>OZ010739.1:2452933-3052933 GCA_963932295.1 Tipula lateralis | reverse complement strand
TAACGCAGTTTTCGGATTCGCACTGTGTTTGTGCGGAGATTAGAAGCAGCACAAGTTACTTCTTTTTCATAAGTATTTACTTTCAATCAAAAGACCCTACTGAACAGTATCTTCAAAAACTAGACTGCATACTAATGGCACTAAGAGGAAACCCCGTTATGATATGTGGGGACTTTAACGCAAGATCTACTTTATGGCATGACGTATTAACAAATAGGCAAGGTTCTCAGGTGGAAAACTTTATATCCAGCCAGGGCCTTTATCTTCTTAATCAAACAGGCACGATTAAGACGTACAGTCACAATGGTGAATCCTACATTGACTTGACATTAGTAACTGGCAGCTTGCTAAGAAAAATAGAAAGCTGGAAGGTAAAAACTGCATGGACATCTAGTGATCGTAGAGCAATAGTAACAAAGATTGCAGGTGAGCCGACACCTTGTAACTGCTAACCAAATAATACTCGGTATAATATAAAAAGGGCGAACTGGAACGCATTAAATGAATAACTTCTGCAACAATATACTCAAACAAACAAAGTATTAGCAAAAACAAATCGGAAAAACCATATATGCCATATAAATAAGTTTTCAAATTTTTCGCACATTTAATTAAAACTTCAATTGTAAATTCTGAACATCAAGCATAAATCACTTACGCTACTCTTCCTTTTTAGTACAGATTAATAATGAGAGGAACATGATTACGAAGAAAGATTGATTTTGGTAAATAAAATTTTCCTCTGTGGTGGGGGGAACGCTTAGAATTCCACCACAGTATCCAAATTTTTCTTTATATTTTTATTCGTAATTTACTTTCAATTTATTATTTCGCCCGCGTTAATTTATTTTAATTTTGTAGTTTTGCTTAAAACATTTCAATTTTTATTTTTTGTTGGGACGGCTTTACGCATTTTTGCGCACAAAAATGTTTTTTTACAATGAGTATTAAAATTAAAAAATCCCCGAAAAATGCCTCTTCAAATCGCGGGCGGGGCATAATCCTCGTAAAGATAATATTGATAGCCTTACCATCCATTTTGCCAATGTCCGTGAACTCGTGACTAATAAAAACTGCGCACATCAACATTTCGAATCACGCAGACCCGACATATTAGTGCTAACGGAAACAAAAGTATCTCATAACATCTACGAGGACGAATTCTACTTCAAGCGCTACCAGTTCGAACAAGAATTCGAGTTGGAACGTGGAGTGTGCATATTCATTAAAGACCACATACCGTACGCTCGACACCAGAAGTACGAAATTTTCTCAAAGACCGCTCAAACTATTGTACTTAAAATAGCCCTCCCTAATAAAATCCTTTTTTAAATTAGTTTATAAAGATACCCCAATCAAACGGATTCAGAAACTATGAATTTCTTCGAGATTTTATCAGACAAATGTGATGACATTCGCAATCAACATTCCTACTGCGAATTAATTATGGTTGGTGACTTTAATGCCCACCATAAAAAATGGTTGAATCAGCAAAATACGAACTGTGCTGGGCGTCAGACGGAGTGGCTTGCTGTTTCGCATGACCTTACGCAGATTGTTAGTGATTCCACATTTGAATGTCAAAATTCTACAAGCAGTCATATTCTGGATCTTTGTCTAACAAAAATTCCGCATTCAATGGAAGCGCGTGTCGAGGCTGGAATTGGAAATTCTGATCACAACCTGATAACAGTAAAAATTTCTATCGCAACACCACCAGAATTTAGACAGCAGCCAAGGCGTCTATGCCATTTAAACGAGGCTGACAATGATGGGTTACGGTCATATTTTCAACATTTCCCGTGGGAGAGCCATTGTATTTATAACAATCAAATAGACGACGCCGTTTCCAATTTCACCGAAATCGTTCTACATGGAATGAATAAATATATCCCATCATCCTTTTCCAATCCCAATCCTAATTTTAAAATCTTTTCAAAAGAAGCCGCCAAAGCAGCCAGACAAAATAAATCTGCTCACAAGAAATATAAGCGCAACGAAATTTCGTTTGAAGAATATAAGGCTACACGTAACAACTGTAAAAAAATCTGTGCTAAGGAAGCGAAAAGAGCTGACAACAAGAAAGCCGCTAAGGCTTCCGAGTTGAAAATCTCCAATCGCAACTTTTACCAGATGCTCGCATCGGTTGCCAATATTTCCAAAACATCTATTTCAGCATTGAAATGTGTAGATGGTGCTTTGGTGGTGGATCTATATTTGCAGGCGGACTTACTGACAAACGTCTTCACTACGAACTCGACCTTAGTTGTCCCCGATGGTGTTACGCCTCCGTCAATTCCGTATTGTGGTTCCAAAATGGATCCATTCAACATCTCGGAGGAAATTGTTTTCAGGAACCTGAAGACAATGAACATAAATAACGCCACTGGACCTGACGGAATTCCTGTTCGAATATTGAAGAAGTTTGCCAGTGACTTGGCTCCAATATTAACTAAACTTTTTCTCCTTTTCTTTAAGCAAGGTAAATACCCGAACGCCTGGAAGAGTGCGTTGGCGCAACCGGTCCTTAAACGTGGTTGTGATAAATTTGACCCTTCAAACTACCGGCCAATATCGATTGTGTCAGCCGTGGCTAAAGTTTTTGAGAAATGCATTAACCAACAACTGGTGAATTACCTTGAGATTAATAAAATAATTTCAGATAAACAATATGGCTTCCGTGGAAGCCGTTTCACAACCGATCTTTTGACGTATGTTACAAACAAATGGAATCTCGCCCTTGATCCCCATGGAGAAGCCTTTGCAATCGCTTTGGATATATCCAAGGCTTTTGACAAGGTTTGGCATGTGAATCTCATTTGTAAACTTGTGGCATAGGCTTGGATTCGATGACCATCAAGTGGATAAAAAGCTTTCTCAAAGACCGAAAGATCAACGTTGTGCTAAATGGGAGATCATCAACGACACACTCCCCAAATGCCGGAGTCCCTCAGGGATCAGTTTTGTCACCAACTTTGTTTTTGTTATACATTAATGACTTGTTGGATAGCACTGTGAACCCTATCCACAGTTTTGCCGATGATGCAACATTGCACTGTTCTATTTCATTCGAGGTCGAGCCTACTCCTTCAGAGTTAAACGGCAAACAGCTGGAAGTTGCCACTTCGCTTAATTCCGATTTGAGTACAATATTTGAGTGGGGAGTTAAAAATCAGGTCAAATTTAACGAGAAAAAAACACAAATATGCACGTTCTCGCGTAAAAGAAGTCGCAACGAATACCCTTTTGTGGTAAAAGGCTACGTTCTCGTGGGTTGTGACTCAATTGGTCTGCTTGGTGTTCAAATAAGTAACAATTTAAAATGGAATGAACACATTATCGCATTGGTCAAATCAGCTTCACATAAATTCGGGTTCCTCAATAGATGCAGACGGTTTTTTAAATCGCATCAAGTTCTCCAGATATATAAAACCTTTATTAGACCGTATATAGAATATTGCTGTCAGGTTTGGGGTGGAGCATATGGCACTGCTCTCCAGTTGCTGTATAGAGTTCAGCGCCGTGCCATCCGAATAATACGAAACCCCAGACTTACGAAAGATCTAGACAGCCCACAACACCGCAGAGATGTTGCAGAACTCTGCGTGTTCTATAGATTAATAAATGGTAAATGTTCTGCAAAATTACAGGAGAAAATACCACCATTACTAACGCCAGGACGGGTAACACGAGGAACGGTCAATGCGCATAGGTTTACGGTGAAGCTGCCGAAACCTCGAACTGAAGGTACAAAGCGCGAATTCATTCATCGAACATCCAGGAAGTGGAATTCGTTTTCCGGTTTTCAGTTTCCGTTTGAGTATAAAATGCACAAGTTTAAGGTAGCTATCAACCTTTACTTGAAAGACCGCGCGTTGGGTGCAGGAGCTTTGACAGTTACAAGGAGCTAGGACTGTCTAAAAGTCCGCCCTGCACCCAATTAAAGCTACATATAAAAAAAAATAAATATTTGTTTTATTTCATCTAAATTTTATGTTTGTTGTTTAGGCAATGGTATCAGCGCAACGCCATCCGTTATAGTGATTAACACCGAAACACCTTGCAATTATACCACGCCACGTCGGTCAATTGGTACACTAAGCCTTATTGTATTTTTAATAAAACGTTATCGCGTGAACCTGAGAAAAAGGATTTATCCATCCAGGCATTAGTTTATAGCATCAAAAATCATAAACGTCTTACGTCATCGGTTGTTATTAGATACGAATGTAACTGGCACTCAACGAGTTACTCGGGTTTCTCTAGATTTTGCTAATCACGATTATTAAAAATCAGCTAACGAATCGCCGGTTTTTGCTAATTTATCGAAAATTGTGTCTCGAAGTCCTAAAACTACTTTTGGTGAAACGATAGGACAAGTGGCTGGCAAGAATAAAGTAATTAAGAGTATTCGTAAACAAAGACGTTCGTCTAGTATCAGTGAGACAATATAGCGTAAACAAAATAAAATGTTAAGTTTCATATAACAGCGAATGTGGAAATGTCTTAAGAAGTATGCGGTCATTTTCCTCTGCTGGAAAAATTAGTAGTGCCAAATTATTTATTTAAAAATGTAAACTTTTAAATCTAAACTTACTTTTTTGCAGTGACTCCAGAAAAGGTTGAGAAAACAAACATTTATGAGTCGAGGAGAAAAATACTAAACTTTACCGAAATACAAAAACGACAGTTTGAAAGAATAGAGTCTATAACTGTATATGCAGCTCGAAAAGCTGAAACGGCCAACATTTTGACTCGTAGTCCTAAAGTGAACAAATAACCTAAAATATGACACGAATCGGAAGTGGTTGAAGACGAAAACGATTTAGGTGAACGAAAATTGAAACCGATCCCAGTGCAAGACCCAATTGCGATTATAAATAATAATCCAGTATCTGAAGTTCTTCAAAAACCTTGTGTTATGACTCAAAATTTGAAACCAATGGTGATCCATGAACTAGAACCTTTTGAAATGAAAGAATTGGATAAAATAAAACTACCATCTGGTTCAACATCAATTTTGTTTTCTCCAATAAAAGAGAACACATGCGAAATTGAAAAATCATTTGTTGAACTATCATAATTTCTTTATCAGATGTAAGCCTTTATCAGATGTTTGACCGAAATTGAGGCCGTTTACTGTAGAAATACAACAGTCTTTTTCAATTCCGCAAAAAGTAACAACGAGTAGCAAAATATCGATTGAAATTTCCAGAATTTCGTTGAAAAAAAGCTCTATTATTATAAAAAATTACGAAACCAGTTGTTAGTCGACCAGCAAAATTGTATTTCTAAAGTTACAACAATTTCTGAACCAAAACGCAATTTATCAATTTTGACTGCACCAAATAGAGACAAAACCAGCACAAAATACAACCAAACTGAATCGATCACAATTAATGATGAGCGCAAAACCGAGAACACTGATTTTAATTTGTCCAACAAAATAAAAAACAAGTGGATAACGGAAAGGAGCGGCAACAAAAAATATATCGATATACAAAGACAGACCGAATCCTAATGTTAAGCAACGAACCCCAGCACCTAATATGTTATCACCGTACGAACTAATAAACGGTTCGAGTTACAAATTAAATTTCGTAAAACTAATAGTGAGAATAGTAATAATTGAACGATATAATTATATATTATATGAATGTAGTATCTTAGATTTTCTAGTATCCTTTTATTAATTAAGGTGTGGTTATACAATTTTATAGATATAAATATTTTGTTTGATAAACTCAATAAAACGTTTTTATTTTAATAAAATTTTATTTTGTTTATGTTGACGTCTGGTTGCTTTGTTAGTTTTTTTTTAAATAAAATTCACCTCCATTTTGTAAGATAAACGATCAAAAATTGTATACCACTTCATTGCTGCGTGCCGTGAAGTAAATTCCACACAAAATGATGAACATTTGTGATGTATATTGTATTTATTAATTCGAATATTAAATATGATAAGCAATTTACAAGCAAATATATTTTTTAAGGGTAAAGATTATATAAACCGGTTATTTTGATTAAGGATTCTGTAAGAAAATATTTTTCCCACGCTCATGAGAATATTCCAACAATATGGCAATACTAACCATATTGAAGGTTTACGTGATCGTTTCTCAACTTTGGACAGTTTTCGAACACTAAACAAATAGATTTTATTCTTATTTAATAATATACAGTTTTGTGTTACACTCAAATATCTATTTACTTTTATCTCCTGATTTTACAAACCATATTTAGGAATAAAATGATTTTATGGTTAAAGGTTTTTATTCAAATTCATTTGAAACATTTTTCAAATTTTAAATAATAAAGGAATTACACGTCAAAATTTACAAATAAAAATATATCCATATAAAAATTATTTTATGCTCAATTTTTCCAATTCGCTAAATCTAGCGACTTTTCAATTAAGTTATCGACAAATATTTTTTCTACTCGCTATAGCAATTTTTTGTCGATATTTTTTTTCACACAGCGAAATCTAACGAGTTCAAATTTATTCGATAAAACTTTCTTCTACGCAACAAATTTTATTACTATAATTCTATTTTTCGGTATTTAGTATTGTTTTTAATTTTCTAACTGACCAAAAACAAACATGTGTTTTTTTTTGTTTGGTTTTAGAAATGTTCGACGGAAAAATAATCTGCACGCATGCGGTAATTTTCAAAATCTTTATACATATTTTATTTTATTACAGTTTTGCTGTTTCATTACAAATAAAATATTTTTTTCGGTGCTTGTATTTTCTTAACTGACAATTGGCGGTTTAGGATAATAATTATTTAAATAATAATTATTTAAACATCTGATACAAATTCATATATTTTGATTTGTTAAATTAGAATTTACAACGTAACTAATTAGTATTTATTATAAACTATAATATAATGAATAGAATTTATTATTATATTAATATAAAACCAAAAGAATGGGTAGTACGTAGAGTTGTGCATCTTCACGTATCTTGACATTGTCGACATGTCGGTGTTGACAATTGGTAGACAATTACATTTGGCCTCAATTTTGTAGACAATGTCGATAGGTCGTAGACAATGTCGACAATAAGTTGACAAGTATGACAGTTTTATAAATACTTAAACATTTCTTTATTTCTATATAGATATACAAATATACATTTATTTAAATATTAAATATATATATATATATATATATATATATATATACAGGGTGGCTGAGACCAAATGTTACGAACTTCACTCTGCTGTCATTTGTGAAGTGTTAATTTTTCGCGCGTCAATTTTATGACCATGACCGATTGAAGTTTGGTTAGTTTATTTGTGGTCAATAAATAATTGTTCTAAATTAATATCTTGATAAAATCAAAATGGAATTCAAATGTAATAGTGTAATTGCACTGTATTTGGGTGGAAATTCACAAACAGCAATAGTTCGTCAGCTCCAGCATTTGAATGTGAACAAAATGTTTGTGTATCGAACCGTAACTCGATACAACGAAACTGGTAGCATCGCTAAACGCAACAGAGGCGGTCCTAAAAAGACAGCAACATCAAAAGATATGATACGAAAGGTGAAGAAACGAATCCAACAAAATCCTCGTCAAAGTGCCAATCAATTAGCCGCACGTCTACATGTTTCACGATACAGCATTCAAACCATATTAAAAAATTAATTACACTTGAAGCCCTACAAGATACAAAAAGTTCAAGATCTTATGGATGCACAAAAAAAAGTTAGGCTTGAAAGAACACGAGCATTGAAGGCCTTGGCCGAACGTGATGAGATTCCAAAAAATTTCTTTTCTGATGAAAAAATTTTCACCATTCAACAGTATGTGAATAAACAAAATGATCGTGTTTGGTTAGAGCACAAGTCCAACGATAATTTAGACACAAGAGTTGCCATGCGCAAGCAATCACCAGCTTATGTTATGGTTTGGTCTGGAGTTACCGCAGATGGACGCACTCCTCTGGTTTTCATCGAACATGGAGTCGAGGTAAACCAAGAGATGTACCGCCAAAAGATCCTAATCGATGTTTTGCTACCTTGGACGTAAGCACTTTGGTACGAACCGTTGGACATTTCAACAGGACTTGGTACCGTCACACAAAGCTCGAGCGACACAGCAATTTTTACAAAATTGCGTTCCGTGGCTGATTTCATCGAAAGAATGGCCACCATATTCACCAGACTTGAATCCCATAAATTTCTCCATATGGTCCATTTTGGAGAGTAAAGTGTCCACTAAAATATACGAAAGTGTTGATGCATTGAAGTCAGCTCTTGTTCGAGATTGGAATAAAATTCCTCAATCCCACGTACGGTCAGCATGCAATGTTTTCTATGGAAGACTGAATCAAATAATCAGAGCCAAAGGAGGTTATATCGAGCAGTAACATATTCAACGAAATTTCAATAAAAAATAATCAAAATTAAAAAAACTACAGCGTTTTCATTTGGTAACACTTGGTATCAGTCACCCTGTGTATATATATATATATATATATATATATATATATATATATATATATATATATATATATATATATATATTTATTTATTTATTTATGTATATTTGATTTATTCTTATAAAATTTACAGCAAAATCGGATGAAAACGCTTATACTTTAATGCGTTTGCAATAATTAATTCGACGTTAAGTTATTAAGCAACACTGCTGTAAGATGTACAATTCGAGTCGTACAAATTATCATTTTTTCAATTAAAATTCTTCATTGGAAAATACATTTCTCCAGTCCACACACCATTCATAATTGAAACATAAATACAAAACTTTGAATCAATACAATAGAAAAAATTAACAATAAATTAAATTAATATGGTATGCTAGATAAAGTACCAGTCAACCATTATCCTAGAATGTGTTTGTCAGAAAATCAAGAGATATCTGAAAACATTTCTCATTCCAAAATTACGCAAATTCTTTTTAAAATAAAGTAATCTTTCCTTGTAAACCCCATCTAACTTTAATCAAAAATTCTATTTATTCACACTTATATAAATAAAAAAACCAAACCTTTTCTATAAATTTTTTTTAAATAGAAATTACCGCTAATAATAATCAAAAACCGGTTAATTATATATGGATCAGATTAACTTCCAATATATTACACGTTGAATCGACATATTAAAACTTCAACACTCTAGCCAATTAAAATCTTACCAATAAATAGGTAATTTCTACTGACCATTTATATTATTCTAATGTGATTCTTGTATAAAAACTGTCCCTTTGACCATTAATATACATCGCACTACAGTAAAACCTTAATAGTAGTACAGCCATAAATTAAATTTAAATTTTCATGAAATAATTAAATATTAGAGCATTATATGCAAAACCATCAAATAGCAAAACCAGTTATACACAAAGAAGGTTTTACTGTATGCATTAATATATTATATATGTATGTATGTGCATAGATATAAAACAAAATCCAATTTGTATATAATTATATATATGCAAAATATATAAAACAAAAGAGAATTTTATTTGACCTTGCAGGTGTTCATGTTAATACATTATAGAAACATTTGAATATAGAATAAAACAAAAACCGTGCTATATAACATTTAACAAAAATTTATATGCATACGTTTTTCAAGGACATTAAAATTAAGACTATGATATGTGTATTTGTGTTTTCAACAACTGCAATTATGTATATAAAAAACAAATACCAATACACAATGTAAAGCATATATAATAATATATAAACTACAAAATATAATGTTACTTATCTTAAATTTACAGGTTTCACCATTTATATTATTATTTTATTAAATTTTTACATTTAGAAAAATAAATAAAACAAACACAGAGCAGAAAAAACACGTATTCTCTGTTCGGCGAACAACCGACTCTGATCTCCATTATTTTTGTTTTTCGAGAAACCCTACTCATTAAAAATTGATCTATAATAATGTATTTTTTTTTATTTACGTATTTAACAAAACTCATTTTTAGGATTTTTCAGAGAATTCTTTATGTATAGGCATATGAAATAGGTACATATGAATGTGTGTAATGTGTAAATTGATTATGTAATACATGTGTGTGTATTTCTCTAAAAAATATTATTTCTGTAATCAGCTGCAACACAAAACAAAAACCGTATTTTTTGCCTAAAACAAAATTTCGTGTCGTCGCTACATTGTTTTTATTTACACCGTCTAGTTTTCCTCGACGATATTATATCGCCTACAATTGGTTTTGGATTGTTGAGTTAATTAAGTAAAAATATCAAAATTGAGATCTTAGCAAGTTTTTGGAGGGAAATGAGTAAAAATATAATAATTGTTTTATGAATGAAATTTGAATAAAAAAATATTTTTGTAGTTTTGCGACGCGTTTTTTGTAAATTTTGTTTTAGTATTGTATTTTTTTGTCCATACGAAAATACTCATGAATGTTAGAAATAGGGAAAAGATCAGGACATGGAAAATCATATCTAAAATTCTCAACCACACCATGGCATCCTGAAATCATCAAAATTTCTTGTAGTTTTTGATGCATTAGCAAAAACCTTCACTAGCATATCATCAAATGAGTAATGTGCTTATGGTTGACTCTACTGTGCAAGCAACGTTATTTGAAATACTACTAAGGTTTTGCTTAAATAAAATTGCCATTAGTGCCGACGTAGAGAAAATGGTCCGACAGGTTCTTGTCAAAACTGTAGATCAGAGGTTGCAAGCAATAGTCTGGAGATGAAGTGACACAGAGCCCATGAAATACTATGATATACTTAATATGTACTAAATATGGTGTTATTTAATATGGTGTATATCTAGAATATACACCATATTAAATAAAAATAATATATCTATAATAGTATAAAATAGAATTAAGCATATCTAGTATATACTTAATATGGTGTTTTGGTATTTGTTTTTTATAACCCTTTCGAGTCCAGCTATTACGATTTTTTGTTATATTTCTTGACCAATTATCACAATTGTGAGGGTAATGACTTACAGCGTCATTAAATTTTTATATTGTATGACCAGAAGCCCAATGGTCACAAATATGACAAAAAAAATATGGCGCCAAAATGGTTTTCTACATTCGTGTTATGGATGTCTTAAAGTCCAAATATCACATGCGTGAGAGTTAAAATTTACAATTTTTTGACAATCTTTTTACGATTTATAAAATAAATTCTTCTTTGAATAGTGAGTTCCATCTATTTATCGGTTCTTTAACTCTTTATATATTGTGTCATAAAATTGGCCATATTAACATATATTTAATATTTTCGTGTCAAACTACAACATGTCGAAGGCACGAAAATCGAATCAAGGTAAGTTTTTCTCTAGTCTCTACATGATACAATAAATAAAACATTTTTTAGTGGTCTTTGCAAGAGCAAATTGGTTGGTGGACGAAGAGGAGCTTAGAAACATGCTTCATGAGCCCCAACCAGAAGATGTCGATGATGACGATAATGTAGATGATGACCCGGATTTCACATTACCGGAATCTATTCGTCAAGCCATAGTGGAAGAGGCTGACGACGATATAGACAACGATGTTGAATAGTCTACGGAATCGGTTATCATCACACACCGGAACACAGAACAGAATAGAAGTTCACCGCCTGGTTGGATAGTTTCGAACGTTGAACAAAAAATGTTACCAATTTTACCTAACATTTTCAAATTACCTATCGAATATTTTGAAAGATATTTCAACTATAAACATTTTGAGGATGCAGCCCAGTGCACAAATATGTATTATTTTAATAAGAAAGGCGTACTTCTTAAAACCACAGCAGTTGACCTAAAAAATTATATGGTATATTCTTAATCATGGGTTGCATTAGGTACCTATCCACGAATGGAATTATACTATACGCTCTTGACAAAATAGCTACCACCATGACCAAAAATCGGTTTAAAATGCTGAGAAGTTCTCTTCATTACTCAGATGTATCAAAGATACCTCTCGAAGCCAAAACTAATTTGTTTTGGCAAGTTGCACAAATAATTGATGCAGTTAGGAATCGATGTCATGAAATAGAACGTGTCGTGGATAAATATTCAATCGATGAACAGATGATACCGTTTACTGGGCGTTGTCCGGCAAGACAATTTGTGCGAAACAAACCTCGACCCGTGATATTCGACCGTAGATATTTTACGACTGTACCATTATTGAAAAAATTAGATGATTTAAATTTTAAAGCCACAGGAACTATTCTTCAAAATCGGTTAAAGGGCATGGTCTTTAAAGATGACAAACTCACAAACGGATGGTAAGAGGCGAGTCATAACAGTTTGTATTGGATAATATAGTTGCTGTTAAATGGAAAGACACAAAATCAGTTCTAGCTGCTTCAACAATATCTGGAATTGAGCCGGAATCCAGAATAGACCGCTGGAGTAAAAAAGATCATAAATATATCAATATTCTATGTCCCTCTATAATTACAGACTACAATTGTAATATGGGAGGCGTTGATATATGCGATCAGATGATGAAGTACTATCGTACTTTTATGAAAACTGTAAAATGGTCTATTAAAGTGTCCCATCATTTTATTGATTTGGCGGTAGTTAATTCGTGGATGGAATACAGAGCGGATTGCGAAGCACAAAACATGCCAACAAAAAAAATTAAGGATTTATTAGAGTTCCGACTCGACATAGGAGACTCACTTATTTCTTCCACGATGAAGCGGGTACGTCCAGATAGTAGTGCTAGTAGCGATGACGATATCTCCGAACCAAGCATGAAAAGGAAGAAAACCACTGAACTACCATCACTTGGCAAGAGACATGACGGATACAACCACTGGCCCATTTGCGATCGTTTAAAGGCACCGAGAATGTGCCGCCTTAAAAATTGCACTAGTCGAACGCGGAATCGATGTAAGAAATGCAACGTTTATTTGTGCAATTCAGTGGAGAAAACATGCTTTGAAATTTTTGATACCGTCAAAGACTGAGTAGTTTTTATTTTATTTAAATGTACCACAGGTACAAATAATTAAACGTGATAACATTGAAGTAATTTTAATGAATTGAATAACTAAATGTGATATGCATGATTTTTTTTATATTTAGCTAATTAATTGCAAACTGAATTAAGAAGGAAAATGTAATATATGTAATAATTTTAAATGTGATTTTATTTATAAAATAATACTTGAATTGGTTCACACAATTAAAACAAAAATTTTTAACCGCAATGGTGGTTTAAATTTAGTGTCACAATTCTGTGGTTTAGTCATCAAATTACTCAATAAAACATTTTCGAATGACTTATTTTGTGTACATAACGTTTGTGACAGAAGGGCTTGAAAGGGATATACATAATTGCTGTTGTTGAAAACACAAATACACATACCATAGTCTTAATTTCAATGTCCTTGAAAAACGTATGCATATTGCATATAAATTTTTGTTAAATGTTATATAGCACGGTTTTTGTTTTATTCTATATTCAAATGTTTCTATTATGTATTAACATGAACACCTGCAACGTCAAATAAAATTCTCTTTTGTTTTATATATTTTGCATATATATAATAATATACAAATTGGATTTTGTTTTATATCTATGCACATACATATATAATATATCAATGTAGTAAAACCTTGTATGTGTAAACTGGTTCTGCTATTTGATGGTTTTGCATATAATGCTCTAATATTTAATTATTTCATGAAAATTTAAATTTAATTTATGGCTGTGCTACTATTAAGGTTTTACTGTAGTGCGATGTATATTAATGGTCGAAGGGACAGTTTTTATACGATCACAGCCATTATACCAGCATCATATTACAATTGAAGTTATTCTATTAGAAAATTTTTTATGGAAAAGGTTTGGTTTTATTTATTTATATAAGTGTGAATAAATAGAATTCTTGATTATAGTTAGATGGGACTTACAAGGAAAGTTAACTTTATTTTTACAAGAATTTGCATTATTTGAATGTAAAATGTTTTCAGATATCTCTTGATTTTCTGACAAACATATTCTAGGATTATGGTATCATCAGCGTAATGGTTGACTGGTACTTTATCTAGCATACCATATTAATTAAATTTATTGTTAATTTTTTCTATTGTATTGATTGAGAGTTTTGTATTTATGTTTTAATTATTATTAGTGTGCGGACGAAGAAAAATTTTAATTGAAGAATTGAACATTTGTACAACGACTCGAATTGCACATCTTACAGCAGTGTGGCTTAAAAACTGTTTGTGGAATTCATTATTGCAAACGAAGTGAAGGATAAGCGTGTTCGTCCGATTGTGCTTTAAATTTGATATGGATTGCTTATATATATATATATATATTTATATATATATATATATATATATATATATATATATATATATATATATATATATATATATATATATATATAATTATGATTTGCGGATTTACATTAATATAAAAAATAATTATTTATTTTCACAAATTTATTAAAGTTACAATTTTACGTGCTGACTTACAGCATAACCACAAAACTCTCTATCTACTACATGATTTTATTCTATTTATAGTATTTTAAAATGCTTACTCGCTAAATTAATTATTTACTGTCTATATTAAATTACTTTTGGGTTAGGTTGTTGGCCTGTCTTCAATGCGCGTGGTGTTCAAGTTACATCCTATGTAATTATGTGCTCAGCATATTTTATTGAATATAACTATGCGCGTGGTGATGAATTGCATACACAGCATATTATGGTAACATAACTCCTCCCGGGGGTGAAGAAAGGGCGTCCTCGTCCTTTGGTTTGATTCCCAATGTTGTTAATAACTCCGAACATCGTGTGATTTCATCGATTTCCCGTGGTTTTGCCGGTACTGTCGTTGTGTGTTTTACCGTTAATGTTTTTGTATGTCTCTGGATAATTATATAGATGATTAGTATTACTATCCCTATGGATGATAGCGACACGCCTCCGGATAGAGACCAGATCCAATTTTGGTGGTCCAATTGTTTAAGGTAAACCTTTTTTAGTTGTGCTCTGTTATTCATATTTTCCTGGATGATTTTGTCGACATTTAGGCTTTTGATTAGTTGTCGAGTAGCTTGAATGTTGTGGAGTGCACCTTGGATTTCTGTTGTTTCACTCTTTATCTCGTATGACTGGAATTTTTTGTTCTTGAAGTTTATTGTGCAATTCCAGAATGTTATTAAAAAATTTCCGTTTAACCTTCGATTGCTAGGACCACAATCTGATGATAATATTTCGTTCTTGGCATTGTTTATGACTAATTTATCTTCCGCGATGAATTGTAATGTTGTTTCTGCTTCTGCTGTCACGTTGCAATGGCTTTTTGTACCCATCAGTAATGGTTTGATGCAACTATCCCGGAATTCTTTGATGTCCGATTGTTTCTGCACAAAATTATTGTGGTTTGTGGATGTAAACAGCTTTTGGTTTGCTCTAATAAGGTGTTGAGGGTAGTTATTGATGACCGTGTCGTTGATAACTAATGGTATGATCATCATTGTTGTTGATTTTTCCTCTTCTAGTTTAGGTACTTGGAGTATGTATAGAAGAGTTTCGTCATTAATTACTATTTTTGGAGTAACATATTGAAGAGCTTCATCAGGAAGGGAGATCTTAACGCCTTGATTGATCATCAAGTCTTTTATGAGGATAATTTCTTTTAATGATAAAATTTTGCTGCTCGTTAATTCTGATTTCGTTCTTATAATTGCCTCTTGGATGTCTTCTAAAATACCGTTAATTGTATCGATGTTTATTATGGTTGCGATTAATTCAATTTCCGTCAGAGCTACTTTGTTAGCAATTGTGGTGTTAGTTAGTGCCTTGTTTACTGTATCCGTGATCAGCTGGATTCTTTGATTGACCCGTTCATTTATATGGAACTGTGCATTATTTTGATTTACCAGGTCTTCCATTGTACTGTTTATGATTCGTAGATCTTCTGCATCTGGAGTCCCTGCGACCCATTTCCAGCCTGAACCCAATGTATCCCAACGTTTATGTCTTATATTATGAGTTGGTTTAATTTGGTGAAAATTATTATTAAGTTTCTTAAATTTTTGTTCTACTACTTTATAAAGATCTAAGTTATCATTTACTCTATTAACAACAAATTTATTTATTGATTTTATTGTATCTTCTAAATTTCTTAAATCTATTGGGTGTATTAATTTAATATTTCCTATTTGTATTTTACAATCTTTAATTTTTATTACTAAAATAGGATCTTGATTCAAATTTTTTATTTCTAATTTTTGTGCATTGCAAATTTTACTTATGATTATAAGAATTAATAATTTTGAAAACATTGTTTTTTCCTGAAAGTAGATAAATTTTAGATTTATTGTTTCTTTATTCTTTTTATTTTATTTTTATTTCTTTTGATATTCCTGTTTGTTCTGAATGTTTTAGGTGTTATATCTTTAACTTGTGTTTCAACCCCTCTAGGTTGAGCTTTTGCTCTTACATTAGGTTTTATAAAAACCATTTGTTTGTCTACTAAAATTGGGGGTTGTTCTTTTTTACAATTTTGCTTAATTATTCTATTTTTTGCTATTTCTAAATTATTGTGTACATTCTGAAATACGTCATTTGTCTGTGCCTGAATTTCTTGGGGGTTTGTTAAGTTGTTTTGGTTAAATATAACCTCATTTGGCGTGAAGCCGGTAGATGAATGCACAGAATTATTATACAGTGCCACTGACAGTTCTATGGCTTGTATAGTATTAGAGTTTGGGATTTTGTTTTTATTTGTGTTGAATATTTCAACAATGGTTGCGTGGGTCTTCTCGATTTGACCGTTAGATTCAGATGAAGATGCGTAATCTAATTTAATATTTAGGTTACTTAGGTACTCTTTGAATTGTAATGATTGGAAGGTTGTCTCATGGTCCGAGACAATGGTGCTAGGAATTCCGAAAAGTGTGAAATATTTTGTAAGTGCACCGGTTACATCTACTAGATTTTTGGTGTTAATATTAATCATTTGCAGATGTTTAGAAAATGCATCAATTAATGATAAAAAACTTGCTTTATTTATGCTGAAAATGTCTATGTGTACTCTTTCCAGTGGTTTTTTTGTAGTTGTTCTTGGTGATATTTTAATGTTGTAAGGTTTACGATCGTATTTATGTATATTACAAATATTACATGTATTAATATGGCTTTTCACCTTACTTGGTAGATTGGGAAAAAAGTACGATTGTTTGATTTGGTTTTCTACCTCTTTTACCCCTCTATGGGCTCTTCCATGTTCTTTGGTTATAATCGCATTTTGGCGATCACTATTTGTGACGTCTTCGACCATTCTAGTTGCGTTTCGCCGTTTTGCGAGAAATTTTGTCTGAAAGACAATTGTAGTCTTTCATATAAGCTTTCTGGCGCGAGAATTGCCGATTGCCTACCGTTATGGTATGTTTTAATGATTTCCGTTATGTCTTCTACCCTGAATGATTTTTTTGAAAATATAAATCTTTTGAATTTTGGGAAGATTTCTTCCGAAATGATGACATCGATCTCTGAGATTTTAAAAATTAACTGGTTTCTGTAATAGTTTATTGGTCTGTCTGCAAAATGAATAAAGTAATCGTCCGACGTGTCTGCGGAGTGGATTGTTTCTACTTCGCTATCGTCCTCAAGATTGTTTATTGCAACTACTTCGGATTCAGGAAGATTATTTCTCGAAGATTCGTTAACGTTCAGTTCAGTTGCACCTGCTTCATTGGGTGATGGCATTCTGCTGAGGGCATCTGCCACAACATTTGTTTTCCCTCTCTATATACGATATCATAATCGTAGTTTTCCAATTCCAGCCTCCATCTCAGTATTTTGGAGTTCTTTTCAGACGTTTTTATAAACGTAAGTGGTTTGTGGTCTGTTATTAATGTAAATTTTTTACCGTAAAGGTATGGCTGGTATTTTTTTACCGCCCATATTATTGCCAATGCTTCTTTTTCATTTGTGGCGTAATTTATTTCCGTTGAATTTAAGGTCCTAGATGCGAAAGCGATCGGCCTTTCGACATTATTTTGCACTTGCGAGAGGACTGCACCTAGCGCGTAATCTGACGCATCAGTTGTTTATATGAACGACTTCTCGAAGTCGGGATAAGCAAGTATCTGATCATTTGCTATTGTTTTTTTCAGCGTTTCGAATGATCTGATATATTCTTGATCCGTTAGGTCCAATTTTACCTCTTTCTTTAAATACTTGGTCATGTGTTTCGCGATTTTCGAATAGTCTTTTATAAATCTTCTATAATACCCTGAGAGACCCAAGAATTGTTTAATCTCCTTCGGTGTCTTCGGGAGTGGCCAATCCAATATTTTCTCAACTTTACTTTTATTGGGCTTTACGCCATCTTGAGTTATTACGTGCCCAAGGAATTCGGTTTCTTGTTTAAGAAATTCGCATTTATCTAGCTGAATTTTTAGGTTAAATTGAGAAAGCCGTTTTAGAACTGTTTTGAGATTATTTATATGATTATTGAGGTTCTCCCCTACAATCACAATGTCGTCTAAATAAAAGTGGCAAATTTTGCCTATTAAACCTTGCAACACATTGTTCATTGCTCTTTGGAACGTAGCTGGGCCGTTTTTCAATCCGAATGGCATTCGACAAAATTCGAAATGCCCCTTATCTGTAGAAAAAGCGGGGTTTGCCTGCGATTTCGTATCCATCGGTATTTGATGGAATCCGGATTTTAAATCCAGAGTGGTGAAGTACTCTGACTTCCCAAGATTGTCAAGGATTTCTTCCATTTGGGGTATCGGATACTTGTCGTCAACTGTTTTGTCATTTAACTTCCTATAGTCAATGACGACTCTTATTTTCTGTATGCCGGAAGCATCTCCTTTTTTCGGGACTACCCAAATTGGTGAAGAATAACGACTATGTGAATTTTTTATGATGCCACTGTCTATCATTTCTTGGATTTGATCCTCCACATCTTTTTTGAAATGATGGGGGTATCTATAAGTTCTTGTATAGACTGGTGTTTCATCTTTAGTGTTGATTACGTGTTTGATTATGGATGTTGCTGACAACTTTTCGTTTTGTCGCAACAGAACTGTTTGATTTTCGTAGATTGTATTAATCAAAGCTAATTTTTCATTTTCATTCAAATGACTAGTTCGAATTAGATCCTTTATAATTTCTTTACTAATAAGTGACTTACCGATAACTGGTATGGGGTTTATTGTTTCAAAATTGTTCACTTTTAGTTTTAATTTTGGTAAGCGATCAGGTGGTTCTGGATCACTTGTGAGGACTCTAACGACTGTTTTGCTGTTGTTGGCTTTATATAAACCGGGTTAGATTGTTATATCCTTATTAAGTTTACTAAATTCTGGTACTAACCAGTTGCCGTTTTGTTTCGTTTCAAAAATTACCGTATGATTATAAAATTTATCTTTTGGGTAATAACGATCAAACTTAAATATTTTGTTATTTAGTGTTATGGTATTTGTTTTATAATCTATTTTGGCTTTGGTTTCTGCCATATACTGTGAGCCTAGGATTCCATCAAAGAATCTATGAAATTCTAGTTCATAAAATATTTGTTCTGGCATACTTTCACCTAATAGATTAATTTTACCCTTTTTATTCACTTTATGAATTCCGAGGATATTTTTTACTGACATTTGTTGATTATCTAATAAATTGTTTGGAATGATGCCGGGCTTTATTATATTTTTGTTAGCACCGGTATCTATTAGTAATTTGATTGTTTTATTTAGTTTTTTATTGTTAAGATTTAGATATGGTAGGAAGTTTAACCCTCTGTATCCGAATCGTGGTCCGTCCGAAAATTTATTTCTCCTAGATCAGATTCTCCTAAATCTTGTGGGTTACTATTCTCTTCCTCTCCCTGTTCAATCGAACATGTTTCGGTATTGTTTATGTTCCTTTTATTAAAGCTAAGTCTACTTCTTAAAGAAGGATCCACTTCCATTGGGATTGGTGTATCGTTTTTGTGCTTTAAGTTGGACACACTATTATATCCTTTGGGTTTATTTGACGTTTCAAATACATTTGTTTTCCTAACGTTTGTTTGGTTGTAATTTTGTTGTGTATTAATTTTTTTTGAATTATTTGAAATAATTTCATTCGAACTGAATTTACACAGGAACGCATAAGCTTCCTCTATGCATTGTGGCTTTGCCGCTTGTGCGTAGCCGAAATAGGGTTTACGTAAGCCTGACAGGAATGCGGCCAACGCATCCTCTTCTATGAACGTGTTAATTGCTTGCCAAGAATTGTTATATAACGCTTTTTGTTTCGAAAGCGATTTGATATTTTGGCAAATTTCCTTAATTTTGTTATAATAACTGTGTACAGGTGTGTTCTCACTTTGTTTGGTGGACCACAACTGTGACTTGTAGTAGGATAGCTCTTGTCTATCCCCCAAAGCCTCTATCAATATTTGTTTGATTTCTTGAAATGATTGGGGATTACCTGCAAGGCACAACACGTCCTTAGCTTTTCCCTCAATCTTATTATTTATTGCTTGGAGATACAGGACAAATTGTTGTTCTGTAACCATGGGTGCGAAGATGTTCAAGGTATCTTCCACTGTTTTCAACCAAGCATTAAGTTGTTTCCTATTTCCATCAAATGATGGGATTGATTTAATTGGGTCAGGGATTCGGAATAAATCCATTACTCCCATGTTCCCTGTTTTTGTTTTTATTTCGTTGGTTTTTTCCAACTGATTGTTCAGAAAGGCCATTTGGTGGTCCTGTTCCGTTTGTTTATTTGTCAGTAGAGTTAATTGTTGGACAATAGTCTCTAACTGCTTGCTTAATTCGTCCATTTCTAGTATTGGATTGGCTTCTACGATATTCTCGTCTATATTCCTATTACGATAATAAATATCTACCAACTTTTTTCTCATTTACTAGGAACGAATTATTCTCTTGTGTCTCACAATGTAGTGTACCAAGAAAAAAAATGTATTTACCGCCTCTATCTAGTAGTAGGTGGTTAACATGACAAGTCGGCGTCTATCTAGTAGTGCGCTCGTCTGTCGAAAATGGTAATTATTTAATGAAAAAGCTTATCTGTATCTATCTCGTAGTGCACAGAATAATGAGTTCACGTCTAACTAGTAGTGTGTGGGCTCGTTTAAGATTTAACAAAAAATTCTTACCTGGTTTTAATACAGTAATCAAATTGGTCGTCTATCTCGTAGTGCGATCTTTATGATTTATTGTATTTTGCTGTCGTGGTGCTGGTTCAAGTGTAGATTTTCGGTGTGGCACGGCGGAATCATAAATCCTCTGGACGATTTAATTTTTAAATCTTTAGTCTGAGACGTCACTAATGCGGAATTTATTTATTTTTCTAAAAAACTCGCGACGGATTCACTTATTAAACAAGTTTTTATTCACTTATTCTTTGCACTGTTTACACACACTTTAATGAACACTTACCGAAGGGCTGCGCCAATTATGATTTGCGGATTTACATTAATATAAAAAATAATTATTTATTTTCACAAATTTATTAAAGTTACAATTTTACGTGCTGACTTACAGCATAACCACAAAACTCTCTATCTACTACATGATTTTATTCTATTTATATTATTCTAAAATACTAACTCGCTAAATTAATTATTTACTGTCTATATTAAATTACTTTTGGGTTAGGTTGTTGGCCTGTCTTCAATGCGCGTGGTGTTCAAGTTACATCCTATGTAATTATGTGCTCAGCATATTTTATTGAATATAACTATGCGCGTGGTGATGAATTGCATACACAGCATATTATGGTAACATAACTATATATCTATATCTATCTATCTATATATATATATATATATATATATATATATATATATATATATATATATATATATATATATATATATATATATATAAATGGATATATTATTAAAGAAATTAAGGGAAAAGAAAAGTTTAACTATTGATAAAACTTTGTTTACGACTTATCGACATTTTCTACAAATTGTCGACACCAAAAATAATGGTCTACCAATTGTCGACAATGTCAAGATACGTGTTAATGCACAACTCTGCATGCAACCCATTCTTTTGGTTATATATTTATATTATAATAAATAATATTTATAATACGATAGTTTAGAAAAATACTTAGTACTTACGTTGTTAACTCTTATTTAAGTTAAGTTGATGTGGCTGCTATCGCACACTTAGACCAAATTTGATCCGTTGTGATACCACTCACATCGCATCACTTCCGTAGAGCCATCTGCGCATTGCATAGCTCCATGTTAGTCCTATAGTACTGACATGGAAGATGGATCGGCCCAAGGATTCTAAACACGACAGAGGATCCAGATTATGTTTATTTTTCACCACCGATCGCACTGTCCAAACGATCGAAGGTGAACAACCCATTTTGCATCCTGCCTCGAATCGGATTCGAACCCGGTACCTCCCGCTCCAACTGCCGCAGCTTTAACCACTGCACCACCTGGGCGGTTTCTTATTTAACTCTTATTTAACAAATCAAATGATGAATTTGTGTCAGATGTTTCAATAATTCAGTGGTACGAATCGAAAACGATAAACATCTAACTAAACTGGATTCCAAAACAAAGCTGTATACCTTTGATCTAGAGAAATGTTTGCCTACGCCCCTTTTGAATTCAATCATTGCTTTTTACAAACGTCAACTTTGGACGTATAATTTGACAGTACACGATTGTGTATCTAATCAACCGTTCGGCTACATGTGGCATGAAGGAGAGTCCAAACGTGGAGGCAATTACGTTGCTTCTTGCCTTCTTCAGCATTTGCAGATGGAACCATCAAGTACGGAACGAATTGTTTTATACAGTGATTGTTGCAGTGAACAAAATAAAAATTCATTTGTGTCTATGATGTTTATGGTGTTCCTTCAAAGACAGACAATTGCAAAAACGATTGACCACAAATTTTTACTACCGGGCTCCCCTCATATGGAATGTGATGTGAATCATTCTGTCATAGAAAGAAAAAAAAGAAATCTTTAGTCCAAATACACCATCCACGTGAATGGTACCAATTCGTACGTACTGCTGGTAACAAACATCAATTTCAGGTGATTGAAATGACACGGAACAAATTTTTTGATTTCGAACAAAGTGCTTGTGGCATAATGTAGATCAGGAAGGCAATAAGTTTATATGAGCGGAAATTAAATCGTTACGATATTCGGATAATTTTGGTGTTATTCAGTATAAAAATTCACTTTGCGAAGTTGCAACCTAATGTTAAGCAACGAACCTCAGCACCTAAAATGTTATCACCGTACGAACTAATAAACGGTTCGAGTTACAAATTAAATTTCGTAGAATGAATAGTGAGAATAGTAATAATTGAACGGTGTAGTTACACAATTTTATACATATATTGTTTGATAAATTCAATAAAACGTTTTATTTTTAATAAAATTTTATTTTGTTTTTATTATTATATATTTCAAATAAGTTTATATGGGCGGATATTAAATGGTAACGATATTTGGATAATTTTGGCTTTATTCAGTATAAAAATTCACTTTGCGAAGTTGAACCATTCAAATTTTTAAATATACGTAAACGGGGTATCAACATTTTACAACTGATCTTCAACTTTGCTATGATGGTCCTCAAATTATTAGCAAAGAAAAAAAAGGATTTAATTGATCAATTGCATCTCATTAATGAAACTTATCATAATTTTTATTTAAATCTGAATGATGGCAACATTCCTAACATTTATCCCGATATTGACGACGATGAGGTCATAGAACTTCAGGAATAATTATCTCTAATTTAAGTTTTGATTTTTGTAACAATTTGTTAAAACAGCTTAATTGAAATTAATAAATAATTGAATTTTGAAACAATCGACAAAGTGTTTTAAGATTTCTCGTTTTAATAAATGAAAAATGAAAAAATGGCCTCCTTATTGAAGCCGAAAAAAAATCAAACTTAAACATACTCATTGAAAACAAGGATTTAAAAGAGGCTGGTCTGGAAATGATAATATATGACGTTGATAGTAAAATATCAAAAGAGGAATTACTTGAGCTTCTTGTCAAGCAAAACCTCAAAGAAGACGATAAAGGAAATATTAAAGTATGTTTTAAGACTGGGAAGAAATAGCTAAGCACTGCAAGACACTTTTTCAATAGAAAAAGGAAAGTTTATATTGAATGGACGGGATGTAACATCGCGGATTCTGTTATGCCTACTAGGTGCTACAAATGTCAAGCGTACGGGCATTTTAGTAAACACTAACGAATTTCCTAAATTTATCGATTTTGTTTGATACCGTTTGTTCGAATTACTACAATATCTAAATTATCTTAATATACATTTACCTGCAATTCCATACTTACCCTATTTTTCCATACTTACCGACATTTTTAAATTCAACCTCAATTTAATATCTACCTACACTGTTTCTACTTTACCATTCCAAAACTGATCAGCTGGTAGCATTTGTACTAATTTAGTACAAGTTTTGATATTTGTTAGGGGAAATGAAAGCAAACACGCACACAAAGTGATAACCGAGTCAAAAAAAAAAAAAGAAAAATCGTTTTTGGATGAAGGGGGAGTCTAATTGGAATGATGAAACAAGAAAGGTCATTGAACCAAACAAATAAAATTAAAATTATAAATAAACTAAAATCATAAAATTATAAATTAAATAAAATATACTTTGTGTTGTGAAATTTATACATGGTGTATAAAATAATATAAAAACTAAATACATGTTGATTTTTATAAATACTAATAAAATTATTCATTAATAAAATTATTCTTCGGGAATCCAATTTCAATTGTGTTTGTGTGTTATTATTGGCAGCCATTACGCTGACCATCAGTGTTGAATTAGTTATCACTTGAACTTAAGGTGGAAAGTGAATAGAAACAAAATCGTGCACCGCTTATGTAATATACCTTAATTTTTTGGCTCAGGTGTGTTTGTGGGCCGATAAAATACGTGTTGTGTGCTTATACGTAAGAATATTGACTACGGTGAATCGGAGAAAAATAAGTTGTTCGCGCAAAATCAACGTCACCGTAAAGCTACGCTGGGGGCTAACGTTACAAAACAAATCACAACCACGTGCTCAATTGTATAAGCAACCTTATAATACAATAAATCGTTATCTATCCATTCAACCGATTTCGAGAGTGTGGTACAATAATAAAAGATACGAGTGCTGATCAATACTATACGTACAACGTATCGCATGGCACTACAATAAATGCAGAGGTGTAACCCAGCCTTGCAACGGCGCAGAAGTTCGAGGAGCTGTTCACCAGTTATTACCATTAGGAACGATATTACTACGGCAGCTTACCAAACCGCTACGTGGATAGAACGAGAACGCGGACACCATTTCAACGTTCCAACATCACGTCATCACAAGATCAACCCTCGACAAACTTAAACTGTAAAGTATAGCACGTTACTTATTATTAGATAAACAACATTTTTTTTTCTTATAAATTGTTTTTTTAGAAGTTTGGGTTAATAAGCTTTTTTTGATACGTTAACTTTAATATTGAGCTTCCTGATATGATCCGTATGACAATTTTTCTGGTCAATTAATATTAGTGGTTAACATGTGGTAAA
This sequence comes from Tipula lateralis, assembly GCA_963932295.1. Classification (NCBI taxonomy): domain Eukaryota; kingdom Metazoa; phylum Arthropoda; class Insecta; order Diptera; family Tipulidae; genus Tipula; species Tipula lateralis. The sequence continues at coordinate 3,027,338 of OZ010739.1, read as the reverse complement.
GTGTTGTGCGCTTGGGGAGGGTAATGTGTTAAGGTGATATGTCGAGATTGCGTGAGTTCCATATGCATATTTTTGATATTCTTGTTATTCTTAAATTTTGTTTTGAGATTTATTAGTGAATTCGAGCACACTTAAGTTTTTTTTTTGTAACATGGCGGTTGGTTAACGGTGCTAAAACTGGACTCCCCCGTCCGACTAAGAGCTCCCGATAAAATAGTGTGCGACCACCGTAACAGCCTTGAAAATAAGAAATGAGGTAACAACACTGTGCATCAACAGAAAATATATGTGGACATTGTTCAGAAATAGGTCATAAGTATAGTGAATGTGCAAATAAAGGAAATCCTCATAAATGTTATAACTGCATAAAAGCTTATAAACCTCACTCCCATAGTGTTTCAAACAAGAAATGCCCTGCTTATTGCAATGCAACAAAATCGCTCATTAAAAAAATAAATTATGGTTGACGCACCAAAAATACAACCAAACAAGCAAGTAATTAAAATAATGCAGATAAATATGCAAGGTGCAAGAATAATTGGGAGTCAAGTAAGAGCGAGGGTAGAATCACAAAAAATCGTCATAGTGTGTATGCAAGAACCCTATGTTATTAAAGGAAACAAAGGACAATCCAGAATAATAAGAGGATCAAACATACACTGCAAATCCATAATAACAATTCACAACACAGACCTGATCGCTACGAAACTAACGCAGTTTTCGGATTCGCACTGTGTTTGTGCGGAGATTAGAAGCAGCACAGGTTACTTCTTTTTGATAAGAATTTACTTTTAATCAAAAGACCCTACTGAACAGTATCTTCAAAAACTAGACTGCATACTAATGGCACTAAGAAGAAACCCCGTTATTTTAACGCAAGATCTACTTTATGGCATGACGTATTAACAAATAGGCAAGGTTCTCAGGTGGAAAACTTTAGCCAGGGCCTTTATCTTTTTACTCAAACAGGCACGATTAAGACGTAGTCACAATGGTGAATCCTACATTGACTTGACATTAGTAACTGGCAGCTTGCTAAGAAAAATAGAAAGCTGGAAGGTAAAAACTGCATGGACATCTAGTGATCGTAGAGCAATAGTAACAAAGATTGCAGGTGAGCCGACACCTTGTAGCTGCTAACCAAATAATACTCGGTATAATTTAAAAAGGGCGAACTGGAACGCATTAAATGAATCACTTCTGCAACAATATACTCAAACAAACAAAGTATTAGCAAAAACAAATCGGAAAAACCATATATGCCATATAAATAAGTTTTCAAATTTTTCGCACATTTAATTAAAACTTCGATTGTAAATTCTGAACATCAAGCATAAATCACTTACGCGACTCTTCCTTTTTAGTACAGATTAATAATGAGAGGAACATGATTACGAAGAAAGATTGATTTTGGTAAATAAAATTTTCCTCTGTGGTGGGGGGAACGCTTAGAATTCCACCACAGTATCCAAATTTTTCTTTATATTTTTATTCGTAATTTACTTTCAATTTATTATTTCGCCCGCGTTAATTTATTTTAATTTTGTAGTTTTGCTTAAAACAGTTCAATTTTTATTTTTTGTTGGGACGGCTTTACGCATTTTTGCGCACAAAAATGTTTTTTTACAATGAGTAGTAAAATTAAAAAATCCCCGAAAAATGCCTCTTCGGATCGCGGGCGAGGCAAAATCCTCGTAAAGATAATATTGATAGTCTTACCATCCATTTTGCCAATTTCCGTGGACTCGTGACTAATAAAAACTGCGCACATCAACATTTCGAATCACGCAGGCCCGACATATTAGTGCTAACGGAAACAAAAGTATCTCATAACATCTACGAGAATGAATTCTACTTCAAATGCTATCAGTTCGAACAAACGTTCGAGTTGCAACGTGGAGTGTGCATATTCATTAAAGACCACATACCGTACGCTCGACACCAGAAGTACGAAATTTTCTCAAAGACCGCTCAAACTAATGTACTTAAAATAGCCCTTCCTAATAAAATCCGTTTTTAAATGAGTTTATAAAGATACCCCAATCAAACGGATTCAGAAACTATGAATTTCTTCGAGATTTTATCAGACAAATGTGATGACATTCGCAATCAACATTCCTACTGCGAATTAATTATGGTTGGTGACTTTAATGCCCACCATAAAAAATGGTTGAATCAGCAAAATACGAACTGTGCTGGGCGTCACACAGAGTGGCTTGCTGTTTCGCATAACCTTACGCAGATTGTTAGTGATTCCACATTTGAATGTCAAAATTCTACAAGCAGTCATATTCTGGATCTTTGTCTAACAAAAATTCCGCATTCAATGGAAGCGCGTGTCGAGGCTGGAATTGGAAATTCTGATCACAACCTGATAACAGTAAAAATTTCTATCGCAACACCACCAGAATTAAGACAGCAGCCAAGGCGTCTATGGCATTTAAACGAGGCTGACAATGATGGGTTACGGTCATTTTTTCAACATTTCCCGTGGGAGAGCCATTGTTTTTATAACAATCAAATAGACGACGCCGTTTCCAATTTCACTGAAACCGTTCTACATGGAATGAATAAATATATCCCATCATCCTTTTCCAATCCCAATCCTAATTTTAAAATCTTTTCAAAAGAAACCGCCAAAGCAGCCAGACAAAATAAATCTGCTCTGAAAGACAAATAAAATCTGAAAATACCCTTTTGTGGTAAAAGGCTACGTTCCCGTGGGTTGTGACTCAATTGGTCTGCTTGGTGTTCAAATAAGTAACAATTTAAAATGGAATGAACACATTATCGCATTGGTCAAATCAGCTTCACATAAACTCGGGTTCCTCAATAGATGCAGACGGTTTTTAAATCACATCAAGTTCTCCAGATATATAAAACCTTTATTAGACCGTATATAGAATATTGCTGTCAGGTTTGGGGTGGAGCATATGGCACTGCTCTCCAGTTGCTGTATAGAGTTCAGCGCCGTGCCATCCGAATAATACGAAACCCCAGACTTACGAAAGATCTAGACAGCCTGCAACACCGCAGAGATGTTGCAGAACTCTGCGTGTTCTATAGATTAATAAATGGTAAATGTTCTGCAAAATTATACAATTGCTCAATTGTATAAGCAACCTTATAATACAATAAATCGTTATCTATCCATTCAACCGATTTCGAGAGTGTGGTACAATAATAAAAGATACGAGTGCTGATCAATACTATACGTACAACGTATCGCATGGCACTACAATAAATGCAGAGGTGTAACCCAGCCTTGCAACGGCGCAGAAGTTCGAGGAGCTGTTCACCAGTTATTACCATTAGGAACGATATTACTACGGCAGCTTACCAAACCGCTACGTGGATAGAACGAGAACGCGGACACCATTTCAACGTTCCAACATCACGTCATCACAAGATCAACCCTCGACAAACTTAAACTGTAAAGTATAGCACGTTACTTATTATTAGATAAACAACATTTTTTTTTCTTATAAATTGTTTTTTTAGAAGTTTGGGTTAATAAGCTTTTTTTGATACGTTAACTTTAATATTGAGCTTCCTGATATGATCCGTATGACAATTTTTCTGGTCAATTAATATTAGTGGTTAACATGTGGTAAAGTGTTGTGCGCTTGGGGAGGGTAATGTGTTAAGGTGATATGTCGAGATTGCGTGAGTTCCATATGCATATTTTTGATATTCTTGTTATTCTTAAATTTTGTTTTGAGATTTATTAGTGAATTCGAGCACACTTAAGTTTTTTTTTTGTAACATGGCGGTTGGTTAACGGTGCTAAAACTGGACTCCCCCGTCCGACTAAGAGCTCCCGATAAAATAGTGTGCGACCACCGTAACAGCCTTGAAAATAAGAAATGAGGTAACAACACTGTGCATCAACAGAAAATATATGTGGACATTGTTCAGAAATAGGTCATAAGTATAGTGAATGTGCAAATAAAGGAAATCCTCATAAATGTTATAACTGCATAAAAGCTTATAAACCTCACTCCCATAGTGTTTCAAACAAGAAATGCCCTGCTTATTGCAATGCAACAAAATCGCTCATTAAAAAAATAAATTATGGTTGACGCACCAAAAATACAACCAAACAAGCAAGTAATTAAAATAATGCAGATAAATATGCAAGGTGCAAGAATAATTGGGAGTCAAGTAAGAGCGAGGGTAGAATCACAAAAAATCGTCATAGTGTGTATGCAAGAACCCTATGTTATTAAAGGAAACAAAGGACAATCCAGAATAATAAGAGGATCAAACATACACTGCAAATCCATAATAACAATTCACAACACAGACCTGATCGCTACGAAACTAACGCAGTTTTCGGATTCGCACTGTGTTTGTGCGGAGATTAGAAGCAGCACAGGTTACTTCTTTTTGATAAGAATTTACTTTTAATCAAAAGACCCTACTGAACAGTATCTTCAAAAACTAGACTGCATACTAATGGCACTAAGAAGAAACCCCGTTATTTTAACGCAAGATCTACTTTATGGCATGACGTATTAACAAATAGGCAAGGTTCTCAGGTGGAAAACTTTAGCCAGGGCCTGTATCTTTTTACTCAAACAGGCACGATTAAGACGTAGTCACAATGGTGAATCCTACATTGACTTGACATTAGTAACTGGCAGCTTGCTAAGAAAAATAGAAAGCTGGAAGGTAAAAACTGCATGGACATCTAGTGATCGTAGAGCAATAGTAACAAAGATTGCAGGTGAGCCGACACCTTGTAGCTGCTAACCAAATAATACTCGGTATAATTTAAAAAGGGCGAACTGGAACGCATTAAATGAATCACTTCTGCAACAATATACTCAAACAAACAAAGTATTAGCAAAAACAAATCGGAAAAACCATATATGCCATATAAATAAGTTTTCAAATTTTTCGCACATTTAATTAAAACTTCGATTGTAAATTCTGAACATCAAGCATAAATCACTTACGCGACTCTTCCTTTTTAGTACAGATTAATAATGAGAGGAACATGATTACGAAGAAAGATTGATTTTGGTAAATAAAATTTTCCTCTGTGGTGGGGGGAACGCTTAGAATTCCACCACAGTATCCAAATTTTTCTTTATATTTTTATTCGTAATTTACTTTCAATTTATTATTTCGCCCGCGTTAATTTATTTTAATTTTGTAGTTTTGCTTAAAACAGTTCAATTTTTATTTTTTGTTGGGACGGCTTTACGCATTTTTGCGCACAAAAATGTTTTTTTACAATGAGTAGTAAAATTAAAAAATCCCCGAAAAATGCCTCTTCGGATCGCGGGCGAGGCAAAATCCTCGTAAAGATAATATTGATAGTCTTACCATCCATTTTGCCAATTTCCGTGGACTCGTGACTAATAAAAACTGCGCACATCAACATTTCGAATCACGCAGGCCCGACATATTAGTGCTAACGGAAACAAAAGTATCTCATAACATCTACGAGAATGAATTCTACTTCAAATGCTATCAGTTCGAACAAACGTTCGAGTTGCAACGTGGAGTGTGCATATTCATTAAAGACCACATACCGTACGCTCGACACCAGAAGTACGAAATTTTCTCAAAGACCGCTCAAACTAATGTACTTAAAATAGCCCTTCCTAATAAAATCCGTTTTTAAATGAGTTTATAAAGATACCCCAATCAAACGGATTCAGAAACTATGAATTTCTTCGAGATTTTATCAGACAAATGTGATGACATTCGCAATCAACATTCCTACTGCGAATTAATTATGGTTGGTGACTTTAATGCCCACCATAAAAAATGGTTGAATCAGCAAAATACGAACTGTGCTGGGCGTCACACAGAGTGGCTTGCTGTTTCGCATAACCTTACGCAGATTGTTAGTGATTCCACATTTGAATGTCAAAATTCTACAAGCAGTCATATTCTGGATCTTTGTCTAACAAAAATTCCGCATTCAATGGAAGCGCGTGTCGAGGCTGGAATTGGAAATTCTGATCACAACCTGATAACAGTAAAAATTTCTATCGCAACACCACCAGAATTAAGACAGCAGCCAAGGCGTCTATGGCATTTAAACGAGGCTGACAATGATGGGTTACGGTCATTTTTTCAACATTTCCCGTGGGAGAGCCATTGTTTTTATAACAATCAAATAGACGACGCCGTTTCCAATTTCACTGAAACCGTTCTACATGGAATGAATAAATATATCCCATCATCCTTTTCCAATCCCAATCCTAATTTTAAAATCTTTTCAAAAGAAACCGCCAAAGCAGCCAGACAAAATAAATCTGCTCTGAAAGACAAATAAAATCTGAAAAAACACAAATATGCACGTTCTCGCGTAAAAGAAGTCGCAACGAATACCCTTTTGTGGTAAAAGGCTACGTTCCCGTGGGTTGTGACTCAATTGGTCTGCTTGGTGTTCAAATAAGTAACAATTTAAAATGGAATGAACACATTATCGCATTGGTCAAATCAGCTTCACATAAACTCGGGTTCCTCAATAGATGCAGACGGTTTTTAAATCACATCAAGTTCTCCAGATATATAAAACCTTTATTAGACCGTATATAGAATATTGCTGTCAGGTTTGGGGTGGAGCATATGGCACTGCTCTCCAGTTGCTGTATAGAGTTCAGCGCCGTGCCATCCGAATAATACGAAACCCCAGACTTACGAAAGATCTAGACAGCCTGCAACACCGCAGAGATGTTGCAGAACTCTGCGTGTTCTATAGATTAATAAATGGTAAATGTTCTGCAAAATTACAGGAGAAAATACCACCATTACTAACGCCAGGACGGGTAACACGAGGAACGGTCAATGCGCATAGGTTTACGGTGAAGCTGCCGAAACCTCGAACTGAAGGTACAAAGCGCGAATTCATTCATCGAACATCCAGGAAGTGGAATTCGTTTTCCAGTTTTCAGTTTCCGTTTGAGTATAAAATGCACAAGTTTAAGGCAGCTATCAACCTTTACTTGAAAGACCGCGCGTTGGGTGCAGGAGCTCTCACAGTTACAAGGAGCTAGGACTGTCTAAAAGTCCGCCCTACACCCAATTAAAGCTACATATAAAAAAAAATAAATATTTGTTTTATTTCATCTAAATTTTATGTTTGTTGTTTAGGCAATGGTATCAGCGCAACGCCATCCGTTATAGTGATTAACACCGAAACACCTTGCAATTATACCACGCCACGTCGGTCAATTGGTACACTAAGCCTTATTGTATTTTTAATAAAACGTTATCGCGTGAACCTGAGAAAAAGGATTTATCCATCCAGGCATTAGTTTATAGTATCAAAAATCATAAACGTCTTACGTCATCGGTTGTTATTAGATACGAATGTAACTGGCACTCAACGAGTTACTCGGGTTTCTCTAGAATTTTGCTAATCACGATTATTAAAAATCAGTTAACGAATCGCCGGTTTTTGCTAATTTATCGAAAATTGTGTCTCAAAGTCCTAAAACTACTTTTGGTGAAACGATAGGACAAGTGGCTGGCAAGAATTAAGTAATTAGGAGTATTCGTAAACAAAGACGTTCGTCTAGTATCAGTGAGACAATATAGCGTAAACAAAATAAAATGTTAAGTTTCATATAACAGCGAATGTGGAAATGTCTTAAGAAGTATGCGGTCATTTTCCTCTGCTGGCAAAAATTAGTAGTGCCAAATTATTTATTTAAAAATGTAAACTTTTAAATCTAAACTTACTTTTTTGCAGTGACTCCAGAAAAGGTTGAGAAAACAAACATTTATGGGTCGAGGAGAAAAATACTAAACTTTACCGAAATACAAAAACGACAGTTTGAAAGAATGGAGTCTATAACTGTATATGCAGCTCGAAAAGCTGAAACGGCCAACATTTTGACTCCTAGTCCTAAAGTGAACAAATAACCTAAACTATGACACGAATCGGAAGTGGTTGAAGACGAAAACGATTTAGGTGAACGAAAATTGAAACCGATCCCAGTGCAAGACCCAATTGCGATTATAAATAATAATCCAGTATCTGAAGTTCTTCAAAAACCTTGTGTTATGACTCAAAATTTGAAACCAATGGTGATCCATGAACTAGAATCTTTTGAAATGAAAGAATTGGATAAAAAAAAACTACCATCTGGTTCAACATCAATTTTGTTTTCTCCAATAAAAGAGAACACATGCGAAATTGAAAAATCATTTGTTGAACTATCATAATTTCTTTATCAGATGTAAGCCTTTATCAGATGTTTGACCGAAATTGAGTCCGTTTACTGTAGAAATACAACAGTCCATTTCAATTCCGCAAAAAGTAACAACGAGTAGCAAAATATCGATTGAAATTTCCAGAATTTCGTTGAAAGAAAGCTCTATTATTAAAAAAAATTACGAAACCATTTGTTAGTCGACCAGCATAATTGAAATTCTAAAGTTACAAGAATTTCTGAACCAAAACGCAATTTATCAATTTTGACTGCACCAAATAGAGACAAAACCAGCACAAAATACAACCAAACTGAATCGATCACAATTAATGATGAGCGCAAAACCGAGAACACTGATTTCAATTTGTCCAACAAAATAAAAAACAAGTGGATAACGGAAAGGAGCGGCAACAAAAAATATATCGATATACAAAGACAGACCGAATCCTAATGTTAAGCAACGAACCCCAGCACCTAATATGTTATCACCGTACGAACTAATAAACGGTTCGAGTTACAAATTAAATTTCGTAAAACTAATAGTGAGAATAGTAATAATTGAACGATATAATTATATATTATATGAATGTAGTATCTTAGATTTTCTAGTATCCTTTTATTAATTAAGGTGTGGTTATACAATTTTATAGATATAAATATTTTGTTTGATAAACTCAATAAAACGTTTTTATTTTAATAAAATTTTATTTTGTTTATGTTGACGTCTGGTTGCTTTGTTAGTTTTTTTTTAAATAAAATTCACCTCCATCAAAAATTGTATACCACTTCATTGCTGCGTGCCGTGTAGTAAATTCCACACAAAATGATGAACGTTTGTGATGTATATTGTATTTATTAATTCGAATATTAAATATGATAAGCAATTTACAAGCAAATATATTTTTTTAAGGGTAAAGATTATATAAACCGGTTATTTTGATTAAGGATTCTGTAAGAAAATATTCTTAATCTCTTTATATATAGGCATATGAAATAGGTACATATGAATGTGTGTAATGTGTAAATTGATTATGTAATACATGTGTGTGTATTTCTCTAAAAAATATTATTGCTATTGAAAACCGTATTTTTTGCCTAAAACAAAATTTCGTGTCGTCGCTACATTGTTTTTTTTTCACACCGTCTAGTTTTCCTCGACGATATTATATCGCCTACAATTGTTTTTGGATTGTTGAGTTAATTAAGTAAAAATATCAAAATATAGATCTTAGCAAGTGTTTGGAGGGAAATGAGTAAAAATATAATAATTGTTTTATGAATGAAATTTGAATAAAAAAATATTTTTGTAGTTTTGCAACGCGTTTTCTTTAAATTTTGTTTTAGTATTGTATTTTTTTGTACATACGAAAATACTCATGAATGTTAGAAATAGGGAAAAGATCAGGACATGGAAAATCATATCTTAAATTTTCAACCACACCATGGCATCCTGAAATCATCAAAGTTTTTGATGCATTAGCAAAAAACTTCACTAGCATATCATTAAATGAGTTAGGTGCTTATGGTTGACCCTACTGTGCAAGCAACGTTATTTGAAATACTACTAAGGTTTTGCTTAAATAAAATTGCCATTAGTGCCGACGTAGAGAAAATGGTCCGACAGGTTCTTGTCAAAACTGTAGATCAGAGGTTGCAAGCAATAGTCTGGAGATCAAGCGACACAGAGCCCATGAAATACTATGATATACTTAATATGTACTTAATATGGTGTTATTTAATATGGTGTATATCTAGAATATACACCATATTAAATAAAAATAATATATCTAGAATAGTATATAATAGAATTAAGCATATCTAGTATATACTTAATATGGTGTTTTGGTATTTGTTTTTTATAACCCTCTCGAGTCCAGCTATTACGATTTTTTGTTATATTTCTTGACCAATTATCACAATTGTGAGGGTAATGACTTACAGCGTCATTAAATTTTTATATTGTATGACCAGAAGCCCAATGGTCACAAATGTGACAAAAAAAATATGGCGCCAAAATGGTTTTCTACATTCGTGTTATGGATGTCTAAAAGTCCAAATATCACATGCGTGAGAGTTAAAATTTACAATTTTTTGACAATCTTTTTACGATTTATAAAATAAATTCTTCTTTGAATAGTGGGTTCCATCTATTTATCGGTTCTTTAACTCTTTATATATTGTATCATAAAATTGGCCATATTAACATATATTTAATATTGTCGTGTCAAACTACAACCTGTCGAAGGCGCGAAAATCGAATCAAGGTAAGTTTTTATTTTTATTAAGTAAAAAATACATTTTTAATTTACTATTTGTATAAATCGATTAATTAATATTACATAGTTACATAATTGACAAAAGAATAATGTTTAATAAATTCCTTATATTTAAAATTTAAGAATAAAAATGTACTATCACGTATGTTACACCTAGTCTCTACATGATACAATAAATAAAACATTTTTTAGTGGTCTTTGCAAGAGCATATTGGCTGGTGGACGAAGAGGAGCTTAGAAACATGCTTCATGAGGCCCAACCAGAAGATGTCGATGATGACGATAATGTAGATGATGACCCGGATTTCACATTACCGGAATCTATTCGCCAAGCCATAGTGGAAGAGTCTGACGACGATATAGACAACGATGTTGAATAGTCTACGGAGTCGGTTATCATCACAGACCCAAACACAGAACAGAATAGAAGTTCACCGCCTGGTTGGATAGTTTCGAACTTTGAACAAAAAATGTTACCAATTTTACCTAACATTTTCAAATTACCTATCGAATATTTTGAAAGATATTTCAACTATAAACATTTTGAGGATGCAGCCCAGTGCACAAATATGTATTATTTTAATAAAAAAGGCGTACTTCTTAAAACCACAGCAGTTGAACTAAAAAAATTATATGGTATATTCATAATCATGGGTTGCATTAGATACCTATCCACGAATGGAATTATACTGGAAGTCTGGATACGCTCTTGACAAAATAGCTACCACCATGACCAAAAATCGGTTTAAAATGCTGAGAAGTTCTCTCCATTACTCAGATGTATCAAAGATACCTCTCGAAGCCAAAACTAATTTGTTTTGGCAAGTTGCACAAATAATTGATGCAGTTAGGAACCGATGTCATGAAATAGAACGTGTCGTGGATAAATATTCAATCGATGAACAGATGATACCGTTCACTGGGCGTTGTCCGGCAAGACAATTTGTGCGCAACAAACCTCGACCCGTGGGTCTTAAAAATTTCGTCGTTACGACCTCAAAAGGTGTTGTGATGTATTTTGAAATATACCAAGGGGTTAAGACGAAATTTCCAGATGTTTCTCTTGGGTTAGGACCAGCAGTCGTTCTAAGGCTTATAAAAACGTTGCCGAAAGGATCGTTTTTATATTTTGATAGGTATGTCTCGTAATTTTTTTTAAATTATCAGTTTAACTTAATATACATAATATTTTAAGATATTTTACGACTGTACCATTATTGAAAAAATTAGATGATTTAAATTTTAAAGCCACATGAACTATTCTTCAAAATCGGTTAAAGGGTATCGTCTTTAAAGATGACAAACGGATGGTAAGGGGCGAGTCACAACAGTTTGTATTGGATAATATAGTTGCTGTTAACTGGAAAGACACAAAATCAGTTCTAGCTGCTTCAACAATATCTGGAATTGAGCCGGAATCCAGAATAGACCGCTGGAGTAAAAAAGATCATAAATATATCAATATTCTATGTCCCTCTATAATTACAGACTACAATTGTAATATGGGAGGCGTTGATATATGCGATCAGTGATGGAGTACTATCGTACTTTTATGAAAACTGTAAAATGGTCTATTAAAGTGTCCCATCATTTTATTGATTTGGCGGTAGGTTATTCGTGGATAGAATACAGAGCGGATTGCGAAGTACAAAACATTCCAACAAAAAAAAATTAAGGATTTATTAGAGTTCCGATTCGACATAGGAGACTCACTTATTTCTTCCACGATGAAGCGGGTACTTCCAGATAGTAGTGGTTGTAGCGATGACGATATCTCCGAACCAGATGTAAGCATGAAAAGGAAGAAAACCACTGAACTACTATCACTTGGCAAGAGACATGACGGATACAACCACTGGCCCATTTGCGATCGTTTAAAGTCACCGAGAATGTGCCACCTTAAAAATTGCACAAGTCGAACGCGGAATCGATGTGAGAAATGCAACGTTTATTTGTGCAATTCAGCGGAGAAAACATGCTTTGAAACTTTTGATACCGTCAAAGACTGAGTAGTTTTTATTTTATTTAAATGTACCACAGGTACAAATAATTAAACGTGATAACATTGAAGTAATTTTAATGAATTGAATAACTAAATGTGATATGTATGATTTTTTTTATATTTAGCTTATTAATTGCAAACTGAATTAAGAAGGAAAATGTGATATATGTAATAATTTTAAATGTGATTTTATTTATAAATTTAGTTTATGGATGTGCTACTATTAAGGTTTACTGTAGTGCGATGTATATTAATGGTCAAAGGGACAGTTTTTATACGATCACAGCCATTATACCAGCATCATATTACAATAATATAAATGGTCAGTTGAAATTACCTATATTTTAATTGGCTAGAGTGTTGAAGTTTTAACATGTTGTGTATTATATTTGAAGTTATTCTATTAGAAAAATTTTTATAGAAAAGGTTTGGTTTTATTTATTTATATAAGTGTGAATAAATAGAATTCTTGATTATACTGAGATGAGGCTTACAAGGAAAGTTTACTTTATTTTTAAAAAATTTGCATTATTTGAATGTAAAATGTTTTCAGATATCTCTTGATTTTCTGACAAACATATTCTAGGATTATGGTATCATCAGAGTAATGGTTGACTGGTACTTTATCTAGCATACCATTTTAATTGAAGAAATTAACATTTGTACAACGACTCGAAGTGCACATCTTACAGCAGTGTTGCTTATAAACTGTTTGTGAAATTCATTATTGCAAACGAATTGAAGGATAAGCGTGTTCGTCCAATTGTGCTTTAAATTTGATACGGATTGCTTATATATATATATATATATATATATATATATATATATATATATATATATATATATATATATATATATATATATATATATATATATATATATATATATATATATATATATATATATATATATATATATATATATATATATATATATATATATATATATATATATATATATATATATATATATATATATATATATATATATATATATATATATATATATATATATATATATATATATATATATATATATATATATATATATATATATATATATATATATATATATATATATATATATATATATATATATATATATATATATATATATATATATATATATATATATATATATATATATATATATATATATATATATATATATATATATATATATATATATATATATATTTAAATGTATATATGTTTATCTTTATAGAAATTAAGAGAAAAGAAAAGTTTAACTATTGATAAAACTTTGTTTACGACTTATCGACATTTTCTACAAATTGTCGACACCAAAAATAATGGTCTACCAATTGTCGACAATGTCAAGATACGTGTTAATGCACAACTCTGCATGCAACCCATTCTTTTGGTTATATATGTATTTATATTATAATAAATAATATTTATAATACGATAGTTTAAAAAAATACTAATTACTTACGTTATTAACTCATATTTAACAAATCAATGTTTCGTTAATAAACAAAATTATTTTAAGTTGTATTTTAAATTGTAGAATAAACATGAATAACAATATGAGTAGATCCGCACAGATGGAAGCACTAGCTTCTAAAGAAGCTAAGAAAAACAGTATGAAAATGCACATATAAATAACCACGATCTCCGCACCGTTGCCGAATATTTAAATACTGATATTCAAAACGAACAGTCTGGTTTGCATGTTCGGTCCTCGGACTTTCCGCTACCTGAAATTGCTCAGAATCATGAATCAAATATAAATGACGGCGAACTTGATGAAGAAGTTATTTGCGAAGATGGTCCATTCGAAAATAATGATGATTCTGATGTTGACCCGAACTACATGCCATCCCCTAATCAATCGTACGATGATGAAGAAATGGAATTTCTTGCCGAACAAATTGAACGCAATTTAGAAGAAAGTAGTAATCAAGAAAACGTTACTGCTGAGGTTACTAATGCCAACAGAAGTAATCAAAAGTCGTCTTCAAGCAAGATGTATTTAAAACAAATTAAATTGAAGCGCAATTCCGGTCAGTCTTACATTTCTTCAAACGGGCGATCAGTCAATTCACGAGAATGCAAACCATTAGATAAATGTCGAAAGGATTGCCAAACGAAGTTGTCGTACGATCAACAAAAAACTATTTTCGATCAATATTGGAATTTAAAATCCTACAATTTACAAAGCGTTTTCTTGTCGGGATTGATCGAAATCCAGAATAAAAAATTTCAAACATGTGAAGTGTTTCATACAGTGGGAATCAAATTTAAATCCCCCAAAACCGACACGTGCCATAAATGTGATACGTTTGCTGCTAAAATAACTGTAGCAGAAAACGAAGATCAAAAGCAAGTGATTGTTGAAGAGCAACGCAAACACCACGCGTTAGCAGATGAGGCCTACAAATCAAAGCAGCGCGATAAAGTAATAGCAGCGAGTGATCCGACTGAAACTAAAATATTTGCTTTTTATTTGCAGCAATGCCTACCTACCCCTAATGTGATGACATCAGTATCTTTTTATAAAAGGCTATTATGGAAGTATAATTAACAGACCATGACTGTTATTCAAGTTCAATTTTTGTTTTTTTTAGGTAAATTGTTTTTTTCAAAAACCGAGCATAAGAGAATTTTTATATGGATATATTTTTATTTATAAAGTTTTTTTTTATGTTTTATTCTATGCTATCTTTTTACGGGCACAAGGCTACAACCAACTTTACGCCTTAACGTCCGATTTTCGTAGAACCATCTGCGCATTGAATAGCTCCATGCCAGCCTATAGTACTGACATGGAAGATGGGTCGGCCCATGAGTTCTGCACTCCAACAGGAGGTCATAGATGTGTTCATTAACACCACCGATCGTAATCAGATGGTGTAAAATCCCTTTCGCATTCTGCCCCTATCGCGATTCGAACCCGGTACCTCGCACTCCAACTGCCACAGCTTTAACCACTGAGCCACCTGGGCGGTCATTTTATAAAGTTTTGACGTGTATTCCTTTATTATTTAAAATTTGAAAATGTTTAAAATGAATTTGATTTAAAACTTTTAACCATAAAATCATTTTATACCTAAATATGGTTTGTAAAATCAGCAGATAAAAGTTAATTGATATTTGAGTGTAACACAAAACTGTATATTATTAAATAAGAAATATCTATAAATGATATATTTAATATTTGTGTTTTTCTTATTTGACTGTTCCATAAAACCTTTTTTGTGTTGTGTTCGAAAATTGTCCTAAGTTGAAAAACGATCACGCAAACCTTCAATGTGGTTAGTATTGCCATATTGTGCGAATATTCTCATGAGCGTGGGAAAAATATTTTCTCACAGAATCCAAAATCAAAATTTTATAAAATTTTATTAAAATAAAAACGTTTTATTGAATTTATCAAACAATATATATGTATAAAATTGTATAACCACACCTTAATTAATAAAAGGATACTAGAAAATCTAAGATACTACACATAACTTATAATTATATCGTTCAATTATTACTATTCTCACTATTAATTTTACGAAATGTCATTTGTAACTCGAACCGTTTATTAGTTCGTACGGTGATAACATATTAGGTGCTGGGGTTCGTTGCTTAACATTAGGATTCGGTCTGTCTTTGTATATCGATATATTTTTTGTTGCCGCTCCTTTCCGTTATCCACTTGTTTTTTATTTTGTTGGACAAATTGAAATCAGTGTTCTCGGTTTTGCGCTCATCATTAATTGTGATCGATTCAGTTTGGTTGTATTTTGTGCTGGTTTTGTCTTCATTTGGTGCAGTCAAAATTGATAAATTCCGTTTCCGGTTGAGAAATTCTTGTAACTTTGGAATTCCAAATTTGCTTGTCGACTAACAGCTGGTTTCGTAATGTTTTTAATAATAGTGTTACCTTTCAATGGAATTCTGGAAATTGCAATCGGTATTTTGCTACTCGTTGTTTTTTTTGCGGACTTGAAAAGGACTCTTGTATTTCTACAGTAAACGGACTTCGACCAATTAAAGAACTTGCTCGGTGCGGTTCAATTTCGGTCAAAGGGCTTAAATCTGATAAAGAAATTATGGTAGTTCAACAGATGATTTTTCAATTTCGCATGTGTTCTACATTATTGGAGAAAACCAAATTGATGTTGAGCCAGATGGTAGTTCTAGTTCATGGATCAATATTGGTTTCAAATGTTGAGTCATGTTATTTTGAAGAACTTCAGATCATGGATTATTATTTATTATCGCAATTCGGTCTTGCACTGGGATCGGTCCAATTCTCGTACACCTAAATCGTTTACGTCTTCAACCACTTCGGATTCATGGCATACGTTAGGTTCACTTTAAGACTACGAGTCAAAATGTTGGCCTTTTCAGTTTTTCGAGCTGCATACTCAGTTATAGACTCCATTCAAAATTATCAACGACAGGATGTATTTCGGTACAGTTTGGCAATTTCCTTCTAGAACCATACATTTTTGTTTTCTCACTCTTTTCTGAAGTCTGCAATAAAAGTAGTTTATAGATAAACATTTTTAAATATATAATTTGGCACTACTAACTTTTGCCAGCAGAGGAAAATGCCGCATACTTCTTAAGACATTTCCACATTCGCTGTTATATGAAACTTAACATTTTACTTTGCTTACGCTATATTGTCTCACTGATACTAGACGAACGTCTTTGTTTTCGAATACTCTTAATTACTTTATCCTTGCCAGCAACTTGTCCTATCGTTTCACCAAAAGTAGTTTTAGGACTTTGAGACACAATTTTCGATAAATCATCAAAAACCGGTGATTCGTTAGCTGATTTTTAATACTCGTGATTAGCAAAATCTAGAGAAACCCGAGGAACTCGTTGAGTGCCATTTACATTCGTTTCTTTATCAACCGATGACCGTTTATGCTTTTTGATGCTATCAACTAATGCCTGGATGGATAAATCCTTTTCCTCGGGTTTCGGCGATAACGTTTTATTTAAATAAGTTAGAGTGTCTGGTAGAGATATAAGGCTTGGTGTACGAATTGACTAACAAGGCGTGGTATAATTTTAAAGTGTTTCGGTGCTAATCACTGTAACGTGTAGCGATGCGATGATGCCTTAACAACAAACATTAAATTTAGAAGTTAAATGAAATAAAACAAATATTTATTTTATTAACTTAAATCAATCTTTCTTCGTAATCTTGTTCCTCTCATTTATTATAAAATATATTTCTTATTAATTTTATAATTGTTTATTAAATTAAGAAGAAATAATTATTTATTCAACAGTCTTTTTATTTAATAAATTTAGTACATCAAGTACCCGCTGTACTTTAAGATTATCTCCTAGAATTTGTGCCAGTGTTAAATAATTTTTGCGTAAATATTATTGTAATTTATTTCTAAACCATCAACTTTTTACCGTTTTATAATTTTAATTGAAGTTCTTATTGCTGTTAAGTTCATATTCTCTTTAAATCACGCGATTCAATAAAACCAGCGATAAAAATATTTGTTAATCGACCTAACTGATAATTTAGAATTGTTTGAAAGATATAATTAACACCGCAAACAGAATTTTTGCCGGCTTTACCTCTCAAAGGATTGTTTATCTCAAAACCGTCACAATTAATGTGCAACGGAACTAGAAACTTTCAGCAGATACTTTTCTGACACCTCTTACTAAAAACTCTTTAATGCCAAATGGATCGATAGGCCATGCTTTAGCAGTCTCTATGTGTACTGAACATAGAGATCAAGCCAGCATATACCCTTTTGCTCAATGTGTGGTTTCTGTCCTTACTGAGCTGACCTTGGGACACCTTCGTTATTATTTGAAAGATGTACCGCCTCAGTCAAACTCCCCACCTTATGACTGGGGTGCTAGAAATCAGCAAATTTACGTTTTTCCAAACTTATCCTTTAATAAAATGGTGCAATTATTACTGAATTAAGACTAAATATTTTGCAACATCAGTTCAAAGATACTATTAGTTTCTAAATATGTTTTAATTTGAAAATAAATTTCTAGGAAACACCTTTCTATTGGACAATTATCTAATTTTGGTACTCCATTTACTATAAACTCCGCAATTTCGTTATTAATTAAAAAAGTTTTGGGTGGAGATTATATTCATAGCTTTTCTATATGTTTAAAAAATTTGTACAGATTGATAACTTTTACAAACTGATTTTTTAAATGGTGATCTAGTTGTTCTGAACTATTGTCGAAATGGTTAGATATGGACAAAGAAATAACTTCAGTTATCGAATCTTGAATTGAAAAGACAACTTTTCTTGGAAAGGTTCCATTATTATGTAAATTTTAAGAAAATGATAATATATTCTATTGGTATATTCTTTTGATGTCTCAAAAACATCGAGATTTATAAAATACAGATACTCATAAAACACTGATTGCTCTAAAACACCAAATTTATTAAGAATACCGAAACTCAAATCTTAACACTGATAGTGCTTTTTTCCTACCAAATGCACCGATTCGTACCGATTTCTATTGAATACCATTCGTACCGATCGTATTCAATAGTTTTCATTCTTATCTAATAATTTACATTCAAATACATACTAATGTTATTAATTCTATAAAACTATAATTTTGAAGTATGGGAAGGTCTTAGTGTTCTTTGCGCAAAAATTATTGGCGAAAAATCTTTGATCTTAAATCTATTTTGTTAATTTTTATTTCACTCTGTGCACCTACGGCCTACAAAAAAAATCTATGACTTTTTGCAGAATCCATCGATACAAGATCTATAAGATTCTCTTAAATAGGATCGATGTAACAGATCGACTTGCTAAGCTTGAACAGTTACTGTCCGGTCAAGATTTAGGAGACGGCCAACCATTAAACGTGTTACGGTCCATCAGAAACATATCAGGTCGTTATGAGTTCGACTCCTTTCATCGAGACAGCCATTTTCGAACAACCGAGAGCTACTCCACTTGAAGAATTAACGAAATAGGCGGTTAAAATTTTTGAATTTTTAACCCCTGAACAACAAATGTGTGAATTTTCGCGATCACGTTCACGCTCAGATAACAACTCTTCATGCACCAGATCATCGGAAAAGAATCCTTTGGACCAAAGAATATCTGGAATTGAAACGATTCTAGAGTGTTTTAAGGGCAGAAACAATAATAAATAATAAGTTACAGCGCAAGTTTTTCGGTAGTAGACCAATAAGCATCACACCTCATCGTTTCTGAAACGTCTACCTAAACGTATGCTGCCTTGTTGATGGAGTCGGTTTCTACTATCATTTTTTTTAAATGAAAGCCCATCATTGTGTGAAACCCTGCAAATATGTCACAATATCAAAATCTCTATACGTCAATAGCCGAACCGATAAACTAGACGTCAAAGCAAAGCCGATTTTTGAATTATCATTTTGTCAACTCGACCTACCTCTAAAACAAACCAAAATTCAAACAAACAGTGTTTTTATACATAGTTACACAAATTCAAATGGAATCATGGTCAAAGATTTTAAAGTTAGAACCATTTGAGGTTGTAATGCGGCATTTTCGCCTAGTCTTTTGGCAACCGCAGATGCAAGTAAAAACCATACCTGTCGTTTGACCGATCTAATTCACTGACGTTTTTCCTGGCAGCTTCAAACATTCTCTCGGACTTTGAATCATTCGATTCAATAGGAACTTTACATAGCGCGTGTACAGCTCTGCGAATTGTGCCATTTTTGATCTTCACAGATGTTACTCTTACTAATCCGTCTTTGCCACAAAATACTTCGTTGATGCGTCCCAGTAACCATTTTGAAGGTGGAATATTTCTGTCCATAACAAATGTCTGACCATTTGGATCGTGACTGGCGTGTAGTCAAATACTCTTTGTGCCATCTCTTCCACATATGTTTTTTCATGTGATGCAGCATTTCCCATCGATCCAACTTAAACAATTTTACATTTGTTACATCTAACTCGGGCACCAGCACTAACCAAACCAATCATTTTTGGGCTTAATTTTCACTATACCGAGAGTGTGCTGGGCAGCATCGACAACCGAGGTTTTCAATACTTCCCAGACACTGTTCACATCATCAGATTGGTAATTGGATTGCATAATGCTATTGCTGACAAGATCTTGATATTTTTGTTGCGTTTCTTAATGAAGACCTTCACAGGAGAATCGCGTTTTATATTCTCCTGTCCTCCTTGACTTGTACGAAAATTTCCATCGCAGCTTTGCAGCAACCATAAAATGGTCACTGCCTACGAATTTTGTTGACGACCGATACGATCTCACGTCTTGAACAACCCGAGCCCGGTCTTTTGAAATCAACACATGGTCAATTTGGCTTCGGGATGTTTTACGTGGATGTGTCCAGGTTTCCAAATGGATGTTTTTGTGGGGAAAGAATGTACTTGCCACTTTGAGATCATGAGCGATCGCAAAGTACATCATTCTTTCCCCATTTTCGGTCGCAGTTTCGTGTCGGGAGTACGGACCTATGTTGTTACATAAGTCGGTCTGATTTCTGCCAGCTCTAGCATTAAAGTCACCAATCACCAATCTGACATCGTGCTCGGGCATAGAGCCCATCAGATTATCCAAATTATTGTAAAATGAGTCTTTATCTTGGGGTTAGCTTACATCAGTGGGCGCATGTACACAAACAATTGACAGGTTGGCTAATTTCATGTGCAAGCGAAGATTACATATTCGATTATCGACTGCCTGGAAGTCCAACACAGCCTTTTTTACCTGGGGCCCAATGAGAAAGCCAACTCCAAGATTTCCGAGGTCATCTCCACTGTATAGCAACGTATAGCTATGGGACACATGGACTCCACTTTTAGGTCATCGAGTTTCTTGGAGCGCTACGAGTTCCAGCCGATACTGCTTCATACATGTGATAAGGCCGTCCGATGCGGGTCGTCAGCCCAGCGATCCAACCAGATTTAGTCGCCTCCTACGACAAGCTCTGGATACTGTGGTGGTATTCTATGGATCTCATGTTTCGTTCGAAATATTTACGAAACATGTTTGCCCTCAACCACAGGGCCCAATATGCCAATTACGCGCCAATTAATGATAGAAATTTATAATTACAAAAATATTTTATTAAAATATTTTATATACACGAAACGTGGATCAACCGAAATTATTTTATTGTTTTAGTCACATGTCTAATCTGCTGGTTGCTTAATGGTTGTTACAAATGCAAGTTGCCGCGATCGAACGCACTTGTTATCGAACGCACTTGTTAATGAAGATACAATAACAGGAAGATGCAATGGTTGGTTATCTGATGGTGTAATATCCTAGTTTGTCTCGATTAAGCTGCGGTGATGTGAATTCAGCGAGTAAGTTGTGATTTTTCTTAGTAGTAGGAAATTTTTATTGAAACTGATAATTAATTTTAGTTGTAATTTATTTTATAATTTTTATTTAATTCTATATCAGAGTTTTCTCCTCAGAGATTGGTACAAGAAGAAATTTATTTTTATTGTAATTTGGTTGAGATCGCAATTTTATAGCAGTATTTACAGTTTACCGAACTCGTTCATTTACCGAACTCGTTATTTATTTTGACGTTTTTATTCTTTTTGTGTTAGGTGATAATCATCGTCTGCGACATACCGCCCCCTTTGAATCGGATGATTCAACTTACAGGAAGAAGACATAACTTATGTATGGGCCGCTTGATTCTCTCATTGGTTGTTTGGATTGTGACGACTCGTACCTTATTGTGTGTTCCCGGATGTAATTCGACTATTTTACCAATTAACCACTTACATGGTGGTAAATTGCCGTCATTAATGAGGACTATATTGCCAATACAAAATGAGATGGTGTTAGATAATCCAATTCATCGTCAGCCAGTATGCAGAGCGGGCGCGAGTTCAACATTGCTTCAACTTCGGTAAGAAGCGTTGCCATCTCCTCTATGGTTAGGATCTGACCATCTGTCACTCGTCTCAAATGGTATTTAATACTCTTTACCGCAGCCTCCCATATACCACCCATGTGCGGTGCGCTAGGTGGGATGAATTTGGAAGTTATTTTATCTATTAATAAAGTTTTAGAAAAATTAGTCATGTTTTGTTTTATAAATATGTAGAATTGATATAAATGATTGCGGGCGCCAAAGAAATTGGTGGCTTTATCGCTATCATGTAGGCATCTGTAGTGAGGGAGGATACTAGCTCAATGTGTATAGTCTTTGTTGCAAGACACACGAAGATACAAATATAACTTTTCTGCGACTTCTGCCCTCGGCCCCTGGTCGTATATGTTTGAAAGGGCCCTGCATAATCCACGCCGACTTTGTAGAACGGTCTGATCAATTTAACTCTTGGATTAGGTAGCTGACCAAAAGTTTGATTAAGATTTCTGGCATTGTATTTCACACATTTTACACAGCTATGAACTACCTTCCTTATTAGGTTTCTAGCACCTAGTATCCAGTATTTTTGTCGTAAGGTGGCCATCATTAGAGTTGGTCCAGCATGCAAGTGGCGTAGGTGATGTTCTCTGACAATGGTTGTTGTTAATTCGTCTTGTAAGGTGAGTAATATGGGGTGCTTTGTGTTATAAGTTATAGACGCGTTTGTGATTTGGCCACCGACCCGTAGTAGTCCGAATTCATCGACGAATGGTTTGAAATATTGTAACTTGCTCGTTGCTGGCAAGTCCTTATGGGATTTTATCAAGGTTTTTTCCTGATCAAAATATTTGGATTGCATATGACGGAGAATGAAATATTCAGATCTCTGTATTTCCGAAGTGGTTAT
This sequence comes from Tipula lateralis, assembly GCA_963932295.1. Lineage (NCBI taxonomy): Eukaryota > Metazoa > Arthropoda > Insecta > Diptera > Tipulidae > Tipula > Tipula lateralis. Next base: position 3,004,124 of record OZ010739.1, on the reverse strand, counting down.
ATGTGATGACATGAATTTTTTTCGAATTCGTTTGAGAAATAGATCGATAGCCCTATGTACATAAACCCATGATCTGATTAAAGTACTGAAACTGGATATTCGTGCGACTAAGTCATCTATTATGCTAGAGTATCTGGTTGAGATTTTACATTATTTGGCCAATCTTTCCTGCTGGGTAACCATTTGAGGCCATTCCACCATAGTTCACAGTGTCACAGTTTCTCTGAGTCAAACCCTCTGGATGCATAATCGGCCGGATCTTGTTGGGAATCAACATGTCTCCATTGTGACCTTTTCAAGTGAGTGAGGATGTCACCAGTTCTATTGCCAAGAAAGGTGTTCCATTTATTGGGATGTGCATTGAGCCAATCCAAGACTATAGTGGAATCAGTCCATGCCACTATTTCGGTGATGTTAGATTTTAAGGCTTGTTTGACGGTTATGAGTAGTTTGCTAAGCAAACACGCACCACATAATTCCAATCGTGGGATTGATAGCTGTTTAACCGGTGCTACCTTGGTTTTAGAGGATAACAATTTTACTACTGACTCCCCGTTTGAGTTGGAGATCTTATCGTATACAACTGCTGAGTAGGTCTGTTTGGACGCATCGGAAAATCCATGTAAGGTTATTTTACTTGAAGAATTGGTGGTTAAGTATCTTTCTAATTCAAAGTCTTCGATGTTCAGTATATTGCCTCGCAGTCTTAACCATTCGTTTAACATTTTTGACGGTAACGGATCGTCCCAGCCTAGCTTTTCGGCCCACAGTGCTTGAAAAAAGATTTTTATCACAATGGTTATAGGTGCCAGCCATCCTAAGGGATCGAATAATCGATTAGCTTAGGATAGTATACCTTCGGATAGTTTGGTGGTTGTTGGTTGGTCATTCAAATTTACCTTGAATAGGAAACAGTCTTTGATTGGGTCCAAATGAAGTCCTAACACCTTGATAGCGTTGCATTTTGATTCTTCGATTTCTACTGTTTTTAGCTTATTATCCGGTCCAGCATCGTCATTTAGCACACTTTCATTTGATAGCCATTTTCGTAGTAGAAATCCTGAGTTAGACAGTATGTGATTTATTTCTCGTTTTAGTTTAAGCGGTTCGTCAATCGTATCAGCTCCGGTCATTAAATCATCGATGTACATTTCATGTTTAATCCGGTCCGCTGCTTGAGGTAAGTCTTGGGTGTAATTATTTGCTGAATCAATAATTGCCTTGGTGAGTTGGTGGCTAAATAGCTTGCATTCGCAGTTCCATAAGTAACTGTTTGTAACTCGAAGGTGATAAACGGACGGTTTGAGTCATTTCACCATATTATTCTTTGAAATTTGGTATCAGCTTCATTTATACGCACCTGACGATACATTTTCTCAATCTCAGCGGTAAATGCTACCTTGAATTTCCTAAACCTCGACAATATTTCATACAGACTGGATTGCACGGTCGGTCCGACCGCCAAACAGTCATTTAATGACTTCCCGGATGTAGTTTTTGCCGAGCCATCAAAGACGACTCGCAATTTGATGGTGCTGCTCGTGCCCTTGATGATACCGAGATGTGGCAAATAGTAGACGCATTTGTGGTCTCTGGATGTATCAATATTTGCTTCCTTCATATGCCCGAGTGCTAGATACTCCGACATTAATGCCTTATATAGCGTAGCGAATTCCGGATCTCTTTCAAATTTCCGTTCAACTGAATGCATTCTTTGAACAGCTGTGGCATATGAATTTCCCAAGATGGACGGAGAAATTTTGAATGGTAAACTGACTTTAATTCTACCGACGTCATCTACCGTTTTGCTTTCCGCGAAAGATTTCTCACACAACTCTTCTTCGGGCGATAAGCAGGATCGATTTACATCTATGGTTTCGATCTCCCAAAATCTTTTAATAGGTTCTCTAATTCAATAGTTGAGTTATCTACTGCATTGGTGATGGATTGTTTTGGTCGAGTGTTCTTGACATTTCCTGCTATTACCCATCCTAGAAGCGTATTTTGCAGTATCAAGTGGTTTGCACTGCATATCTTTCCTTCAGTCAGTAACTCAATGAAACTGTCTGCTCCTATTATGATATCGATATCTGCCCCTTTATGAAAGTGTGGATCTGCAAATTGGTACTGTTGAAAATCACTTGTATCAATAAGCTCGGTGATTGAGGGTTGTTTGGTAGTTAGCTTGGGAAATACTAGTGCTTCAAACTGGAAACTTGGGTTGGTTTTATTCCATGATGTTATCTTTAAGGATACTGCTCCCCTAGTATATCCGTTGGTGGTAGCTCCAATTCCAGATATAGTCAATCTGCCGTTACGTCTCTTGAGTTGTAGTCTCTGCGCACATCTTTCTGTGATAAAAGAACCCTGGGATCCCGAATCTAATAATGCGCGACACGATTGGTAGTTATTGTTCGCGTCCAATACCTTGGCTAACGCTGTGGGTAATAGTGAACTTCCAAGATGATTGGTTGTAGCAGCTAGATTTTGGTGACTTTAATTAAATGCGATTTCCTCCTTGGAGTTAAGGTTGGATGTAGCCACTGTTGATTTGTTCTGATCTAGTGAGTTCTCATGCAACAAGGTATGGTGCTTTCGGTTGCACTGTCTACATCGAAATTTAGATTTGCAGCTGTATGCATTGTGGTTATCGTTTAGACAATTGAAGCATCTGTTCTGCGTTTTCATTAGGTTTCTTCTCTCGTCGATAGGCATTTCCTTGAACTTGCTACATTCAAAAAGTCTTTGATGAGATTTGGGACACAGCGTACATTCTTGACTTTCTGGAAAACTTGATACAGCATGACTTCTCGCCACCGGTTTAGAATGAATGTTTGGCGATTGATAGCGTTTATATGAACCCTTTAATGAATCCAGTGCATCGACTCTTTTCGTGAGAAATTCAAAAAATTGTTTTACGGTTGGGAGAGTTATTTCAGAAGATTCTTGAGCCCATAAGCTATTAGTTTCAATATCTAATTTGCTAATCATGATGTGGAGTAGCCAGTGATCTCTTGATTCAGCCACTTCACCTAGAGCTTTTAAGCCACGTAGAATTTCGTCAGATGTGTCTTATAGTTGTCTAACATTTGTACTATTCGCTGTACTCAATGATGTTTGTGTCATAAAGTTCTTGATGCACGCGTGGATTGTATGTGTTTTCCTGTCATACCGCTCTCTTAAATTGACTAGGGCTTCGATGTAGTTAGCATCCGTGATGCTGAAATGCTTTAATATGCTTGCTGCTTCACCCCGTAGTGTGCCCTTGAGGTATTGCAATTTTTGAGAAGCTGTAAGTCTTGGATTGTAGTGGATGGTGGAGCAAAATAAATCGTAGAACGATTGCCACTCCGTGTAGTCTCCTGATAAGGCTGGAATTGATAACTTCGGGAGTCTCTCATCCATAGGCCCTCCTATAGCTGAATTATCGAGAATCGTTTCGTTTAGGGATACCGTTGGGTCAAATTTTGCTCTTAATGTTCGATTTAATCCGGAGACTGCTTTATAGTAGTTGTCTTCAAATTCGGAATCTGATTCTTCATCGCCCTTAAGCGTGACTATTTTATCTTCAGTCTCGTTGAATTCCGTACGGTATCGTTCTGCACTTGATAGTCTCACCTTTATGACCTCTAAACTCGTATCGATGTTTATTGCATTAATAAAGTTCAACAATTTGAACATATTTCCCCTTATATTAGACCGTCGTTTTCTCAGGGTGTTGAAGTCAGCCATTTTGTACAATTTAGAGTATCACAACACGTATTTTTCACTGATCACTAATTTATAAATACGAATTTATTTATAATTTTAATTTTGGTATATAATTTTACAAAGTTAAATTTAATTATTTATTAATATATTAATTTATTTAATTAAGTAAATTCGTTGATTTTTATATTTTGATTTGATTTTTATATAATAATTAGATATTAAGTGATACTTGAGATTTTGAGGTTAGGTTCACCTGTGCTCTAATCCGGCCCGAAGGACCAATTTTATGTTACAAATGCAAGTTGCCGCGATCGAACGCACTTGTTAACATAAAGATACAATAACAGGAAGATGCAATGGTTGGTTATCTGATGGTGTAATATCCTAGTTTGTCTCGATTAAGCTGCGGTAATGTGAAATCAGCGAGTAAGTTGTGATTTTTCTTAGAAGTAGGAAATTTTTATTGAAACTGATAATTAATTTTAGTTGTTATTAGTATTTTCTTCTCAGAGATTGGTGTAAGAAGAGATTTCTTTTTATTGTAATTTGGTTGAGATCGCAATTTTATAGCAGTATTTACAGTATACCGAACTCGTTCATTTACCGAATTCGTTATTTATTTTGACGTTTTTATTCTTTTTGTGTTAGGTGATAATCATCGTCTACGACAATGGTTCAAAAAGTTTTTCATCACGCCGCGGTCTCGAGTTCGATTCTCGCCGTTGACCAAAAATTAACAAGCACCGGCTGATATAAAAATCGGTTGTGTGTCAAAGTACTCGTTAGGCTGACCACCTACAATGTGCACTAATCGTTAAAATGGTTCGTGAGGTCACAGTTGAGATGCGGTAAGGGCCGTTTACGGCCTCTAATCCATAGATTATTTATTTTTAGTCACATATCTACATGGAAATAATATAAAGTATTTATAATTTATAAAGCTACAAACAATAAAAATACTTACGATTCTAAGATTCAAACTGTGTGAGCCTTTACTATTAAAAAAAAAATGCTTATTTCTTTCTGGCCTTATAATATTGATATGTGTTCCATCCACACAACCAATCACGCCCGGAAACCCCGTTTTATTAAAAAAAAAATAGTCCTTTTTTCCTCATAAATAATCTATGGCTTATAGGCCGTACACGGCCCTTACCGTGTCTCAACTGAGACCTTACTAACCATTTTAACGAATGGTGCACATTGTGTTTTTATGTCATCCGGTTGCATGTTAATTTTGGTCAACGGCGGGAATGGAACTCGAGACCGCGGCATGCTGAGAAACTCTCTTACCCATTAAGCTACATCCGGCGTTTTTCCTCATCAGATAGTTTAAATATTATTTGTTAGCTGCATAAGTTAGCTTCTAATATATTTAATGTCCCTTTATCACAGTGTCCTTAAACACAGTGGATTGTGCCATACTGATCGAACAGTCCTGTCCAATTCTTTGTTGATATCCTTTTCGCAGAAAACGTAATGTGGCAGAGAGTTTTAGTATTGGTAGAATAGCGTCTGTTTTTTTTCTGTCAATAAATTTGAGTTCGATTTCATTCCAAATATCAGAAAACAAAGAATTTGACACTAAAAAATCTTAATTTAATATTCCTTGAAATGAATTTAAAATGTGAAACAAGTAGTGTGTATAAATATTACCTTTTATTTGACAACGCTTGTACGGATGCACCTGAGGCAGTTGAAAGTAAAAGACAATTGGTTTATTCCAATTCAACACAAGTTATAATTTTTATTGATTTGAATATTATTTGAGTATATGGTGTTACAAATTGATGTTTCCAGCTCGATATTCGAAATTAAAGTGAGCGAGAATAGACCTTTCTTATAATAAATTAATCCGCCAAATTTAACAAACAATCATCTTAATCGAAAATCTAATGTGCGAAATTTAAGTTAAGTTAAGTTACCAATATATTGCATCATAGATGGCAATATTATTAGTATAAAGAATCGATAATACAATTTCAATCGATAAGGTAATTATCGATTAAGTAGATTTTATATATACACTTCAGTCAGCTGTCAATCAATACTAATCAGCTGGGATTATTAGGATTGTTTGGTAAGTTGTTTACAATTCTTAACAATTCTTTAGTATTTTTCAAACTAAATTTAAAATTATATAAGATAAGTATAAAAGCAGTTAAAAATTAAGATTTCTTATTTAAACTATGTTTAACTTTCAGAGTTCAATCCTGAACAACGCTGTCGAAAATTTTCATAAAAGACCCTTATGTTTCTCTTTCTTTGTTTTCCATTAATTAAGGATAAGATATAAGTTGACATGTAAAAACCCAATATGTTAAGAAAAAAGTGATGGTGAGTATGACAAGGGATTATATAATAAGTTATTCAACATGTGTTAATGCTGTTATCTGAAATTGAACCTTATATAAGATTCTTAATATTATAATTAAATGAATTCTATCTTATCTAATTAATCGAACACTAATTAGCCATCTATAATATTTACTTTATTGTTGTTATTGTTTATAAATGTCAAAATAATTAGTATTAAAATTTGTAATAGATCTTATAGTTAAGTTTTTGCTAAGTACAATTTTAATTAAGCCATTTTATAGCATCAATTGTTATACCGAATTAATAGATGTCACTATTTAATTAGCATTAAGCGCGAAATTGATTTTTTGATACTAAAAATTGTAAGAATCTTTCATTCCAATTTGAACCTCAGATGAGAACAAAATTAATAAAAATAAAATACAGCGATTTTCATACAAAACAAAACAATTTACAATTATTGAACTTTGTTATCGAGTCTTGACTGCGATTAACGTTTGATTATATATTTATATATAACAACTGTGGAAACCAAACTAATTATGAAATTACCCATGACCTATACCCTGAGCTTAATCTGTTTACTAAACATAGCACCTAGCATCCCCTGCAAGAAGCATCTATTAGTGAAACTTGATCGTTGAAACTCAAACGCTTCACTATATGTTGTATTCCATTTGAGCCTCATTGTCCTCATTGTCTCCTCCTTTCAAACATAATTAAGTGTTTTAGGAATTTAACCTCGCTGCACCCATGAAAGCACACATGACATATTGTAACTGTATGATGTATAGCCTATTGAACATTAAGGGGATTTAAAAATAAATCAAATGCAAATCGTTGTATAACACACTGGTATTCGAATGATCGAAAGTCCAAGTTTTCTTTCTAACCATTGCCTATCATATTTTTGCTTGGCTGTTTGGTTATATGATTTACAGTCCCACTGTTATGGACTCTACCATGTCATCACTGTTATCAAGTGTTCGACTATAAGCACGCCATCCCACGTTTTATTCTAGTTCATGTCATATGTTATATAGAAGAGAACACCTGACGAGAAAACTTCATCATTTTGTCCGGTCATTGAATAGTGACTGGACTAGCGAAGAAAACAACGTTGATGCCAAACATATCTACATCTGTTCAATTAAAATCGACTCTCAACGACGACTCCATCGACTGGTTGATTCAGTGACACAGCAGCTGCCAGCCAAAATACCATGAGGACAAACGATTAATCTGAATGCTATAGATTAATCAACTGCTGAAATTTAAATTCGATACATAGAAAATGTAAAATAAAATTTGCGTCAATGATAAGATTGAAAATAAGAAATAATTTATGTGCAGCATGACATAAATTATTTCTTATTTTCAATCTTATCATTTAATATTAATGTTATACAAAAATTATTCATTTCAATTGAATGAAATCGATTACAAACTGTATGCAGTTTAAGAAATCGCTACACCAGAATACATATGTACATTAAGACATCCAATCTTAGTTTTGCGTAATAAGAAATGATAATAATAAAACTGTCGTGAATGTTAATATTCAATAACACGAGATGTCAAGGTGAGGTATTGGTGTTTTATAAACAATACCATATCAGCGTCTATTTCTCCACATGTGTAGCAAGTGAGTTTATTATATGTCTTTTTAACATATAGTCATCAGTACAGCTAAGTATGTTCCATATTAGAATCAAATGAAAAAAATTATTCTACTAAGCCATCTAAATGCCTCCTTTAATACAGAAACGATCTGTAAGAATATAATCATTGCAATAGGTTAGATGATGACCAGAAACATGTTGCATCAGTCAATTACCACGTCCAATGTACAATTGAACATGAAAATTAAAACTAAATAATATTGAGTGTTAGCTCCACAATGTCCTCGCATCCAGGTTCACGTTCGTAAGTATGGGTGGGCAAAGTGACCTACGCGACCTGTGCCAACAAACTACCAGGTAGGGTGCCCTTTCAACAAAGTCTAGTCGCGAACGGAGCTATCTGGATACCTTGCGACCTCTAGTTGTAAGTAACCTTACCTGCGTATATGGATCTCTGCGCAGTTGGACTAATTTTTCTCCGACATTCGTGAGAGCATAATGTCTACAAGAAATAAAAATAACAAAACCAAGAACGGCACATTCCAAAGGCTGGATACACCTAGACATAACTCAAACCGTACAGTTGAAACTCTCTCAAAAACACCAGAGGGAAGCGACTTCAGGGCACCAAATCCAGGGACTAGCGGAACTCAGGGGAAATCTAGCGCTACCGGGAGGGATCGACTAATGTCCCTCCGTCAAAACAGCGCTACAGGAATAGACGCTCGGCATTCAAGATTTTAGCCAGTTTGGCCCGTCTACACAAGTAAAAGTTGAGCCAAGAGGAGAGACAGCCCAACCATTGGAGCTATCCGATGTGACTGTACTTGAGGAGGAGATGAGTGAATGTTAATAGCCTTTAATAAAGCCAAAAGTACGAGAGAGGCCGAAGACTGGAACTCTTATAAGGAGGAGCTCAAAGTATACTATACAAAAAAGAAATGAGGCACAAAGGAGGTCATGGAGACTATTCCGTGATAATATGGAAGAAGTGTCCCAGACATCTCGTCTAAGGAAGATACTGTCTACTAATCCTACCAGTCCCAGTTATTTAATTAGACCAGATGGATTAGACATAATTAATTAGACTGGACAAGTTCTATTGAGGAATCTTTGAAACTTCTCATGGAAACCCACTTTCCAGAAAGCTTCGACGACTCGGCAGAGGCTAGTGCTCATCGTAAAGCACACTCACTGTGCATAGAGGATATCGTAACCAAAAAGCGGATCCTATGGGCACTTGAAGATTTCAAACCCTAGAAATCGGCTGGTCCCGACCGAATTATTCCAGCTGAGATTCAGAACAACTCGAAGATTACTCCCCCATGAGTTATCTTTATTCCGAAAGTGGGTAAAAGGGTCGCCCACTTGGAGACCTGTGGTTGGGGGCATTCATGTTTCGTCAATATTACGCCCGAAACATAACACCCATAGAATACCACCACAGTATCTAGAGTTTGTCGTAGTAGGTGACTAAATCTGGTTGGGTCGCTGACGACCCGCAACCGTAAAAAAAGTAAAAATGTTAAAAATGTCAACAAAAATAACAAAATCGGATACCGCCAAAACAACAAACAAAGTAACCATCCTTAAGTACCCGGACACAAGATTAAGGATCGGCACGTGGAACATGCAGAAAACCTGGTGCGTTGGGCGGCCTTATCACATGCATGAAAGAGTATCGGCTGGAACTCGTAGCTCTCCAAGAAACTCGATGGTCTAAAAGTGGAGACCATGTGTCCCAGGGCTATACGTTGCTACACAGTGGAGATGACCTCGGTAATCTTGGAGTTGGATTTCTCATTGGGCCACAGGTAAAAAAGGCTGTACTGGACTTTCAGGCAGTCGATCATCGAATGTGTAAGCTTCGCTTGCACATGAGATTAGCCAACCTGTCAATTGTTTGTGTACATGCGCCCACTGATGTAAGCCAACCTCAAGATAAAGACTCATTTTACAATAATTTGGATAATCTGATGGGCTCTATACCTGAGCACGATGTCAGATTGGTGACTTGATTGCTAGAGCTGGCAGAAATCAGACCGACTTATGCAATAATATACGTCCATACTCCCGACACTGCGACCGAAAACGGGCAAAGAATGATGTACTTTCAAAGTGGCTAGAACATTCTTTTCTCATAAAATCATCCACATAGAAAGATGGAAACATCAACGTAAAACATCTCGAAGCCAAACTAACCATTTGTTGATTTCTAAAGGCCTGGCTCGAGTTGTCCAAGACGTGAGATCGTATCGGTCGTCAACCAAATTCGTAGACAGTGACCATTATCTAGTCACTGCTAAGCTACGATGGAAATTTTCGTACTAGTCAGGGAGAACAGGAGAATATAAAACGCGATTCTCCTGTGAAGGTCTGATAAATGAAGAAACGCAACAAAAATATCAAGATCTTGTCAGCAATAGCATTATGCAATCCAATTTCCAATCTGATGATGTGAACAGTGTCTGGGAAGTATTGAAAACCTCGGTTGTCGATGCTGCGCAGCACATTCTCGGTATAGTGAAAACTAAATCAAAAATGATTGGTTTGATGAGGAGTTTCGTCTTGCTGTTGAGCAACGAAATATAGCCCACAATGAAGCGCAGACTCGGTTTACAATTGCAAGAAAAAACAAGGCAGTTCTTGCTAGAAGAACGGCTAAACGCATTTGTAGGCAGTAGAAGCGCGAATACAACTCAGCAATGAGCACAATTCGCGTGGTTTCTTTAAAGGAATCACGTTGATGCGGTACTCGATACATGGCGTGAACATTTTTCTGATCTATACTTAATGTTCCACATGTATCACAAGCTGTATTTGAATATCCTCAAATACAGACCGCAGAGATGTTCATTGAGGATCCATCCTATGAGGAATTCACAATGGCCATGCAGAAATTAAAGAAAAATCGTCCATCAGGAGTTGATTGCGTTAATTCAGAGCACTTGATATTCGGAGGGCTAACTTTGTGGAACTGTCATTTCGACCTTGTTCGATTGGTATGACGAAATGAAGTTAATCCTGACGAATGGAAAGTGGCCGCGTTATGCCCAATATTTAAAAACAAGGGTGATCGCTTGAAGTGCGAGAATTATAGCTGCAGTATAGCTCTCCTTTGCACAGCATACAAGTTTCTGTCTTACATAATCTTGGGAAGAATTTTTCTTCTGGCGGAGGAAATTGTCGGTAACGACCAAGGAGGATTCCGTCCAAATAGGTCAGTCACTGATCAAGTTTTTTCGCTACGGATGATTCTTTCCAAGTGCTATGAAACATCTCGCGATGTACACCAGGTATTCCTAGATTTCAAGCAAGCCTATGACTCGATTAATCGAGAGAGACTTTGGTATGCGCTTGAATATTTAGGAATACCGAAAAAATATGTACATCTGTGTAAAATGACAGTAACGCAATCACAATGCTGTGTTAAAGTTGAGAACAGGCTATCGAGAACATTTGCATTCACTATTGGTGTTCGACAAGGAGATGCGCTGTCCCCGATACTTTTTTATCTCATGTTGGAATACATCCTTCGTAAAAGTGCAACACCTCAGGACAATATCTTATTCCGACAATCCAATCAACTTCTTGCATATGCAGATGATATCTGTGTGATTGGATTAAATGGCAACGGAGTAAAAGAGATACTTGATCCACTGGACTAGTTTTCAGCTTCCGTTGGTCTCAAAATCAATGAGTCCAAAACCAAATATCTAATCTCTGGTTTTCGAGACCAAGACGCAATTGATTTCAGTAGTGGAAACCACACGTTTGAAGGAGTGATGAGATTTAAGTATCTTGGATCTCTCATCCCTCACGATAATAGTGTGGGAGAGGATATCAAGGTTCGGCTTGCCGCTGACAATCGGGCTTTGCATCCTCTACATCCACTTCTGAAATCAAAATATCTTGCAAATACGGATAAGCTGAAACTGTACAGAGTGTTGATCAGACCCGTTGTCATGTATGGATGTGAGAGTTGGACCTTGACGGATGAGTACGAAAGATGGCTTCTAACATTCGAGAGAAGAATCATGCGTGTGATATATGGTCCAAAACACGACGTCGATGGCACTTACCGAGTTCTTTTCAATAAAGAGATCAGGAATTTAATGCAAATTCCTGATATCGTGCATGAAATCAAAGGACAGCGAGTACGCTGGCTCGGTTACGTTCTGCGTGCGAATCTGAACCGAATGATACAGCGATCTTTGAAGGGAGAACCGCCTTTCGTTCGGCGAAGAGGTCACTGTCGGTGTTGTGAATGGTCGTTGACTTAATGGTCGTTGATTTAAAATTAGCATTATACCAAATTATCATATATAAACACTTATTGTAAAAATGGCGCAATTGTAAAGCCAGCGATTGATAGTCGTTGACTTTAATTGTTAAAATAAGCAATTGTGAAGTTGACCAGGTCAACGATCATAAATGCATATGCATTTATAATTTATCGATAGTTGAGTGAAAATAAGTTGATAGAAGAGGGTCGATGGGAACCCTATGTTTAAACTAATTAATAAATAATAGTTAACTAATAAATAAATTAGTTAAAATACTACCTTATTGTATTTGTAAAAGTAGAATAAAAATAAATATTTAATTTTTTATACATAGTTACACAAATTCAAATGGAATGATGGTCAAAGATTTTAAAGGTAGAACCATTTGAGGTTGTAATGCGACATTTTCGCCTAGTCTTTTGGCAACTGCAGATGCAAGTAAAACCATACCTGTCGTTTGACTGATCCAATTCACTGACGTTTTTCCTAGCAGCTTCCAACATTCTCCCGGGCTTTGAATCATTCGATTCAATAGGAACTTTACATAGCGCGTGTACAGCTCTGCGAATTGTGACATTTTTGTTCTTCACAGACGTTACCCTTACTAATCCGTCTTTGCCACAAAATACTTCGTTGATGCGTCCCAGTAACCATTTTGGAAGGTGGAATGTTTCTGTCCATAACAAATGTCTGTCCATTTGGATCGTGACTGGAGTGTAGTCAAATACTCTTTGTGCCATCTCTTCCAGATATATTGTTTCATGTGATGCAGCATTTCCTATCGATCCAACTTAAACAATTTTACATTTGTTACATCTAACTCGGGCACCAGCACTAGTGGATGTCCTACTATAAAATGTCCTGGTGTAAGAACATCAAAATCCCCATCAGTTGGTGTTGCGCAAAGGAGACGCGAATTTAATATTGACTCTATCTCTGTTAGAAGTGTCTGCAGTTCTTTGACCGTGAGTATGTTTTCTCCAACAACTCGTTTCAGATGATATTTCATTGATTTCACTGCTGCGTCCCATAAGCCCTCGAAATGAGGAGCGTTCGGTGGATTGAAGTGCCAAGTGATCAAAATTGCATATTTCATTAGTATTTTCTTTAAGAAATGAAGACACCTCTAGTAGATAGCTGTTGGTGCCGTTACAATTTGAACCGCAATCGCGGTGTATGTCCGTACATAGGCTTTTTCTACAAATCGTTTCAATGCTGCCAAAAATGCTTTAGGTGTAAGGTCATTTGTTAACTCGGTGTGAACAGCTTTCGTTCTGGTGCACACGAATAAACATACATATGCTTTGAATGGTTTTTGACCTCTTCCTCTTTTGTGGAAACCTCTATTGGGCCAGCGAAATCTATGCCAACCTTCAGAAAAGCTTTTATATGACGGACTCAATATGATGGAAGACTCCCCATTTCCTGTGATAACTGAGTTGGGTTCGCTCTGCAACATTTATGTATGCCTTGTTTTGCCTTTTTTATCCAAAATCGTTGTCGTATCATGTGCAACATTAATTGGGGATCCGCGTGACTATCGTAGATGGTAGTCTTTGATTAATACTACTTTAAAGTTATACTACTTTAAAATTAAAATTTCTTCTCGCAAACACTCTGCCTGGATATTTATTATTTATACAGCAAAACTTAACGGCCTCTTGCGTCACTGCCACTGTTAATGCGCCGTCACGTTAGGAGAAATCTTTGAATCCTTGCCACTATTCCAATAACCTTCTGATATGATGAAAATCTTTCGACTAGTTCGTTGGTCAATGTTACATCTCGACTTACCGATACTGATGTCACGCAATACTCTACACGTTCTTCTAGGTTGGTTTCATAGTTATCTATCTGTTCTGGCCAAGTTTTTGGACTATCCCGTTACCAATTAGGAGAATTCCACCACATCTCATGCTTTAATATTTCAGAACGTAGAATCCTTCGTGACGCACAATCAGCGGGGTTTAACTTAGTAGGAACGTGTCGCCAGCCATCTCTCGTTTGACAATATCGAGAATTTGTGATGTTCTGTTTCCTACAAATGTTTACCAACGAACAGGAACATCAGGTCGTATAATCAGTCGAGTACGATGGTCGAATCAGTCTAGCAAAAAATTGATAATATGTGCACTGTCAGTATACTCATGACTGATTTTGCAAGTTGTGCTAATAGATGAGCTGCACACAGTTCCAATCTCGCCACGGATAATTGTTTTACTGGCGCAATCCTAGATTTTGCAACCAATATACTGCATTAATACTTTCCCGAATTGATTTTGTGCCTCATACATATGATAGCGGTGCATGCTCTCTCAATTGCGTCACAAAACCCGTATAATTCAAGATTCTCGTTAGGTGTGCATAACCATCTGGGAATGTGAACCTTTTTTAAACCTGGGAGTTGATCTCTAATTTGTGTCCATTTGTATATAACTTCTTGTGGCAGTTCGTCATCCCAGTATATTGCTATCAGCCAATATGATTCAGGATGCCATGGTGTGGTTGAAAATTTAAGATATGATTTTCCATTTCCTGAAAATGCACCATATTACCCAATTGAATATACTCTTCTATAAACTGTATGTATAAGCGTTTAAAATTCGCATTTTTCTGAAAGTCTCCATTGATATTTGACGACATAGTGCTTATATCCTCCTATTATCCTCCAACTTATTTAAAACATAGTATGCAATACTTTATATTTTACCATAGACAATTACAATAGATAAAGAAAAATTCCCAATAAAAAATAAATAGTTTTATCCAATTATATTTGAAAGATTTTGTTATAATTACAAGTTTGGAATTATATCTGTTAACCTATTTCTAACATTCGTGAGTATTTTCGTATGTACAAAAAATACAATACTAAAACAAAATTTACAAAAATCGCATTGCAAAACTACAAAAATATTTTTTTATTCAAATTTCATTCATAAAACAATAAATATATTTTTACTCATTTCCTTCCAAACACTTCCTAAGATCTATATTTTGAAATTTTTATTAAATAAACACAACAATTCAAAAACAATTGTAGGCAATATATCGTCAAGGAAAACTAGACGGTGTTAAAAAAAACAATGTAGCGACGACACGAAATTTTGTTTAAGGAAAAAAATACGGTTTTTGTTTTGTGTTGCAGCTGATTACAGAAATAATATTTTTTTAGAGAAATACACACACATGTATTACATAATCAATTTACACATTACACACATTCATATGTACATATTTCATATGCCTATATATAAAGAATTCTCTATAAAATCCTAAAAATGAGTTTTGTTAAATATGTAAATAAAAAAAAATACATTATTATAGATCAATTTTTAATGAGTAGAGTTCCTCGAAAAACAAAAATAATGGAGATCAGATATAGAGTTCATTAGAATATCCAAATAATAATATGGTTTTTACAGGTAATTGTTGGCCCGTACCGAGTCAACAATCTGACACCGTATCAACCATCTGGCTTTTGTTGCACTATTTTTGTTCCAACTAGCCAGCATACTTGCGATCCTTTAAGCTAAATAGTGATCCAGTGATCAAATATCTCTCTCATTTCACGTCACTTAGTAAAATCTCAAAGATATCATCTAGATGTACTAGAGGTTTGTTGATTTGTAGGAATAAAATCTTATGTTTACGAAGAACGTATTTTAACATTAGAATGAGACTGCTTTCAAATTCGACTCAAATATCATTTTATACAGAGTCAGACGAATGCATTTGATTGGTATTTCCAAATATTCAAGCACATATCACAACTTTTCACTTTTGACTAATTTGACCCGCTAGAGAAGTGATTCTTCTCATTAACAATCGTAAGATGTAAGATCAGTATGTTATTTGAAAGAAATCTTTTCCACGACAATTTTTCCATTTTAAGTGATCGTCTTTTTTGGAGACTGTGCATTACACGACAAAAGCTTTGAGTTAATGAGAACTTCAAGTAAAGTATTATTTTAATCTGAATCACCTACGGAGATTTATTGCTTACTTATTAGACTTAGAAGATAGATCATCAATTAAGTCTTCATAAATACAAAATATTATCTTTTTTGTAGACTATATCTAGTAGTTTCAACAACTCTACGGTCTGTATTTGAGAATATTCTTCATCTTATCACACATGTGGAAATTTAAGAAGTTCAGAAAGCTTTTTCACCAAATATCTTGTAACAAATCTTAATGTAAACATTAACTATAGTTTTTCGTTTATGGTCGGAATAAAATACATAAATGTTTAAGCTGATTAGAACTTTAAAGCTTATGTTGAAGCTTATGTACTTTTATTTTTATTATTTGAAAATTGACCTTTTAAGAGGGATCATTTGAATTTTTTTTTTCAATACTAAAATACAAAAGTTGATCAGAGGTCTTTGATGTTCGTAACATGGTCCTCCTGAAGACAGAATCCCAAACGTTTCAATTGCTCGTTCACAAACATTTGCAAGATGTAATTCATTTTAACATTTTTGTTCAAGTAATAACCAATACTTCCAACATCAACATATTTTCGATTATAAATGTATTTAGGATCAATAAAAAAAATGTTTAATTAAAAAAGCTATTATTTTTAACTTGAAATATAAAAATAATTTTTTTACTATAAACAAAAATTCATTTATTTTAAATTTTACAATAATTTTAAGACAAAAATAAAGTTTTTTGCTTCAAGTTTTCTAACTTTTAGCATCAAATGGAATCCCCTTGAAATTAAAACAAACAAATTAGCTTCAATATTAATATAATTTTATTTCAAAAATTAAATGTTGTTGTTTTAAATTTAGAGAACAGTTAAAGTAAAAATTAGATTTTTATGTCAAAAATTACATTATTTAAATTAAAAACTAAAATTTATGTATATATATATATATATATATATATAATATATATATATATATATATATATATATATATATATATATATATATATATACATATATATGTGTGTTTGTGCGTGTGTAGAAATAAATAACAGTTTTTGTTGAATTTTGTTTGTTATTTTCATTTATTAATTAAAGAATATAATATGTATATTATAATAGAACTTCAGCATTAATTTTAAAATACAATAATGTACTATTATATCTGTACATAGTTGCACATATGAATAAACACAATTCATTCTTGTTCTAAACTTATAATTTTATTTCTTAGATAATATTTTCCGTTTACTAGTTTACATATATCTAATGGTGGATTTGAAAAATCATAAATTGGAAATTTAATTATTTCGTTTTTATCAATTCCTATCTCGTAAGCACTGTAGTGTGAACTTGTTGTACTATTTGGGCCTCTGTACAAACTATTATTCTATCATCTTTACATTTTTTGAAATTTTTAATTTTATACAGTAATATTAATTTTATACTTAATTTGGTTAAATATGAGTTTTTTTGTATTTTGATTTTATAAATAGCATAATCTTCTGAAACAATCTTATTTTCAGAAAAATTAAAAGTTTGTGATAACGAATTCGCACACTTTAAACAACTTTTAATAGGAAGAGTTAAAGGAATATTTTTCCGAGATGTAATAGATGATGCATAAAGTTTGTACTCTTAATGCTTTGCTTCGAAACGGAAGCAACTTAAGTGTCTGAAAGGTCCGCATTTTTGGATGGCATTAGGATAATGTACTAAAAATGATAATTCGGTTTAACTGGTTCATTGAACAATTTAATGTTGTGTTCATTATGCATCTTGATGTTATACTTCAAATTTTCAATGTCTTCGATGTTTATAACTGGCAGTAAACTGATTTCTATAATCTTTAACAAATAAGATAGAAATGTCCATACTGGACAATCTGATGGTATTAAATCACCTATTAGAAGTGGGAAAAAATGAATAAAATTCATACATTCTCTTGCAGACATTTTTAGATTATTTTTTTTAATCGATTCATAGTTAATGGTACAGACAAATTGCCTGTTTCTATTGATCCGTTATTAAAACATTTTTCCCATAGTTGAGGGCTTCTAGCGTAAATATTTTTTTGTTTATATAATAAAGAATGATATGACAAATATCGTCAATTCAGACTCCCTCGAAAAGATCATGCATAATATCAAATACAAAATTATCGATTACATGAAATGATCGAATATCATTAAATGCACATTTATATTTGACTCCGATAAAATGCGAACTTGTATCAAAACTTTGATCATATTCTAATTTGCATCTTACTTCATCTGGAATTTCTACAGAATCTTTTTGTGTTTGTTCTTTAGTACTTTTGCATGCACGACAAAACCCATCAGAGTAAAATGCTGTTGTGAATCCAAGGTTCTCATTTAAACCGAAATTATCGCCTATTACTGCACCGAGAACAAAATAAACTAGCTTACTATCATTATTAGTGTTGTTCTAACCAAATCTTTTTTATCTGTTCATTAAACCGATGGAAAAGTCAAACTGGTTAATGATTTGATGATTCAATCACTCGATATTTTTTGCCGTCGTTATATGTTTGTTTCGTTCATTCGACATTCAATCATAACAAAAAATCAAGTAGCTTCGGCATTTGAATGCAAATGTCAAAAAAAGAAATAAAATGCATGTATATTGAAATTTATTAATATTAGAGCAAACAAGCTATAGAGGTGGAAAATAATTCTATACATTTACAGAAAAAAACTTTGAGGTTATAGTTACTGTCAAAGTGTCAAATTTTGAAAAACTATACTGGTTTGTTGTTTGTTCTTAGTTTTTGATCGATTCGATCATTTTGATTTTATATAGTTTATTTCTTGAAAATAAAAAATAATCAAAATTCACAAATCATGAATGAAATATACAATACACAACAACATGAAATTATATCGGGTTTAGAGTGAATTGCGTCATACGAATAAATATTGTATGCTGAACTATGAAGTGTTTATTGTGACTTGGTTTTGGATCGACGGTAAATGGAAATTATAAAAACTAAATCCATGAATCAATTCTTGCTGGAATATTTGAAACTGGATAGAAGTCATACATACAATGATTAAGGTGATGATCGGTTAAGTAATAACACATAACCTAAACCAAGTATATCCTACACAACAAGATACCAATCAGATTGTGGAATCTTATCAATTTCTACATTTGCTACATCAATTTTTTTAAGGAAATTTATTATAAATTGTGACAATAGTAAAAAATACTATCACGACATTACAATACCATTATACATAATTTTAAAAATGTTAGATAAACAAACAAAATAAAAAAATGTAACTGAACAATATCAATAACCAATCTATTATACTATTATAAAAAATATATGTGAAATATAAAACATAGAGTTCGTGAAAATTCATTCTTAACATTATTTATCATCTATCTTACATTACTCTCAGCCCCGAAAAACGTCTGTCGCGACACTTTTAGTATTATTATATTAATTGATCATAAGCACAATAAAATTAACATTATAAAAATTAACTATCATGATAGCTTTGATATACCTACTTAGCCTAAAAAGATAACTGAAACGATAAAAAAATAATCATTTGATTATTTATCGTTTGCTATAGTCCCTCAAACATAGAAACCATTCGTTGGACGAACCAACTGATTATTGATTTGAGTTAAGAAAAGTTTGAACAAGTATATGTGATCACTTTCGAGAGCTTCAGTGGTTGGGCTGTCTCTCTTTCTGTTGCAACTGCATCAGTTGTGGACGGACTGTCGGCCTTTCGTGTTTCAGCCTCGACCTGTTTGTATACTTTGAGAGTAATCGACCTGAAAACGAAGGTGATGTTAGTCGCAGCAAGCGGCACCAGGTCTCCGTTTTGATTACCATAGTAGATAATCTGGAGTCCCCCTTGGCATCCTCTTGCCTCACGAGCTTCCATTTTCCTGTCGGAAGATTGGGGTTGCTAGTCATTATAATCTCTAGGATTTTTTCTGCGCTTGCTGTTCGGTAGGTGACCAGACGCGTGCTCTTGACTTGCTAGGAATTTCATTCCTGCTTACAGCCCCTAGTTTCGCACCTTGGTACACCTCTCCTACCTCCGCTACAGCCTTCTTATAAATCTCCACTGATCTGGCATCAGAGCACGCTATAAGTTAAACGCACCCTTGATACTAGCCCGCATCTCGGCAGGATGGAGCGGGTCCTGGATTTTTTTTCAGGATTTTTAGGAAAACCGAGTTTAGTGCATTGTTCACCAAACTCAATTTTCCCATGGTGATGCTCTCATCTTCATGACTCCTGTCTATGACGCCTAGCAACACACGCTCCTTCACAATGTCACTGAAGGAAGGATTTTGGTTAAGCCTTGTTAGGAGACAAAACCTTGTGATGAGTTTCCTTCTCCGCTTGCAATTTGACCCGTTTTGTGTCGACGGGCTCTAGCTCATCCTGGGACCGCTGTCTTTTCGACACATGGTCCCTCTCTTAGTTGTCGCTGCCGACCGTTTTCTTGGTCCATGCCACGGGTTCCCTTTGCTCAACCGTGAGCTGCCCCTCAGGAGTCCATCTATTCAAAATCCAAAACACCGACCATCTATTCCTGTAGCGCTGCTTCGACTGGCGAACGTAAGTCAAACCTCCTTCAGCAGCGCTTGATTTCTCTAGAATTATCAAGAGAAACCTGGAGTTATTTTCTGGACTTCTGAAAAATTACATATACCTGTTCAAACCTTTCTTAACTTAAATCAATAATCAGTTGGTCCAACGAATGGTTTCTATGTTTGAGGGACTATATCGCAAGAACCCATCATAGAAAAATTCTGGAAAAATTACATATACTTGTTCAAAACTTTCCTAACTCACACCAATAATCAGTTGGTCCGTCCATCGAATGGTTTCTATGTTAGAGGGACTATATCGCAAGAACCCATCATACAAAAATTCTGGAAAAATCACATATACTCGTTCAAACCTTTCCTAACTCAAATCAATAATCAGTTGGTCCGTCCATCGAATGGTTTCTATGTTTGAGGGACTATATCGCAAGAACCCATCATAGAAATAATGTGGATTAAATACTAGAATTTTGACTGTTTCCAAATAAGTATACATACATACAGAAATATGTAACTTGTTAATTGCAATATGATTACTGTTTATATTAATTTTGGTGTATTCACAAAACTGGTATTATAGGTTTTTATACAGTCACTATAGCAATTAATCAAAGTTGTTTACTTATAGTGACAGTCATTTTTTGGGCTGAGGGTATCTAAGCTATCATGAGAGATAATTTTTCTGGGCTGCGTATATGAAAACTATCATGATAGTGATTTTTTCGGGGCTGAGAGTAAAAAATGTAATGATAGTTGAGATTAGTGTTGCCATCGCTTTTTTCTGGGATGAATTCTGGGCTAACTTTACATACATCATATCTAATTATATTTTCTCTGTTTTAGGATAAGATGTTTACTCAAGTATGTATAAACTACTCAAGATTATCGTTGCTAAATCAAAACTACGAAAAATATAGTAAAGTTCCTGAATGGATACGAGTGTATAGCGTGCCATACCTTCATGATTTGTGTTAATTTTGATTGTTTTCAAACGGGCCATTCGTATTGCTATTCTAAACTATTTGTTAGCCAACACTAAAAATGCTTAATTATATATCGTTAATTTTGTTAAATTTTTATGAGTGGACCAAAATTAAAACCATCGTGGAAATGTATGAGCCATTTGAATTTAAATTAAACTTAATTTAATAAAGGAGGGCCGGAAGCACGCAGTGGCAGTATATTTAAAATATGGTATAGATTAATTGAATGGTAATAAGTTCATTTACCCCGATCAGAATTCTGAATACGAATCATGACTAAATAATTTAAATTTTATTATGATGATTTTTATTAAAAATAAATGTTCATATGTACTTTATAATTTATATGACGAATATTGTTTTAATTCTTACTTAACCACTGGCGACCTTCCCTATTTGATTAAATCTAGTTGATTTTCTTCAAAGAACATACTTATGTTCGTCAATTGCTAAATATTTAAATAATAAATTTATTGTATATAATAACGTTTAAATCTGAAGTTTTATTTATTGAAGTTGGAAATTGTTATGATAAGATGTTTTTTATTCTTATGGTGAGATGAGTAGTTTCTATAATTTTTTTAAAACGTTAACTGAAAGTTTTTATTAAATTGAATAAGTGATTAATATGAGTATATTAAATAATAAAAACCAACTTTATGATGGCAATTTTTAATAAAATAATTATTTTATTTATTTTTATTTATTTATTTTATTTTTATTCTCAATAATATTCAATTCAAGATTATTCAGTGGATTAAATGTCCTTTAAAGAATAATCTGAATCATACACAAGTAAAGCAATTCAATACAATAAAATTATAAAAGTAACGACATAACAAAATATAGAAAAGAAATAATAATAATAATACATAAGTAGCCTATATTTAAAAATACAATTCAATATTAGCCTTAAAATATTATTCTTAAATTTCAAAAATGTTTCGGATTTTCTTAAATTTTCTGGTATTTGACTAAAAGTAAATGATCCTAGAAAGGTAATCGATTTTCTACCAAATTCCATCCTAATATGATGGTAATTTATTCTATTACAATTTCTAGTTCCATAAATATGATGATTATAAACAAATTTGATATTAGATAAAATTGAAAATCTATTAAGTGTTTTATACATAAATAAAGCTAATTGAAATTTATGTAAAACCTTAATAGGTAACACTGAATTATTTTCATTACAATATAGGTCCTTCGTTGGAAATAGGAATGGCAAACGGTAAATTGATTTTAAACTTTTGTTTTGCATGACTTGTAATTTATTTAGCCTAGAAGCAGTAGCGGTACCATATGTAACAAGACCGTAGCTGATTCGAGAATGAATAAACGAGGAATAAATCATTAATAGTACCCGTCTAGAAACAAAAAACGATAATTTTCTAACTAAACATACAAGAGGCGCAATTTTTTCCCTAACGGTATTAATATGATTCTGCCAAAACATATTAGCATCAAATGTTAACCCTAAATATTTAAATGAATTAACTCTTTCAATAATATTGTTGTTAATTATAAATGGAGGTACGGTAACCATTGCTTTATACGGGGAAAGGAATATCATATATTAAGTTTTCGATATATTAAGTGAGATTAAATTAGATTTAAAGTATTCTAATAATAAATCGAGATCATGTTTCATGTCATTTACTATCCCACTGGGATCAAAAGTTTCATAGAACAAAGCCGTATCATCAGCAAAAATCCTAATCAGACCCTTAAAGGGCAAATAAGCAATATCATTAATGAATATTAGAAATAATAGTGGTCCCTGAACACTGCCTTGTGGAACACCACAATTGATATCCAACATATTACTTTTTGATTCATTGACCACAACATACTGCGTTTTATTAGATAAATAGCTTTTCAGTAAATTATAGGAAACACCTCGTATTACTTAGTAGCAACTCATGGTCAATACAATCAAACGCTTTCTGTAAGTCTAAGAAAAGCACTCCAACGTACTTTTTGTTATCAAAAGCTGTAAATATCAAATTCGAAATTTCAACCAGAGCTAATTCAGTTCCAGCTCCTTTTCTAAAACCATATTGATGTGAGTAGAAAAAATTATTTGAATCAAGAATATTCAGAATTCGAGAGAAGAGTAGTTTTTCAAAAATCTTATCAAATACTGATAAAGTTGAGATAGGTCTATAATTGCTAATAGATAACATGTCACCATTTTTAAAGACGGGGATGACTTTCGCAATTTTAAGACAGTTAGGATAAATACCAGTTGACATACATTCATTAAACATTTCCGACAATAGATTAGAGAAGAAATCAGATCTACACTTCACCACCGAGTTGTTAATTAAGTCTGGACCACCACCTTTACTGTCATTAAGCGAATGAATAGTAATGAAAACTTTAACAGCTGTAGATGTTGAAAGATACATGGAATTAGAGTTCCAATGTATGGTTCCGAATTTATGTATATCTCTGTCTGAGCTTATCGCTGCACCTAACAGACTACCTGCCTTAAAAAAAGATTCATTGAAAATGTTAACTATATCCCTAGCATCATTATAAAGTCGTCCATTAAATAAAATTGAATTCAATTGAACTGATTTGAGATTTTTATTAAGAAACAAATTAATATTTTTCCAAAGTTCTCTTTGATTTAGGTCAACAAACAAATGATCAAAATAGTATTTCTTAGCAGAATATTTTTTTGATTTTAGCAATTTACTTAGGCGTTCCAATTCAACTTTATGATCAGTGTTGTTGGGATTCCGTTTACATTTCTTTAAGACTTTGTTTTTCTCCCGAATTAATTGCCAAATGTCATAGGTAATCCATGGACATATAGGGCCGATTGTATGAACGCGGATAGACGATATAACCTCGGATATATCGTCGTTTGCATTGTATGAACACAAAAATAAATCCATGAGTAGAGTTATATCGTATATCTTCTCTTTTCGGTGGTTATAACCGAGGATAGAAATTGTTGTTGTTTTTTAAATTTTGACGTTTTAAATTGTGTACAGCAGTTAAACATTAAGTGATTATTAAATATAAAATTATATTTGTTATTAAAGAAATATTAAATAATGGAGTTAAATAATAATATTGCACGTATTAAACGGATGAGCAGACAGGAATACAATAATTTGTTTTTAAACATTGAAAATTATAAAACAATCATTAATAATAAAAAAGCTGATGCAGTATCAATTCGGATAACTAGAAAAACGTCGACTTTTGAAATCTATATCGTTTTCGAAATTCCTCATCAGAATAAAAATCTAAAGGAGGATTATTATAATCCTTATAGATTTTTGGCCGTCAAATTCCTCCCCCACCATACTTACATCTCGAGCTTCCAATATTTCCGAATCCGATGTAGATGATGATGACGAAGATTCCATCTATTAACAAAATTTAAATCAAAACTCCATTAATATATTACATTATCCTTTTATTGTATTCTGTTTATAGTAATTCGTACTTACATTTTGCATTAACAATAATAAAATTTAAATGAAAATTTATGATTTTAATTTAATTTTATTCAATAATGAACACTAAACTTGAATTTTATATTCGCAAAACTATTCGCTTTGAATATTTATCAAAAATCACAAATACTCAAATATTTAAAATCACAAACGTCAAAAATATTGAAATAGTGCATAAAAACTGCTGTAAAACTGCTATAAACGGAAGATAGAAAATTTGTTCATACAATCGGAAAAAAATAAAATCGTCGGATAGAGATATATCTCTACTCTCGGATTTTATTTCTTCTATCCACGTTCATACAATCGGGCCTAAATAAAACCATAAAAAATCTAAACTGTAAAAGTTTACTAATACAAATGTAATAAAATTCAACATTAACCAAAGTAATGAAATTGTAAATAAAATTCATAAGACCAATTAAATTCATAAGACCAATTAAATTCAGTGCAAATAACACCAAAAAAATCCGAAACATATGTGAATGACATTATATATAAAAATAATAATATTGATGTGTCAACAAAAAAATAAATAAAAATTCTAAAGCATAATATAAAAAATTATAAAAATAAATATGTAAGTACAGTAAACCCTCCTATAACGCGACACTTCTACAACGCGTTTTCGCTACAACGCGATTTATAAATTACGGCAATTTTTCTCACAACGCGAGTTTTTTTTCCTACAACGCGAATAAAATAAATGTACGTTTTAAAAAATCACGTGTGTATTTTACAGTTAGAGCATATTTAGGATGAAAAGAAATTTTATTATATGTACATATATGCATATTTTATTTTTTTATGCATGTGTATGTTGAAACAGGTGTTCTTTTTGTTTTAATTTTGTTTTCTCTATTATTCAACATTTAATAGTATGTACAATGCGTATATGCGTATATGAGCTTTATTGGTATTGGTATGTATATAAACGGTTTTGGTATAAATGATGAACCTACAAATACAATGAATAATTAATTTTCGTAAGTTAGTGGGTGTTGAATGGAACAGAACCAAACACAAAAATTATAGTATTGTTTCAGTGGTAATTAAAAAGGTAAGTAAGAAATTGGTTCAGAAATATTTTTTTTTTGTAAATTAATTATAGCATAATTATAGATAATTTAAATTTATAGGATTAAACTCATTATAACAGTCAAAATGCCGAATGAAAAAAAAAACTCGAAAATTTATTTCACTTCAAACCAAAATTCAAATTTTGGATGGGCTTAAAAATCAAGAGAAGACTACTGATGTTGCCAAATATTTTAATTTAAATGAGTCAACAATAAGAACCATTAAGCAATCAGAAGAAAAAATAAGGAATTCAGTAGCATCCGGATCATCTGCTCTTGCCAAAATTACTGCTCGTCCAAGGGCAAATATAATGGAAAAATGGAACAAGCCCTTATAGTTTGGGTAGAAGATATGACAAAAAAACGGTTGCCTTTAGACGGAAATGTTATAAAAGAAAAAGCTTTAAAAATATTTAAATGTTTAAAAGACATGGGAGAATCGTCAGCTGATGAACCGTGCCATAAGTTTGTTGTTAGCAATGGATGATTCGAAAAATTCAAAAAACGGCATTCATTGCACAATATAAAACTACAGGGAGAAAAAGCATCTGCTGATGTAGAAGGAGCAAAGCTGTACCCAGGAGAACTTGCCAAAATAATTCAAGAAAAAGGCTTCTCTGCCGATCAGATTTTTAACGCCGATGAGACAGGACTATGGTGGAAAAAAATGCCTGCTAGAACCTATATTTCAAAAAATGAAAAAATAGCACCTGGATTTAAGGCTGCTAAAGATCGGATCACCTTACTTTTTAGCAGTAACGCATCTGGTGATTTTATGACTAAACCTATATTCAGATCGTTAAATCCACGAGCGATGAAACGATGTAACAAAAACAGCCTTCCTGTATATTGGAGAGCCATTAAAAAGGCATGGATGACGGCTAGTTTATTTAATGATTGGTTCCATCATTGTTTTGTTCCGGATGTGGAAAACTATTTAAAGAAAAAGAACGTAGCTTTCAAAGTTCTACTTATTTTGGATAATGCACCCTCGCATTCATGTGATTTAAATCACCCAAATGTGCAGATCTCATTTTTACCCCCTAATACTACCTCGCTATTACAGTCTTTGGACCAAGGGATCATTGCGAATTTTAAATCAATTTATCTTCGTAAGTCATTTCAATTAATTCTAGATAAAATAGACACCACAGATGATATTACAATAAGCGAAGTTTGGAAACAGTTCTCAATTTTGAATTGTGTCGAAATTGTTGATTCGTCAATTAAAGAAATGCGTCAATCCACGCTAAATGCTTGTTGGAAAGTATTATTACCGGAAATGGTTAATCAGAGAAGAGCTGTTGAACCCACGCAGGCTGAATTTGGAGAAATACTTAATATTGCACACGCAATAGGACGCGATGGGTTCGATGAAATAACATTGGATGACATGCAAGAATTAGTTACAGAGGATGAAATAAACGAAGCAGATTTGGTTGCAATATTAAGTAAAACTCTACCGATGGAAGATAGTAATTCTGAAGATACATCCGATGATGAAGATAAATCCAAGAAATTTACTGCAAAATGTGTAGAAAAAGGTTTAGATATGGCGAAGCAGTTAGCAAATTATTTTATAGATAATGATCCACTCGAGGAAAGAGCTCAAAAATTTAAAAGAAATTTAGAAAATTGTTTGTCTCCTTATGATGAAATTTGTAAAGATTTGCTAGCAAAAAGGAAACAATCTTTAATAACTGATTTTGTCAAGCCGATAACGATCGCAAGATCAAACGAACCTATCAATTCCACCAGTAGTTCAGATGCGGATGTAACACCAGCAAAACGTTCGCGGCATCATCCGCTTAACAGCGATAAAGAACAATTTGCATAAATAATATGCATCAACATTTCTATTTTTATTTTAATTTTTTAAAATTTGAGTTGTTATTTTGTTCTTAATTTTTAAAAACGTGAATTATTTTGTGGAATTTTATTAATTTATTATAATTTTATTGAAAACTTCCCAGTAAAAACTTGAATATTTACTTATTAAAGTTTCATTTTATTAATTTAAATGTAGTTTTTTATACTTGGAACCTAACCCCTTTTTATCTATAGAGTTCATATCTCTTACAACGCGATTTCTTACTACGCGAAGTTTCCAATATCCGTCGCGTTGTAGGAGGGTTGACGGTAATTATAAATTATATAGTGAAAATTTAAAATTTTGAAAACTAAGAATACTATTATATTATATTTACATGGCACCAATTCAGAGATTGAACATAACACATCAATTTGAAACAGCACAATCATCAGCTGCAGTGTTAAGCCGACCAAGAAATGTTCGATCAATGTAGTTGATGTCATTCATCGAGTTAATACGATAAACAATAGAATCACTATCCTTCCTCAGTAATATTGTTCCTTGTTTGCACCACAGATAATTGAAATTAAACTTTTGTTTTATTTTTTTAGCTTCTGCATACAGTTTGGTATGAAGCGGTAACAGATGATCCATTATACGAACAATGAGATCTTTGTGTGTTGAGGGCAAATTATTCAGAAGATCAGACGTCCGAATGTAATTTTTATTTGTTGTTTTATTTTTATATTTTAATAAAATCTCTTTTTTGAATAGATTGTTCTCTGTTTTAATTATCAACATTGGTTTTTTGAGTGTGCTTCTACGTTGATCATTTTCATTTATAAAGAATGCTGATTGAATAATATTTTTGTCAGGTTCAACATCCAAAACTCGAAATAAACTATTGACCATTTCGTTTTAAAGGTTTATATCCGAGGGAAGACCGCTAATTACTATGTCATTTTGAATTTTACGTTGAAATTCATTATCCAGACTTGCTTCAATTTTATGAAATTTATAATCATACAATGACTGTTTAGATTCCAATTGATTTATTTTCTCCTTTAACATCTTGTTTTCTTCAGATATTTCATTAATTTTTAGTATAAAACTGTCGAATGATCTTGATATATATTGTTGTGAGTTTTCAACACTAATTATTCTAGTGCGCAAGTCATTTAATATATTTAATATCTCTCGAACATTAGATGAATTATCCAAAACTTTGTCATTGGTAGTTTTCACCCCATCGATGATGGATCTTCTCTTTGACGCCTTACACAAATTACAGTACCAGGCTGCTGTTTTATTTCGAATATGATCCAGAAGATCAACTGGAATATCCGCACAAGCAATATGAAAATTGCCATTACAAGTGCCTTCACAGGAAATTCCGGGATTATTTCTATTTCCAGAAAATGCTACTAAACACTTTGCGCATTTTTTAGGTGCCATTACAATTGCAAGCAAAAATTATCGCACCCAAATTAACAAAAGCGTATGTATTCACATATAAATAAGATATTATTTTATTTATATTAAACACGTTATTATTAGATTTTTATTATAAATAAATTCAAATTAAATTTTTGAAAAAATTTTCCAATATAAAAATGAAATAATTTTTGTTTTCGTAAATTTTTAACCGTCTGCTCAGTTTGAAATTCAAATGAATAATATATATATTCTATATATCGTAAAGTTCAAGTTGTATATACATAATATTGCTTTTCAATATAGGTACTTATAATTAAGAAGTATAAATTGTTAAAAAAATTATAACATTATACATTAAATAATTAAATTAAATTTTAAATAATAAATAATATTGCATAATACATTGATACATATGTTAATTAATGTAGTTTTAACAAAAAATAATTAGTCCTCTCAAATTTACTCCATAAAATTTATATTTCCATTTAGAAATATAATTTTTTGTAAATTTTTAGGTTTAATTCGATTCCTCCGTTCTGTTAAAATCATTCCTGTTTTAGAAAAAAGTCTTTCAGACGGAACCGACGATGCTGGAATTCCCAAAAATCGTCTAGCAATCATAGCAAGTCGAGGATATATTAGTTCTCGACGACTCTTCCACCATATCAACGGGGTTTCTTTTCGTGATAATAAAGTCTCCTCGTGATATTGTCGCATCTCTATAATAGCCTGTGCCACTAGGTTTGAAATCGGCCTAGAAGGACACTTCATCAAACAACATCCATATTGTATCCGAGCTATCGGCTGTGGAAGATACTTCTTCAGTTGTCATCACTGTTGGTGTAATTTGCTCTTTATTAATGATTTCCGTCATCAATCGTAGTAAACGATCTTTAGCCTGATTTTGTATACCTTCCGAAAAGGGTTTATTTTTAAACCTTGGATCCAGATAAGTGGCCATTTGTAAAATATAATTTTATTCGGCTCTTTGAAATCTGTCCTCAAGTTTTCTAATTAAAATCTAGTGGATGAAATTGTTAAGTTCTTCATGGACCGTAAGTAATGTTTTATTCCCTCGATGGTTACAATTATTTTAAAAATTGTAACATTTTTCTCAGCACTCAACTCTTCTGTTAAAGCGCTTTAATATTTTAACTAATTCTCCTATTGTTTCCATTTCTATGGCAGTGAGCATTACAACAAGATTATGTAATAAACCTATTGTAGCTTCAATTGGTTGTTGGAGTTTATAAAATCTGGAATTATAAATAAATTATTATACATATATACCATTTCTGAACATTTCAATTTTTATCATATCTCTCAAGCATATGATAGGAAGAGTTCCATCTTGTAACGACATCATTAATTAATTTTAATGGATTACTCGTTCCTTCCATTTGAATTTGCATCTCTCTCAACTTATCACTTGCCAATGTATTTCGGTGAAAATATTCAATAATTACTTTCACCTTAATTTGAATGAGTTCGATCTGTTTAATGCCCTCTTGTACAACTAAATTTATAGTATGAGCACAACATCGTAAATTTTCATAACCAGCAGCTTTTATTGCAGCTGGAAAATGTTAGCTGCGTTGTCAGTGACAACAGCATTCACTTTTCTCTGCAATGAAAAATTCTTGAAACATTTTACAACTGCTTCTTTTAAATTTTCTGTTGTGTCTCTCGATGATGATATATCCACACAATCTAAAACAACACTTGCCATTTCCCAATTTTCTGTTATGAAATGGCCAGTGAACGCCATATAGCTTTGTGTGTTGATTGATGTCCATTTATCAGTTGTAATCGATATATTCTCAGCCGTCATTAGGTAATTTTTTATTTTTTGCAAACAATGCTCGTATGCTTGTGGCAACAATGATTTTGTAAGCATTGATCGCGATGTAACTGATAACTGGGATCAAGTGTTTTTGTATACTTTATAAATCCTTGATCATCAACAATAGAAAACGGTTGAAAATCTTGAATTATAAATTTCAGTAAAACCGAATTTATCCGTTTCAGTCTTACAATGCTTGCTGGTCGCGTTATGAAACTAATCAGTTTCTGTTGCTGCAAACGTATTGGTTGAGTAATAGGTAAAATATCTACATCAGCTGTTGGTTAATTTAATACTGAAGGTCCCGGATTATTTTGGGTTGATGAAGTATAATCTGATGTTTGATTATTCGGTGTAGTTATTACATCAAGCATAATGGTACTACCACTTGCTCTTTTTGGGTTTGATGTAATTAACACCGTTGTATGTTAATGCACAAGGTGGCGCTTGTGATTGGTAATGGCACCTCCCTTATACGACAAAACACTTTTGCATAAATCAAACTTGGCTTTAAATTCGTCAAGTGCGCTGAAGTGAAGCTAAACTTCAAAAAAATATTCACTAAAATGTTTACAAATAATTCACTATAAAAATCCTTCTACAACTCACTATAACTCACTTTATTAGTTAACAAAATTAATCCAAAATATTATCAAAATTAAACTGATCAAAAACTCAAAATGGCCAATGATTACGTCGTAACAAAATACAAATCGAAATCCTATTACGTTTAAATAATTAAAAACAACAACATTGCAATAGCAAATAGTGGGATCGAATATCAATCGGTGGAGAAAAATAGATTTACATAGTTTATTAAGATAAAGTTTATTTCTTAACAATTATTGCTCAAACTTAGACTAGATTGCGGTTATTATTGAACAAGTTTTAAATTTATAATTTATATTTAAATTTTGTCTACGGTAGATAATACGTCCCTCTATTTTTATTTATGAGCCTGGATATTCCTTATGAAGCCTTGGTTCAAATTAAATTATAATTATTTAACTGAAATTTAAACCGCTCAATATTTTGGATATATAATGTATTCATGAAAGAAAACTGGTAAAAGCTAACCAAGAATGTTAAAAGGATCTATAAATAAAAAATTGTATTAAAATATTACAAAATATATAATTATTATACAATATAGTAATAAACATTTAAAATTATGAATTAAGATATATCCTAGTTCAATAATAACCACAATCATAATCTAAGTTTACTTACCCTTATAGAATTAGTTTATTGGTTTAACCATATGCTAGTTCGGCCATTGTGAGCCCTGTGATTGGGGGCATTCGTGTTTCGTAAGTTTTACAAACGAAACATGACACCCATAGAATACCACCACAGTATCCAGAGCTTGTCGTAGGAGGCGACTAATTCTGGTTGGATCGCTGGGCTGACAACCCGCATCCATAGAAACCAATAACAGTTAAAAATGTCAACAAAACCAAAAAAATCGGATACCGCCTATATAACAATGACCCCCCGCTAAAGTACTCGGATACGAGATTGAGGATCGGCACGTCGAACGTGCAGTCATTAAGAAAACCTGGCGCGTTGGACGGCCTTATCACATGCATGAAAGAGTATCGGCTGGAGCTCATAGCTCTCCAAGAAACTCGATGGCCTAAAAGTGGAGACCATGTGTCCCAAGGCTATACGTTGCTACACAGTGGAGATGACCTCGGAAATCTTGGGGTTGGATTTTTCATTGGGCCGCAGGTTAAAAAGGCTGTCTTGGACTTTCAAGCAGTCGATAATCGAATGTGTAAGCTCTTCGCTTGCACATGAGATTAGCCAACCTGTCAATTGTCTGTATACATGCGCCCACTGATGTAAGCCAATCCCAGGATAAAGACTCATTTTACAATTATCTGGATAATCTGATAGGTTCTATACCGGATCACGATGTTAAATCGGTGATTGGTGACTCTAATGCTAGAGCTGGCAGAAATCAGTTCGACTTATGTAACAATATAGGTCCGTACTCCCGACACGAAACTGCGACCGAGAATGGGGAAAGAATGATGTACTTTGCGATCGCTCATGATCTCAAAGTAGCAAGTAGATTCTTTCCTCATAAAAACATCCACTTAGAAACATGGACACATCCACGTAAAACATCCCGAAGCCAAATTGACCATGTGTTGATTTCAAAAGGGCGAGCTCGGGTTGTTCAAGACGTGAGATCGTATCGGTCGTCAACGAAATTCGTAAGCAGTGACCATTTTATGGTTGCTGCAAAGCTACGATGTAAATTTTCGTACAAGTCAAGGAGGACAGGAGAATATAAAACGCGATTCTCCTGTGAAGGTCTGATAAATGAAGAAACGCAACGAAAATATCAAGATCTTGTCAGCAATAGCACTTTGCGATCCAATTACCAATCTGATCAAGTGAACAGTGTCTGGGAAGTATTGAAAACCTTGTTTGTCGATGCTGCCCAGCACACTCTCGGTATCGTGAAAACTAAGCCCAAAAATGATTGGTTTGATGAGGAGTGTCGTCATGCTGTTGAGCAATGCAATATAGCCCACAATGAAGCGCAGACTCGGTTTACAATTGCATGAAACACAAAGCAGTTCTTGCTAGGAGGACAGCTAAACGCATTTGTAGACAGAAGAAGCGCGAATGGCCAAGGTCTTAAGAGTACAACAACTCAGCAATGAGCACAATTCGCGTGGTTTCTTTAAAGGAATCACCAAATTGCACAATACCTTAAGATCTCGGTCAACTGCCATTCGGGACCAGGATGGAAACCTCTGTGTTAACGTCGATGCGGTACTCGATACATGGCGTGAACATTTTTCTGATTAACTTAATGTTCCACATGTATCACCAGCTGTATTTGAATACCCTCAAATACAGACCGCAGAGATGTTCATTGAGGATCCATCCTATGAGGAATTCACAATGGCCATGCAGAAATTAAAGAAAAATCGTTCACCAGGAGTTGATTGCATTAATTCAGAGCTCTTGATATTCGAAGGGCTAACTTTGTGGAACTGTCTTTTCGACCTTGTTCGATTGGTATGGCGAAATGAAGTTATGCCTGACGAATGGAAAGTGGCCGCGTTATGCCCAATATTCAAAAAGGGTGATCGCTTGAAAGGCGAGAATTATCGCGGTATAGCTTTCCTTTGCACAGCATATAAGTTACTGTCAAACTTATAATCTTGGGAAGAATTACTCCGTTAGCGGAGGAAATTGTCGGTGACTACCAAGGAGGATTCCGTCCAAATCGGTCAGTCACTGATCAAGTTTTTTCGCTGCGGATAATTATTTCCAAGTACTACGAAACATCTCGCAATGTACACCAGGTATTCCTAGATTTCAAGCAAGCCTATGCCTCGATCAATCGAGAGAGATTATGGTATGCGCTTGAATATTTAGGAATACCGAAAAAATATGTACATCTGTGTAAAATGACAGTAACGCAGTCACAATGCTGTGTTAAAGTTGAGAACAGGCTATCGAGAACTTTTGCAATCAATTCCGGTGTTCGACAAGGAGATGCGCTGTCCCCAATACTTTTAATCTCATGTTGGAATACATCCTTCGTAAGAGTGCAACACCTCAGGACAACATCTTATTCCGACAATCCAATCAACTTCCTGCGTATGCAGATGATATCTGTGTGATTGGATTAAATGGCAACGGGGTGAAAGAGATACTTGATCCACTGGAACAGTGTCTAGCTTCCGTTGGTCTCAAAATCAACGAGTCAAAAACCAAATATCTAATCTCGGGTTTTCGAGACCAACACGCAATTGATTTCAGTAGTGGCAACCACACGTTTGAAGAAGTGATTAGATTCAAGTATCTTGGATCTCTCATCACTCACGATAATAGTGTGGGCGAGGATATCAAGGTCCGTCTTGCCGCTGGCAATCGGGCTTTGTATCCTCTACGTCCACTGCTGAAATCAAAATATCTTGCAAATACGGATAAGCTGAAACTGTACAGAGTGTTGATCAGACCCGTTGTCATGTATGGATGTGAGAGTTGGACCTTGACGGATGAGTACGAAAGATGGCTTCTAACATTCGAGAGAAGAATCATGCGTGTGATATATGATCCAAAAAGCGACGTCGATGGCACTTACCGAGTTCTTTTCAATCACGAGATCAGGAATTTAATGCAAATTCCTGATATCGTTCATACAATTAAAGGACAGCGAGTACGCTGGCTCGGACACGTTCTGCGTGCTGATCCGAACCGAATGATACAGCGAACTTTTAAGGGAGAACCGCCTTTCGGTAAGTGAAGAGGTCGCTGTCGGCGAAGATGGCTCCACGGCGTAGAGAGCGATCTGGCATCTTTAAACTGCCTACAACGGTTTGAAGAGCTGGCTCGTGATCGAAACCGATGGAGTCAGATTGTTGACATGGTACGGGCCAATAATGGCCTGTAAAAACCGCAAAGGAAAGTTCTGTCATTAAGAAATTCGAATTCTCTATTTACTTGAGGATGATAAAAAATGGTGCGTATACGATTTGAGCGAAGAAGTTTAATTAATTCTGTAAAAACCTTGCATTCGAACTGGCTTCCTTGATCGGTTGATATTGTCGAAGGTACACCAAAACGGAAGAACAATTATGCACAAAAGTCGTTACTATAGTTTATAAGCCATACAATACGCTTTAAACCAAATCAACAAAGCTGTAAGTATATAATTATAATCGTTAGAAGTTGGCAAAGAAACAACCACATCCATATGGCTATGAACATATCGGCATAAGGAATTTTAAATTCATCTAAGGGTAACCTAGTATGTCTTCGAACGTTGGCAAGCTAAACAAGATCATGACCAATTGTCAACATCTTTGTTAAACTTGGCCAAAAATAACGATTCGAAATCAATTTACGGATTTCAGGAACCTCTGGGTGTGAGACATAATATAAATTTTTAAAAATCTGCTTACGAAGAGTAGGTGCGATGTTTGGGCGGTTCGCAATAAATCTCCAAACCAGGAAATTAAAATAGGTTTTACTAATTGGTAGGACGTCTGGAACCAGATAGTAAATTCTGAAGTTCCAAGTCCGCTTTCTGTTACGATATAATTAGGTGACAATCAAAAGTTCCATCAACGGACAATCCGCTACTGTATTATCTTTACCACTCACATGTCTACTATCCGTAGTAAATTGACAAAAATAATACAAGCATCTTGAAACTCCAGGATAGTCCTCAGTTTAAGATTGAATTGTTTTAGTCAAACGCTTATGATCGAAGTGTGTGAAGTTATCCCAGGATTTCATCCCAGGAAAAAATAAAATGTTCATCAGGCAATACTATTTCTATCCCATCCCAGGATTTTTAAATCATCCCAGAAATTCGCGAAATTTGCGTAATAAGTGTAGTCGTATTCCTAAATATTCAATATTTACAATAATGAAATGAGGACAAGGTGTGTGTACATTAATAAACGCCTATGAAGAAAAGCAATCTTTTTTATTCAATTAAATTCGAATTTAAATTTATGGTTCCCAGGAACCTAGAGTGTCGTTCCCGATCTCTATTGATTTCAATACAGCATGATGCCCAGTACCTAACATAACATTGACAAGGCCAGCCGTATGTTAGGATTTTTGCTATTTGGGCCAGTATATTTTTAATTTCATATAATTCGAATTTAAATTTATGGTTCCCAGGAACCTAGAGTGTCGTTCCCGATCTCTATTGATTTCGATACAGCATGATGCCCAGTACCTAACATAACATTGACAAGGCCAGCCGTATGTTAGGATTTTTGCTATTGGCCCAAATGTGTTTGGCCCAGTAAATTTTTAATTTCATATAATTCGAATTTAAATTTATGGTTCCCAGGAACCTAGAGTGTCGTTCCCGATCTCTATTGATTTCGATACAGCATGATTCCCAGTACCTAACATAACATTGACAAGGCCAGCCGTATGTTAGGATTTATGCTATTGGCCCAAATGTGTTTGGGCCAGTATATTTTTAATTTCATATAATTCGAATTTAAATTTATGGTTCCCAGGAACCTAGAGTGTCGTTCCCGATCTCTATTGATTTCGATACAGCATGATGCCCAGTACCTAACATAACATTGACAAGGCCAGCAGTATGTTAGGATGTTTGCTATTATATGAAATTAAAAATTTACTGGGCCAAACACATTTGGGCCAATAGCAAAAATCCTAACATACGGCTGGCCTTGTCAATGTTATGTTAGGTACTGGGCATCATGCTGTATCGAAATCAATAGAGATCGGGAACGACACTCTAGGTTCCTGGGAACCATAAATTTAAATTCGAATTATATGAAATTAAAAATTTACTGGGCCAAACACATTTGGGCCAATAGCAAAAATCCTAACATACGGCTGGCCTTGTCAATGTTATGTTAGGTACTGGGCATCATGCTGTATCGAAATCAATAGAGATTGGGAACGACACTCTAGGTTCCTGGGAACCATAAATTTAAATTCGAATTATGTGAAATTAAAAATATACCGGGCCAAACACATTTGGGCCAATAGCAAAAATCCTAACATACGGCTGGCCTTGTCAATGTTATGTTAGTCAATGTTATGTTACGTGCTGGGCATCATGCTGTATTGAAATCAATAGAGATCGGGAACGACACTCTAGGTTCCTGGGAACCATAAATTTAAATTCGAATTATATGAAATTAAAAATTTACTGGGCCAAACACATTTGGGCCAATAGCAAAAATCCTAACATACGGCTGGCCTTGTCAATGTTATGTTAGGTACTGGGCATCGTGCTGTATCGAAATCAATAGAGATCGGGAACGACACTCTAAGTTCCTGGGAACCATAAATTTAAATTCGAATTATATGAAATTAAAAATTTACTGGGCCAAACACATTTGGGCCAATAGCAAAAATCCTAACATACGGCTGGCCTTGTCAATGTTATGTTAGGTACTGGGCATCATGCTGTATCGAAATCAATAGAGATCGGGAACGACACTCTAGGTTCCTGGGAACCATAAATTTAAATTCGAATTATATGAAATTAAAAATTTACTGGGCCAAACACATTTGGGCCAATAGCAAAAATCCTAACATACGGCTGGCCTTGTCAATGTTATGTTAGGTACTGGGCATCATGCTGTATTGAAATCAATAGAGATCGGGAACAACACTCTAGGTTCCTGGGAACCATAAATTTAAATTCGAATTATATGAAATTAAAAATTTACTGGGTCAAACACATTTGGGCCAATAGCAAAAATCCTAACATACGGCTGGCCTTGTCAATGTTATGTTAGGTACTGGGCATCATGCTGTATCGAAATCAATAGAGATCGGGAACGACACTCTAGGTTCCTGGGAACCATAAATTTAAATTCGAATTATATGAAATTAAAAATTTACTGGGCCAAACACATTTGGGCCAATAGCAAAAATCCTAACATACGGCTGGCCTTGTCAATGTTATGTTACGTACTGGGCATCATGCTGTATCGAAATCAATAGAGATCGGGAACGACACTCTAGGTTCCTGGGAACCATAAATTTAAATTCGAATTATATGAAATTAAAAATTTACCGGGCCAAACACATTTGGGCCAATAGCAAAAATCCTAACATACGGCTGGCCTTGTCAATGTTATGTTACGTACTGGGCATCATGCTGTATCGAAATCAATAGAGATCGGGAACGACACTCTAGGTTCCTGGGAACCATAAATTTAAATTCGAATTATATGAAATTAAAAATTTACTGGGCCAAACACATTTGGGCCAATAGCAAAAATCCTAACATACGGCTGGCCTTGTCAATGTTATGTTACGTACTGGGCGTCATGCTGTATCAAAATCAATAGAGATCGGGAACGACACTCTAGGTTCCTGGGAACCATAAATTTAAATTCGAATTATATGAAATTAAAAATTTACTGGGCCAAACACATTTGGGCCAATAGCAAAAATCCTAACATACGGCTGGCCTTGTCAATGTTATGTTAGGTACTGGGCATTGTGCTGTATCGAAATCAATAGAGATCGGGAACGACACTCTAGGTTCCTGGGAACCATAAATTTAAATTCGAATTATATGAAATTAAAAATTTACTGGGCCAAACACATTTGGGCCAATAGCAAAAATCCTAACATACGGCTGCCCTTGTCAATGTTATGTTAGGTACTGGGCATCATGCTGTATCGAAATCAATAGACATCGGGAACGACACTCTAGGTTCCTGGGAACCATAAATTTAAATTCGAATTATATGAAATTAAAAATTTACTGGGCCAAACACATTTGGGCCAATAGCAAAAATCCTAACATACGGCTGGCCTTGTCAATGTTATGTTACGTGCTGGGCATCATGCTGTATCGAAATCAATAGAGATCGGGAACGACACTCTAGGTTCC
Source organism: Tipula lateralis (assembly GCA_963932295.1). NCBI lineage: Eukaryota > Metazoa > Arthropoda > Insecta > Diptera > Tipulidae > Tipula > Tipula lateralis. Next base: position 2,964,632 of record OZ010739.1, on the reverse strand, counting down.
TGGGAACCATAAATTTAAATTCGAATTATATGAAATTAAAAATATACTGGCCCAAACACATTTGGGCCAATAGCAAAAATCCTAATATACGGCTGGCCTTGTCAATGTTATGTTAGGTACTGGGCATCATGCTGTATCGAAATCAATAGAGATCGGGAACGACACTCTAGGTTCCTGGGAACCATAAATTTAAATTCGAATTATATGAAATTAAAAATTTACTAGGCCAAACACATTTGGGCCAATAGCAAAAATCCTAACATACGGCTGGCCTTGTCAATATTATGTTAGGTACTGGGCATCATGCTGTATCGAAATCAATAGAGATCGGGAACGACACTCTAGGTTCCTGGGAACCATAAATTTAAATTCGAATTATATGAAATTAAAAATTTACTGGGCCAAACACATTTGGGCCAATAGCAAAAATCCTAACATACCTGTCAATGTTATGTTAGGTACTGGGCATCATGCTGTATCGAAATCAATAGACATCGGGAACGACACTCTAGGTTCCTGGGAACCATAAATTTAAATTCGAATTATATGAAATTAAAAATTTACTGGGCCAAACACATTTGGGCCAATAGCAAAAATCCTAACATACGGCTGGCCTTGTCAATGTTATGTAAGGTACTGGGCATCATGCTGTATCGAAATCAATAGAGATCGGGAACGACACTCTAGGTTCCTGGGAACCATAAATTTAAATTCGAATTTAATTAAATAAAAAAGATTGCTTTTCTTCATAGGCGTTTATTAATGTACACACACCTTGTCCTCATTTCATTATCGTAAATATTGAATATTTAGGAATACGACTACACTTATTACGCAAATTTCGCGAATTTCTGGGATGATTTAAAAATCCTGGGATGGGATAGAAATAGTATTGCCTGATGAACATTTTATTTTTTCCTGGGATGGAATCCTGGGATAACTTCACACACTTTATGATCGGTGTAAATTCTAAACACGTTCTAAAAAGTAACGAAAATGTTTAATTGCTAAATGGCTAATAACTCTCGAACGAATGTCGAGTATTTAGTCTCGGCTTTCGATAAATTTCGAGAGGAAACCCTGTTGGAAGCTGGGTGTAACCTGAAAGGAGCAGAATAAAACAAATTTACACATAGAATTGAGTTCATAGTTTAGCTTTATACTTGTCTTATTTGAATTACAATTAATATTAATTTCTCTAACTCCAAACACACTAGTACCACTTGTTGTAATGATTATCAATGTCAAATCAATTAATTCAATACTCAAATAGTAAACAATATGTAATAGATTATGGTACTTATCGTAATTAGGCTTAGTTATGAAATTATGGTGCAGTGAATATCACCTACGAGTATTATTTCGTTATTTTATAAAATGAATGTTTCGTTATTGTTTTTGGGAATTTTGTGGTTTTAGACAAGGAACTAGGTTTTGGTGGACAGATAGAATTATAGTGAAGAGAAGTAAACAAGTCAAGACAAAAATAAGCTTTAGTTATTAAGTCAAATAAAGATCATTGTTAAACGTTGCAAAAATCTTTTATTCATCAATAAAGTTTATTTCAACGTTGGTGGTTCTAGGATTTACGCGTAATTCAACCCAGTAAAATACATGATCCTTCGAGCTGAATATTCTTCATAACAATTCATCTGTAAATACTAGTCATTTGGAGAAAGCTGCTTACCAGAAGGAAGACATTTTGGAGGCCAAGTATAACCACATGGTCAACTTATTACAAGTAAAACATTTTTTTTAATATACAATTTAATTGGAAGCCTTTATTAAAGTTTAAAGCCTATACATTGTGTATCAAAAAGAATCTGAAAACTCTGACAAAGCGTTCGTTTGATTTCATCAGAGCCAAAATATTGTGCGTTTACGAAATCTTGTGAAGCAGTGTGAAGTGAATTGTGTTGATTCATAGACGCCCAAGAAGTTAAAATGGACTCAGAAGCTAAATTCAAATTTCTTAAAAGCAATTGCGGAGCAATAAAGGGACAAATGACCAAACTCTATAGTTATTTCCTTGCAGCAGTCGATAAAAAAGACATCGATGGGTTTCAATCTAAGCCTGCAAGTGCTAAGGTGTTACTAAAGCAGTTTAGAGATGTTGAAAACCTACTTTTTGACTTGGATCCAAGTCACGAAAGTGCCATTATAGGCATCTCGAAACAATTTTATGTTGTTGAGTCACTACTCAACCGATATATACGCGAGTATAATGCACAGAATCCAGATGAAACTATAAGTCCGGGCAACAATAGCATGAATGCAACAATGGCGCATTCAATTGATGTTCGGCTTCAAAAGATCAATATCGAACCCTTTTCAGGTGAGTATACGGAATCGCAGTCATTCTTTGACTTGTACATTAAAACCATTCATGAAAATAGTAATTTGTCACCTGCACAAAAATTTCAATACCTGAAGAGGTTCTTGAAAGGAGGTGCGTTAACCTTCTAAAGCACATTTTTATAACTGAATCTAATTATTTTGAGACGTTTCGTAAGCTGTGTGCAAGATATGACTATCAAGTCGTTTATTCGCAGTTTCATCGAGCAACCAACCATTCATCAGGCTAACTCTACCAACGTAAGGAAACTTATGGATACTTATGAAGAGGTCGTAAGAGGATTGAAAGTATTAGGAAGAGATGCTGAATCAAGGGCGTTATGGGCACAAACATCGTGTGAAGAAAACCTTCCCAATTTGGAACGTTTCTTTAAATTTTTGCTGAACCGTGCAGACGCATTAGAGTCGTTGAGGCCTCCTCAAACCAAACGTTATACAGTTCCAAAAGCAACAAAAGTATACGTCAGTGACGGGACGCCGCCAATGCATCAAATCCGATAATCGATGTTTCAATTGTATGCGAGCTAATCATCCAGTATTCTGATGCATGTTTAGATCAAGATGTGGAAAAAACATCATTCACTACTTCACCAAGACGAGGCCAAACCAACTACATCAGTTATTGTAGATAAAACAACAAAAATAACGGCACATTACAACATGTTATCAAGTTGCGCTTTACCGACGGCTGTAGTAATGGTTAGTTATGAAAATGGAGTTGAACATAAATGCCGCATGTTACTGTATTCAGGCTCCATGTCAACTCTGGTGACCGATAAATTTTGCAAGAGAATAAGGATTCCCAGACAGCAAAATCACATCGTGGTATCTGGGATGAGTGGGACAGGAAAACAAGTTTCTAGAGGAACGACTACTCTAACGTTAAGATCCCGCCAAACTTATCATCAACAAATCAAAGTCGAAGCGTTAATAATGGCGAAACTTTGTTCAAGATTACCTTCCTATTCCTTCGAAATAAACCTGGAAAAATATGATATATTTCTAGCTGACCCCAACTTCAAAGTTACCTAAGAAATTGATGTAATTTTAGGAGTACAACCATATACGTTGCTATAGAAACCATATTTGGATGGGTTGTTGGTGGCCAGTCAGACCTGGATAATACAAACATGGTTTTGAGCAACACGGCACAAATAGAAACAGAACAAACAAGGGTTTAGGAAATTTTAAAATTATTTTGGGAGATTGAAACAGTTCCAGGCACAATAACCATGGCATCGGAGCAAGCAGTGTGTGCAAAATTATTTGTAGAAACTACTCATAGAACAGCAGAAGGGAGATTTGTGGTCCAGTTGCCTTTGTAAAAAGTACGGTTGAACTTGGATATTCTTTAAGCTTAGCACGAAGTCGTCAGATATCAATGAAGAAAAGATTCCAAAAAGATACGAATTTTAAACGCTTACACATACAGTTTTTGTAAGAGTACATTCAATTGGGTCATATGGTGCAAGTCCGGGAAAAGGAAAATCATATCTGAAATTTTCAACCACACCATGGCATCCTGAAATCATCGAAATTTCGTGTAGTTTTTGATGCATTAGCGAAAACCTCCACTGGCATATCATTAAATGAGTGATGTACTTATTGTTGACCCTACTGTGCAAGCAACTTTATTAGCAATACAACTATGGTTTTGCTTAAATAAAATTGCCATTAGTGCCGACGTGGAGAAAATGGTCCGACAGGTTCTAGTCAAAACTGTAGATCATAGGTTGCAAGCAATAGTCTGGAGATCAAGCGACACAGAGCCCATGAAATAAAATGAACTAACCACACTTACGTTTGGTACTGCATCAGCTCCGTATCTAGCAACACGAGTTTTTAATGAGTTAGCAGACATCCATAAAGAAAAGTTCCCATCAGAATGTGTAGCAATACACGAAATCACTTATGTAGATGATCTATGACCGGAGCAGATACCTTGGGTCTCCAACTCTAACGAGTTGTTGCAAACTACATGACTGGATGAAAGAGTAAATTCAATTAAAGACTTTCCACAAAATGACCTTACTGTTAAGGTTATGGTATTACAGTGGAATCCAAAACTTGATCTGTTCTCATATCACGTGAATATGGGGGAGCCAGTATTCACAAAGAGAAAATTACTATCCGAGAGTAGTCAAATTTTCGATCCGTTAGGCTGGCTATGCAGTGTATTTGTTGCAAAATCTTGAATTGAGCCAGTAAAACAATTATCGGTGGCGAGATTGGAATTGTGTGCAGCTCATCTATTAGCACAACTTCTAGATCAGTCATGAGTATACTGACAGTGCACATATCATCAATTTTTTGCTGGATTGATTCAACCATCGTACCCGATTTGTTACCTGATGTTCCAGTTCGTTGGCAAATATTTGTAGGAAACAGAATCTCGATATTGTCAAACGAAATGGCTGGCGTCACGTTCCTACTAAGTCGAACCCCGCTGATTGTGCGTCACGAAGGATTCTACGTTCTGAAATATTAAAGCATGAGATGTGGTGGAACTCTCATAATTGGTTACGGGATAATCTAAAAACTCTTATTAAAAACATTACAAAACCAGCTGTTAGTCGACCAGCAAAATTGAAATTCCAAAGTTACAAGAATTTCTCAACCGGAAACGGAATTTATCAATTTTAACTGCACCAAATGAAGACAAAACCAGCACAAAATACAACCAAACTGAATCGATCACAATTAATGATGAGCGCAAAACCGAAAACACTGATTTCAATTTGTCCAACAAAAGAAAATCAAGTGGATAACGGAAAGGAGCGGCAACAAAAAATATATAGATGTACAAAGACAGGCCGAATCCTAATGTTAAGCAACGAACCCCAGCACCTTAATTGTTATCACCGTACGAACTAATAAACGGTTCGAGTTATAAATGAAATTTCGTAAAACTAATAGTGAGAATAGTAATAATGGCAACTTTGGACAATTTTCGAACACTAAAAAAATAGATTTTATGGAACAATTAAATCAAGAAAAATGCCAAATTAATTATATCATTTATAGATACTTTTTATTTAATAATATACAGTTTTGTGTTACACTCAAACATCTATTAACTTTTATCTCCTGATTCTACAAACCATATTTAAAAATAAAATTATTTTATGGTTAAATTTTTAAATCAAATTCATTTGAAACATTTTTCAAATTTTAAATTATAAAGGAATTACACGTCAAAACTTTATAAACAAAAATATGTCCATTTAAAAATTCTCTTATGCTCAGTGTTTCCAATTCGCTAAATGTAGCGACTTTTCAATTAAATTATCGACAAATATTTTTTCTACTCGCTATAGCAATTTTTTGTCGATATTTTTTTTTCACTAACGAGTGATCTAACGAGTTCAAATTAATTCTATAAAACTTTCTTCCACGCAACAAATTTTGTTACTTTAGTTCTATTTTTCGGTATTTAGTTTTGTTTTTAATTTTCTAACTGACCAAAAACCAAAATAAAAGTTTTTTTGTTTAATTATATTTTTAGAAATGTTCGATGGCAAAATAATTATTTTAAATAATAATAGTTTTCAAAATCATCATATTTTATTTTGTTAGAGTTTTACTGAGTAATAACAAATTAAATATTTTTTTCGGTGAGTGTATTAACTTAACTGACAATTGGCGGTTTAGGATAATAATTATTTAAATAATAAATATTTAATTTATCCGTATCAAATTTACAGGACAATCGGATGAAAACGCTTATACTTTAATTCGTTTGCAATAATGAATTCGACGTACAGTTATTAAGCAACACTGCTGTAAGATGTGCAATTCGATTCGTTATACAAATGATCATTTTTTCAATTAAAATTCTTCGTTGGAAAATGCATTTCTCCAGTCCGCACACCAATAATAGTTAAAACATAAATACAAAACTCTCAATCAATACAATAGAAAAAATGAACAATAAATTTAATTAATATGGTATGCTAGATAAAGTACCAGTCAACCATTACGCATTTTTAAAATCAAGTAAACTTTCCTTGTAAGTCTCAACTAACTTTAATCAAGAATTCTATTTATTTACACTTATATAAATAAATAAAACCAAACCTTTTCTATAAATTTTTTTTAATAGAAATAACCGCTAATAATAATCAAAAACCATTTAATTAAATATGGATCAGATTAACTTCCAATATATTACACAAACATGTTGAATCGACATGTAAAAACTTCAACACTCTATCCAATTAAAATCTTACCAATAAATAGGTAATTTTTACTGACCATTTATATTATTGTAATATGATTATTTTATAAAAACTGTTCCTTTGACCATTAATATACATCGCACTACAGTAAAACCTTAATAATAGTGCAGCCATAAATTAAATTTAAATTTTCATAAAATAATTGAATATTAGAGCATTATATGCAAAACCATCAAATAGCAAAACCAGTTTACACAAACAAGGTTTTACTGTATACTTTGATATATTATATATGTATGTGTATAGATATAAAACAAAATCATGTTTGTATATAATTATACATAAGCAAAATATATAAAACAAAAGAGAATTTTATTTCACGTTGCAGGTGTTCATGTTAATACATAATAGAAACATTTGAATAGAGAATAAAACAAAAACCGTGCTATATAACATTTAACAAAAATCTATATGCATACGATTTTCAAGGACATTAAAATTAAGACTATAGCATGTGTATTTGTGTTTTCAACAACTGCAATTATGTATATAAAAAACAAATACCAATACACAATGTAAAGCATATATAATAATATATAAACTAAAAAATATAATGTGACTTATCTTAAATTTACAGGTTTCACCATTTATATTATTAAATTTTCATACTTAGAAAAATAAATAAAACAAAAACAGAGCAGAAAAAACACGTCTTCTCTGTTTGGCGAACAACCGACTATCGAATCCCTATCGAAATTCGTTGAAAGATTGAGCAACATTTTTGATTGTCTCAATTGCCGATATTTTAATTTTAAATCACCGTTTGAAAAACTATTAAAACAAGAAAATGACATTTATAATTATCTAGTAGTTTAGGTTTTCTAATCAAATTAAAATTGTTTATAATTATGAAAATTATTTCAAATTTATTAAAGGACTTTGCCTAACAATCAATGTTCAGATAATGTTAATCGACAAGTTAACGATATGTTTAAGCAGATAAAACAAACCAAGGCGGTCTAGAAAACTTTTTCCTCAACTTCGCGGTGTAGGTAGTTTCGATAATACATCCAGCAGTAATGTAATCGTAATTCACTTTGCGAATATAACTGTGATCAAACCTTTTGGCAGCAAAATAATCAAATTAGAATGGGACAACTTTCAACACCTGTACAAAGAATATTTAGTAAAGCATGAAAAAGAGTCTGAAATCGTTTTAGTTTAGGATGAAAATTTAAATCTTTCCTAACTTCATTGGAATCAAACAAAATGCGATCTCATACTATAATGGATATAATGCATTTCAAAAATTGCTTGGAGTAGATGTCGAATTAAATTGCTCAAGGAAATTAATAAAATACCAGTCTGTACATTTATAATCAAAATTTTTTTTTAACAAAACAATCCTCAAACTTTAGTTCCGTGAAAGCTCCAGCAACAGAATATGTTGATGTTGGAAGTATTGGTTATTACTTGAACAAAAATGTTAAAATGAATTACATCTTGCAAATGTTTGTGAACGAGCAACTGAAACGTTTGGGATTCTGTCTTCAGAAGGACCATGTTACGAACATCAAAGACCTCTGATAAACTTTTGTATTTTAGTATTGAAAGAAAAACATTTCAAATGGTCTCTCTTAAAAGGTCAATTTTCAAATAACAAAAATAAAAGTACATTAGCATCAGCTCCAACATAAGCTTTAACATTCTAACCAGCTTTAACATTTATGTATTTTATTCCGATCATAATCGGATAACTTTAGTTAATGTTTACATTAAGATTTGTTACAAGATATTTGGTGAAAAAAGCTTTCTGAACATGTGTGATAAGATGTACTTGAATATTCTCAAATACAGACCGTAGAGTTGTTGAAACTACTAGATATAGTCTACAAAAAAGATAATATTTTGTATTTATGAAGACTAAATTAATGATGTATCTTCTAAGTCTAATAGGTAAGCAATAAATCTCCGTTCAGAATAAAATAATAATTTACTTGGAGTTCTCATTAACACAAAGCTTTTGTCGTGTAATGCACAATCTCCAAAAAAGACGATCACTTAAAATGGAAAAATTGTCGTGGAAAAGATTTCTTTCAAATAACATATTTGAAACGAATTTGAAAGCAGTCTCATTCTCATGTTGAAATACGTTCTTCGTAAACATAACAGTTTAATCCTACAAATCAACAAACCTCTAGTACATCTAGATGATATCTTTGTGATTTTACTAAGTGACGTGAAATGAGAGAGATATTTGATCACTATTTAGCTAAAAGGATCGCAAGTATGCTGGCTAGTTGGAACAAAAATAGTGCATCAAAAGCCAGATGGTTGATACGGTGTCAGATTGTTGACTCGGTACGGGCCAACAATTACCTGTAAAAACCACATTATTATTTAGATATTCTAATGAACTCTATATCTGATCTCCATTATTTTTGTTTTTCGAGGAACTCTACTCATTAAAAATTGATCTATAATAATGTATTTTTGTTTTATTTACAAAACTCATTTTTAGGATTTTATAGAGAATTCTTTATGTATAGGCATATGAAATAGGTACATATGAATGTGTGTAATGTGTAAATTGATTATGTAATACATGTGTGTGTATTTCTCTAAAAAAATATTATTTCTGTAATCAGCTGCAACACAAAACAAAAACCGTATTTTTTTCCTAAAACAAAATTTCGTGTCGTCGCTACATTGTTTTTTTTTAACACCGTCTAGTTTTCCTCGACGATATATTGCCTACAATTGTTTTTGAATTGTTGAGTTTATTTAATAAAAGTTTCAAAATATAGATCTTAGGAAGTGTTTGGAGGGAAATGAGAAAAACTATATTTATTTTTTTATGAATGAAATTTGAAAAAAAAATATTTTTGTACTTTTGCAACGCGTTTTTTGTAAATTTTATTTTAGTATTGTATTTTTTTGTACATACGAAAATACTCACGAATGTTAGAAATAGGTAAACAGATATAATTACAAACTTGTAATTATAACAAAATCTTCCAAATATAATTGGATAAAATATATTTATTTTTTATTGGTAATTTTTCTCTATCTATTGTAATTGTCTATGGTAAAATATAAAGTATTGCATACTATGTTTTAAATTAGTTGGAGGATAATAGGAGGATAAAAGCACTAAGTCGTCAAATACCAATGGAGAAAAGATTCCAAAAAGATACGAATTTTAAACGCTTATACATACAGTTTATGCAAGAGTACATTCAATTACGTCATATGGTGCAAGTTCGGGAAATGGAAAATCATATCTTAAATTTTCAACCACACCATGGCATCCTGAAATCGAAATTAATCTCCAAGTATTGCTTAAATGTATATTAATTTGTTTCCAAGTATTAATTTTATGTATTTTATTTGTTGTGTTTGCTTTTGAATAGCCAAAATAAGACTGCACAAAAGATAATGAAAAAATATTGAACCAGCCGGTTCAATAGATATCAAAGTATTAAAATGTGAATGACGGAATTAACTTATTTGTTGACTGCATTATCCTGACATATTGGAAGCACGCATAACTTGTGCACAAGACGCTTTAATTCATTATGGCGGGTTGTTTTTGTAACAACTCTAACCAATCCATCCGGCTCCGGGTGAAGTTTTGTTACTCTGCCCATTAGCCATTTGTTCACTGGCAGATATTTGTCGTTTATTAAGACGATGTCGTTTACCTTTATTGGTTCATGTTTAGTCTGTCATTTAGTGCGTCGTTTGAGAGAAGTAAGATATTCCACATACCATCTTCTCCAGAAATGTTGGCTCATCTGTTGAACGGTTAACCATCTAGTAAGATGAGATGTTTTCATGTGAGATATGTCTTGCTCGGCAATTTTTGTATGTTGGTGCCCAATGAGAAAGTGTGATGGTGTTAGAGGATCCAGTCCTGGTTCACTTATGGCGCACAGCGGGCGTGCGTTTAGGATGCTCTCTATTTCAGCTAGTAGAGTAACCATCTCTTCCATGGTAAGAATCGTATTTCCAATCACTCTCTTCAAATGAAATTTCGTTGATTTTATAGCCGCCTCCCATAGGCCACCAAAGTGCGGTGTGTTCGGTGGAATAAAATGCCATGATACATAATTTCTGGAAAGATAATTGGAAATATTATTTGATTCTTTAATGAGTTTGTTAAATGTGTCCATCAGTTTGCGGTCAGCACCAACGAAGTTGGTACCGTTGTCGGAGTGTAGTTCAGCGCAAACTCCCCGTCGAGCAACGAATATTTTCATTGCTCCCAGGAAAGCCTCGCTAGTTTAATCCGTGACCAGTTCCAAATGAACTGTTTTTATGCTGATGCATATAAATAAGCATACATGTATGCTTATTGGACGTGACAGATTGACTCGAGATCGTGGCAAACTGCCCATCAATTGCTGCTGGCATTGGGCCTTGAATTTGGCGCAAGTGACGCATTTTTGAATCACTTCCTTTGCCTTGATCTTCCAATGTGGGACCCAATATTCTTGTTGTACGATTGATAAAAGTAATGATGGACCAGCATGTTTGTTTTCTAGATGTAGATCTCGGAGAATTAATTGGGTAATCGGCGACTTCGGAGGTAATATAATCGGGTGTCTCGTGGAATATGGACTTTTACTGTTCTGTAAACGACCTCCTACACGTAGAACGCCTTCCTCATCAATGAACGGATTTAGTGATTTTAGGCTGCTATTCCTGCTCACTTCTCCCTTGGCTTTCAATGAGATTACCTCGTCTTGGTAAAACTGGTTTTGTTGTTGCTTGCAAAAAACGTGCAATGCTCGAAATAATTCCTCTCGTTGTAGATGAGGACTACTTATTCGGCTGTCCCTTTGTATTGAAGTGTTGTGGATGAATCGGTTAATATAAGCCATCACTCTTTGTAACTTACGAAACGAGGAATAATTATGTGTGAATTCCTCGAACCATTTATTAGAAGGAGTGCTAACGTGTGTGATAATGGTTACATTCTTTGATTCTTCGTCGAATCGTCCATAATTTTGCTTTTGAGGTGGCCAAAATTCCTTTGCTTGTGGTAACCATTTTGGACCATTCCACCATAACTTGTGTGCTTTTAGTTCTTCTGGTGTTAGGCCTCGGGACGCGCAATCAGCCGGATTGTCTGCCGATGGAACGTGTCGCCAAGTGCTTCTTGATGTGTGTGAAAGTTTTGCAGCAGTTCGATTTCCTACAAAAGTTCTCCAGCGTTTAGAGTGACTTCTTAGCCAATCGAGTACGATTTGAGAGTCGGTCCAAGTGTATACTTCGTTTATATTCAGACCCATTTCTCTTTGAACGATCTTGATGAGATTGATTAGTAAAACTGCGGCGCATAGCTCTAGCCGTGGAAGTGTTAGTTGTTTAATTGGAGCTACCTTCGTTTTTGATGTTATAAGTTTGATCCGATCCTCAGAATGGTCGTTAGCTATTTTGAAGTAGATTACAGCTGCATAGGCGGTTTCAATTTCCATGTAAGTCGATTCTGAAAGATCTGGTCGTCTGGATGAATCTTGGGATTGAGATAGTTTGAATTGACTTTAAGCTTTTCCTTAATTTGTCCCAGAGCTCTTGTTTATCACGTGGTAGTGGATCATCCCAACTTAAGTTTTCTCCCCACAGAGATTGAAGAAATATTTTAAAGCTTACTACTACCAGCGATACCCAACCGAGAGGATCGAACAATCGGCTCGCTTCGGATAGGGCTGTTCTCTTTGTTGATTGGATGGTATCAGTTAACTTTCGTGAAAAATTGTGAATGTATCGAACTTATTATTCCAATGTATGCCTAGTACTTTCGTAGGATTGGTCAATTCGTTATCGCGTTCTTGAATGCTCTTATTCTCGGAGTTATGAAGCTCTACATGTGCGAATGGCAGTATTGAAGTATCGTTGGACTTCCATTTTCTCAGATGGAATCCATAGCCGATCAGTGTTTTATCGATTTTTTCTATTAAATCTTGCGCTTCCTCTTCACTATCAGCGCCAGTCATCAGGTCATCTACGTAAATGTCCTCGGCTATGGCTCTAGATACCTTTGGTTATATGTATCGACAATCGTTTGCAATCTGCTTTAACGCTCTCGTGGCTAGAAATGAAGAAGATGAGAGGCCATATGTGACCGTGGAAAGCTCAAAATGCCGAATGGGATGAGATTGATCCGTACGCCAGACAATCCTTTGGTAATGCGTGTCCCTTGGCGATACTATGACTTGGCGGTACATCTTCTCAACGTCTGCAGAGAATGCCACTTTGTGTTCCCTAAATCTTAAAACAATGGAATATAATGAAGATTGTATTGCTGGTCCGACAGCTAAGCAATCATTTAAAGAACCGTTCGCAGTTGCCTTGCAAGTGCACCTTGTGTGGCAAGTAGTCATGAGCTTCAGTAAAGTCCAATGGGGAAACTTCTACCATGTGGTTTAACTGTTCGTACTCTTGCATGAAGTTGCGGTATATACTGGCAAATGTTGGATCTCGAACAAAACGGCGCTCCATAGCTAACAATCTTTGAATTGCAGACTGTAATGATCCTACTAGTTGCTGCGGTGATTTTTTAAATGGAAGCCTCACAACTAATTGACCATTGGCATTCCCTTTTGTTGTTTCTACAAAGGACGTTTCGCAAAACTGCTCTTCTGGGGTTAGATGATTTTTCGTATTCTCAAGGGATTCGATATCCTAAAATTTTCGCAAGGATCGATCAATATTTTCTAGTTCTCTTCTTTTCGCACAGCTAATAGTGATGACAGGGTGTCGTTATTGAGGATTCCCGTTTGCCCTGCAATAATCCATCGAAATATGGTCCCTTGAAGTATCGGTTCATTTGCATTGGTTCTCATTTGTTCATTTTTAAGCACGTTGAAGAAATGGTCCGCCCCAATGAGTATATCAATTTTGCTGGATTTATTGTCCTCGGGATCAGCTAATTAACAATCAACATATGATTTTATTTTTACTAGGTTCTGAGATGGTATGTCGGTTGTAATTTTTGACATTACATTCAAAAAAAGATAACAAAACTGGTTGGCGATCCTGAGTCGAGTAAGGCTCTGCATGGTATTATGTTTCCGCTGTGATCAATTGCATTTACGATCGCGGTGGGTAATATTACTACTCCACTGTCATTGTGTGCGTGATGATTTTGAATTGGTTTTGCTCCTGCCTTGTTTTGGTGTGAGCTATCGTCCGCAACCTCGCTGGATATTTCCTCTTGATGCAGGAATGAGTTATTTTTTTTCTGCGAACCATACAGCGACGTCAAGAAGGGCATCTAAAAATTGGATGGCGACTGCTCAGAGAGTTGAAACATCTCCTTCCGCTCTCTATAATTGATTTCCTTGCTTCCACGTTTAACGATTGAAATTTAGGGAATCGGAATATAGAGTGGTCCTTGTCGCCACACATTTCGCATTTGTACACGGTGACCTTTACCGGTATAGATTCACTGGCCTCTCCGACCACTCTATTTTCCAGCGCAACATCGCTTTTCAATTCTCGTTTCACGATAATTTTCTTACTCGTAGTCGTTATGGTCTCTAATGCATCTATTCGACGAGATAGGAATTTGATGAATTCAGGAAAGTCAGGATTAGTAATTTCTGCAGAATGTTCGGCCGACAACGTTTTTGATTTATCATCTAATTTTTGGAGCAAGATGTAAATCAACCACTTATCTCGGGTTTCGCTTTCTTTACCCAATGCTTCCAATTCTCTTATTGCCTCATCCGAAGTGTCCATCAATCTCCTTAGGTTTTCGACTCTGGAAGTGTGTATCCTTGGCATCTCGATGAAGGTCCGAATAAACGAATTTATTATGTACTTTTTGCGGTCATATCTCTCTCTCTCAATTTGTTGAGTGTTCCTATGTAATTAGCTTCGGTTACGGCGATGTGACGTAGTAATATGGCTACATCTCCGCGAAGAAGACCTTTTAAGTATTGGAATTTTTGAACCGCGTTTAAACTTGGTGCTTCGTGTATTGTGGTGGTAAACAAATCATGAAATGATTGCCACTCCGAGTAGTCTCCTGAGAAAGATGGAATGTGAATCTTGGGCAGTTTGACTAGCGATGGTTCACTGGTTTGTGTTTTATTGTGTGAGCTATCTAAGTTTATAATTCCTTGGTTCCATCCCTTTGACCGAATGTGTTGATTGAGAATGGATTTGGCGGTGTAGTAATTTCCATATGATGGGGATAAAACAGTCTTTGGGTCACTTTTGTATGAGACGATTTTCTCATATGTACATACATAAAACTGACAATCTTTTAAATTCAATACCGCCAATCCTAGAGATAAATCCGTATAGTGGCATATATGGCCAGATAGATCATAACAATACCAATCTACTATAATGGTGTAAACACCATTTCCATATGATGGGGATAAAACAGTCTTTGGGTCACTTTTGTATGAGAGGATTTTCTCATATGTACATACATAAAAATGACAATCTTTTAAACTCAATACCGCTAGGCCTAGAGATAAATTTATATAGTGGCATATATGGCCAGATACAGGTGGCTCAGTGGTTAAAGCTGTGGAAGTTGGAGCGGGAGGTACCGGGTTCGAATCCCGATAGGGGCAGGATGCAAAAGGGATTTTTCACCATCTTATAACGATCGTTGGTGTTAATGAAAACATCAATGACCCCTGTTGGAGTGCAGAACTCATGGGCCGACCCATCTTCCATGTCAGTACTATAGGACATTGGCATGGAGCTATGCAATGCGCAGATGGTTCTTTGAAAATCGGACCTATCGCCGTACGTCCTCGATTTGGCCGTTAAAGCGTAAAGTAAGACGTGAATAAGCGGAACGCCTAAGAGCTAGGAGAGACTTGAGCCCCAAAAAAAGATAGCATAGACTGAAAAAAAAAAAAATATATATATGGCCAGATAGGTCATAACAATACCAATTTACTTTATTGGTGTATACACCATTTCCATATGATGGGGATAAAACAGTCTTTGGGTCACGTTTGTATGAGAGGATTTTCTCATATGTACATGCATAAAAATGACAATCTTTTAAATTCAATACCGCCAATCCTATAGATAAATCCGTATAGTGGCATATATGGCCAGATAGGTCATAACAATAGCAATCTACTATAATGGTGTAAACGTCATTTCCATATGATGGGGATAAAACAGTCTTTGGGTCACTTTTGTATGAGAGAATTTTCTCATATATACATACATAAAAATGACAATCTTTTAAATTCAATACCGCCAATCCTATAAATCAATCCGTATAGTGGCATATATGGCCAGATAGGTCATAACAATACCAATCTACCGTGTAAACGCCATTTCCATATAATGGGGATAAAACAGTCTTTGAATCACGTTTGTATGAGAGGATTTTCTCATATGTACATACATAAAAATGACAATCTTTTATATTCAATACCGCCAATCCTAGAGATAAATCCGTATAGTGGCATATATGGCCAGATAGGTCATAATAGGTCAACCAATCTACCGTGTAAACACGATTTCCATATGATGTGGATAAAACAGTCTTTGGGTCACTTTCGTATGAGAGGATTTTCTCATATGTACATACATAAAAATGACAATCTTTTAAACTCAATACCGCCAATCCTAGAGATAAATCCGTATAGTGACATATATGGCCAGATAGGTCATAACAATACCAATCTACCGTGTAAACGCCATTTCCATATGATGGGGATAAAACAGTCTTTGGGTCACGTTTGTATGAGAGGATTTTCTCATATGTACATACATAAAAATGACAATCTTTTAAATTCAATACCGCCAATCCTAGAGATAAATCCTTATAGTGACATATATGGCCAGATAGGTCATAATAATACCAATCTACCGTGTAAACGTCATTTCCATATGATGGGGATAAAACAGTCTTTGAATCACGTTTGTATGAGAGGATTTTCTCATATGTACATACATAAAAATGACAATTTTTAAATTCAATACCGCCAATCCTAGAGATAAATCCGTATAGTGGCATATATGGCCAGATAGGTCATAACAATACCAATTTACCATGTAAACACCATTTCCATATGATGGGGATAAAACAGACTTTGGGTCACTTTTGTATGAGAGGTTTTTCTCATATGTACATACATAAAAATGACAATCTTTTAAATTCAATACCGCCAATCCTACAGATAAATCCGTATAGTGGCAAATATGGCCAGATAGATCATAACAATACCAATCTACCGTGTAAACGTCATTTCCATATGATGAAGATAAAACAGTCCTTGGGTCACTTTTGTATGAGAGGATTTTCTCATATGTACATACATAAAAATGACAATCTTTTAAATTCAATACCGCCAATCCTAGAGATAAATCCGTATAGTGGCATATATGGCCAGATAGGTCATAACAATACCAATCTACCGTGTAAACGTCATTTCCATATGATGAGGATAAAACAGTCTTTGGGTCACGTTTGTATGAGAGGATTTTCTCATATGAACATACATAAAAATGACAATCTTTTAAATTCAATACCGCCAACCCTAGAGATAAATCCTTATAGTGGCATATATGGCCAGATAGTTCATAACAATACCAATCTACCGTGAAAACACCATTTCCATATGATGGGGATAAAACAGTCTTTGGGTCACGTTTGTATGAGAGGATTTTCTCATATGTACATACATAAAAATGACAATCTTTTAAATTCAATACCGCCAATCCTAGAGATAAATCCGTATAGTGGCATATATGGCCAGATAGATCATAACAATACCAATCTACCATGTAAACGTCATTTCCATATAATGAGGATAAAGTAGTCTTTGGGTCACGTTTGTATGAGAGGATTTTCTCATATGTACATACATAAAAATGACAATCTTTTAAATTCGATACCGTCAATCCTAGAGATAAATCCGTATAATGGCATATATGACCAGATAGGTCATAACAATACCAATCTACCGTGTAAACGCCATTTCCATATGATGGGGATAAAACAGTCTTTGGGTCACGTTTGTATGAGAGGATTTTCTCATATGTACATACATAAAAATGACAATCTTTTAAATTCAATACCGCCAATCCTAGAGATAAATCCGTATAGTGGCATATATGGCCAGATAGATCATAACAATACCAATCTACCGTGTAAACATCATTTCCATATGATGGGGATAAAACAGTCTTTGGGTCACGTTTGTATGAGAACGTTTGTAACTTTTGATTCTGGATCAATTGATTTTATTAGACCCATAGTGGGCCAATCAGTTTAAACAGTTACTTTTTAATTAAAAACGTCAAAATCTTCAACTCCACTATTTTTTTTTGTTGGAAATGGGTTTTCATCATCGAGATCATCAATTCATGTTTATATGAAATTTACAAATTTCATGTCTTTTTAACAATCACATACCATATTGTTTGGGAATGTTTGCTGACAGAATTTACAAAATGATCTTCCATTTTTGTCGATTGACAACGAAAAAATTTAGAGCCAGTTGAAAAACAATTTGCGATCTACGGTTGATTTATAAACCCCTTTGCAAAAATGTTTACAGCTCGCTAAGTATTTTTTACTTTTTAAAAATTAGGAACCTGACATGCCCCCATGACAATTTCAAATTTTTAACGGTTTTACATATGTTTTTTCCCCTGTAGTTTGTTTGTGTCATTTGAAACTGTCTATATCATTAAACACGTGTTTTACTTTCCAGTAAAATCAGATAAAATTGCCTGAGTTTCACATGAATTTGAATCTGCAGATTAATTTATCGTTAGTTTTAAAAACATCAGTGAACTATCCGACGTTTTTTTGAAATTGAAATTAATTGATTTATTACAAAATTTCAATTCTTATAAATCAATAACAATTATTTGTTTATTTACAGTAAAGAATTTTATGTTTACTTTTTTAATGGGGTTGTCTAAGATATGATTGAGTTTGGCTACTTACTTTCATGTGAAGATGAGGAACTAAAACCCAAATAAAACTAACGATTATTTGTTCACTTAAATTTTTTTATTTACATTACCATTGTTGGCCAGTGTTACTGACTTTCCATCGATTGGTAAGCTCCAGTAAAAGTAATAGCATTATTTATTTTTAAATGTTGCTTTAAATAATTCCTGGTACTATTGGTATCATATTACAATGTTAAATCAACTTTAGTTCGAGGAATAACTACATATACAGGGTCATTCAATAAGTCCGTAGGATGACACATAGATGGCGTTACTAGAAGTTTTTCCATAACGATAACCTCAAATTCTCGTTTTTCTCCTCTTTATATATTTGTTATATACTTTTAGACTTACCTACAATAATTGATCGTCCCGTGACGTATAATTGAATATGACTCCCAAGCCACTGCTGATACCCGCATTAGTGTGCCGTCACATGTGCCGGTCAATGACCCATGCCATCAGGTTCCAAATGGAGCCGAAACAGGTATCTTAAAAAGGTTCATTTTTATTATATCAGATTATAGGAATTTGAATTAAAATTACTTTATTATTTTTAACGTTAAAGATAATTTGTGAAATGAAAGATGTTGGCTCCAATAAGGCATCCAGGTGCCATAACTACCTAATGGAAATAGTAGGACATTAATGACCGCTTAGTAACAACGCGGTTGTCCATACTTAATTTTTTTTCTTTTGCACTTCAGGCTTATACAAATCACATTTATTGACGCAATTAATTTTTTGTCTCGTTTATCATTTTTTTAAACATTTATATTCATACAAACTATTCTTGAATTACATTTGTTAACCTTATTGTTTAACAAATATAGTTGTTAAACCCAAATCAAATTTTTTGTTTTTAATTATTCGCTAAGTACGAAACTACTTTTAAACACACACACGTCTACGAAAAAAATGGCGTTTGAGGGAAAAACCAATAAATAAACTATATTCGTTTTATTGTCAATTTGTTTTGTTTGATTTGCTCAAATTTTGCCCTATGGACCGTTTTATCAAAACAAAATTTAAAATTAGCAAATTCGATTTTCCTTGATAAAATATTCGCAACAAACAAAACTCGAATACAATAGCAATACAATATTGGTATTGGTGTGTAAATGTACATGTTACGGCTCAATTCCGAAATTACCGGTACATGTCGACATTCGCCGATTTCGGACTTTAACCGTAATATATATATATATATATATATATATATATATATATATATATATATATATATATATATATATATATATATATATATATATATATATATATATATACATATATATATATATATTATATATATATATATACATATATATATATATATATATATATATATATATATATATATATATACATATATATATATATATATATATATATATATATATATACATATATATATATATATATATATATATATATATATATATATATATATATATATATATATATGTTTAAATATATATATATATATATATATATATATATATATATATATATATATATATATATATATATTCAAATCATTTAAAAACATGGACAAATCCACGTAAAACATTCCGAAGCCAAATTGACCATGTGTTGATGTCTAAAGAGCGGGCTCGGGTTGCCCGAAACGTGAGATCGTATCGGTCGTCAACCAAATTCGTAGACAGTGATCATTATCTGGTCACTGCAAAGCTACGATGGAAATTTTCGTACAAGTCAAGAAGGACAGGAGAATATACAACGCGATTCTCCTGTGAAGGTCTGATAAATGAAGAAACGCAATGAAAGTATAAAAATCTTAACAGCAATAGCATTATGCGATCCAAATACCAATCTGATGATGTGAACATTGTCTGAGAAGAATTGAAAACCTCGGTTGTCGATGCTGCCCAGCACATTCTCGGTATAATGAAAACTAAACCCAAAAATGATTGGTTTGATGAGGAGTGTCGTCTTGCTGTTGAGCAACGAAATATAGCCCACAACGAAGCGCAGACTCGGTTTACAATTGCAAGAAAAAAGAAAGCAGTCCTTGTTATGAGGACAGCTAAACGCATTTGTAGACAGAGCAAGCGTGAATGGTGGAAGGCTAAGGTCTTAAGAGTACAACAACTCAGCAATAAGCGTAATTCGCGTAGTTTCTTTAAAGGAATCACCGAATTGTACCATACCTTAAGATCTCGGTCAACTGCCATTTGGGACCAGTATGGAAACGTCTGTGTTAACGTCGATGTGGTACTCGATACATGGCATGAACATTTTTCTGATCTACTTAATGTTCCACATGTATCACAAGCTGTATTTGAATACCCTCAAATACAGACCGCAGAGATGTTCGTCGATAATCCATCCTATGAGGAATTCACAATGGCCATGCAGAGACTAAAGAAAAATCGTTCACCAGGAGTAGCATTAATTCAGAGCTCTTGATATTCGGCGGGGCTAACTTTGTGGAACTGTCTTTCGTAGGATTTCGTCCAAATCGGTCAGTCACTGATCAAGTTTTTTTGCTACGGATGATGCTTTCCAAATACTACGAAACATCTCGCGATGTACACCAGGTATTCCTAGATTTCAAGCAAGCCTATGATTCGATCAACTCAGAGAGACTTTGGTATGCGCTTGAATATTTGGGAATACCGAAAAAATATGTACATCTGTGTAAAATAACAGTAACGCTGTCACCATGCTGTGTTAAAGTTGAGAACAGGCTATCGAGAACTTTTGCAATCACTATTGGTGTTCGACAAGGAGATGCGCTGTCCCCGATACTTTTAATTCTCATGTTGGAATACATCCTTCGTAAAAGTGAAACACCTCAGGACAACATCTTATTCCGACAGTCCAATCAACTTCTTGCATATGCAGATGATATCTTTGTGATTGGATTAAATGGCAACGGAGTGAAAGAGATACTTGATCCACTGATACAAGTTTCAGTTTCCGTTGGTCTGAAAATCAACGAGTCCAAAACAAAATATCTGATCTCTGGTTTTCGAGACCAAGACGCAAGTGATTTCAGTAGTGGTAACCACGTTTAAAGGAGTAATGAGAGTTGGACCCTGACGGGTGAGTACGAAAAATGGCTTCTAACATTCGAGAGAAGAATCATGCGTGTGGTATATGGCCCAAAACGCGACGTTGATGGCACATACCGAGTTCGTTTTAACTACGAGATCAGGAATTTAATGCAAATTCCTGATATCGTACATGAAATCAAAGGACGTGTGGCGTTCACAAATACGACGAATAGTCACGCCACAATAGTGAAGTATAAGCAAAATAATCGAAAAACGATTTCGAGTCAAATTCTGTAAATTCGCTAGATTTGTTGCAACATAGCCTCACAATATATATAAAAACGAAATGCAACATACATCAAGTCCGGTCGCATATGCCTGATGAGATGGATTTGATCTTTTCGATCACACAACGAGTCAATGACGTCATCAGATCGAAACCGGCCTAGCGAAACGAAATATTACAGACCACATACAAAGATGCATACATTTCAAGACAAACGTCTTCATCGGCTGGTTGATTCAGCGCCCTAGCTGTCAATCAATGCCACTCTGTGGAGTTCAAAGTTTAACTCCCACCATTCATCATTAGCTGTCACGATTACAGCACCAAGCATCACAAATCACACTTCAACAGACGCGAGTAAGCTTGCTCGGTCACGTTCTGCGTGCGGATCCGAAACGAATGGTTCAGCGATTTTTGAAGGGAGAGCCGCCTTTTGGTAGGCAAAGAGGTCATTGTCGACGACGATGGCTCCACCGGCGTAGAGAGCGATCTGGCATCTTCTGGTTGCTTGCCACAGTATGAAGAGCTGGCTCGTACCTCGTGATCGGAACCGATGGAGTAAGATTGTTGACGCGGTACGGGCCAATAAGGACCTGTAAAAAACCAATATGTTTTCTGATCAAATTAAGTTTTTTATGTAAACTAATTATTTTTTGTTGGGTATCTTTCTTTATATGTTCAGCACAATTTGATTCGCTCTGGTGAGAATAAATTCTTACAATAGTTTAACAAAAAATTTATAAGTAATACTTCAATTTTTATTTTAATATTCTATTGATTAGGAGAACGAGTGCCACACACCTTGATATAAAATGCAAGACGAGTACAGTTAAGTTATAATTTAGCCATGGATGACGCTTTTACTGAAATTG
The DNA here is from genome assembly GCA_963932295.1 of Tipula lateralis. Lineage (NCBI taxonomy): Eukaryota > Metazoa > Arthropoda > Insecta > Diptera > Tipulidae > Tipula > Tipula lateralis. The sequence goes on along the minus strand of OZ010739.1, from coordinate 2,941,960 downwards.
AAAGTAAGTATATTGAGTATAAAAATAAACATAATCACTTTATATTTTGTACTTAAATCAAAATAATCATGCTTGATTGATAGGACTGTAGGACCAAGCGCTAGGCAAGATTCCCGGATAACACCGGGCCCATTCCTACAGCCGTTTACATAAAACGATAGGTAAGGATAGGAAGGAATGTTAGTTAGGAAAGAGCGACCCGGTTACAGACACCGTGACAGTCGGTACTAAACTACTACTATCACAAGACAATCACAATTCTAATCTACTAGTCTGCAATTGCCAATCAGCATTCTCCAGTCCGCAACACCTATCTGCTCTGTATTGCAGCATCGAATGCGTGTGTTTTAAGAAGAAGTAATTGAAAATATTGAATTTCGTCGATAACAACGCCATCTATGAACCGAACAAAGTATTTCATTCAAATCATACGTACTTTTAGTCGTAGAATCTGTATCTGCAATATAAAGTATGACTTCCTATCTTAGTTTAAAAGTAACCCCCGCCCTACCTACAAAGCGGGGGGGTGGGGGACTATTTTTTTTGCACTAATGTATTTCCCCCGCGGTATGATTAAATTTTGATTATGGACATTTTTTCCGTAGAGTGGCTATTTTTCGAGATATTTGATCGTCTCAGTTTAAAAGAAACACCCGGTATTTATGTATTTGGTTTTTAAAATAAAACTATAATTATTATTATTAAAGGGAAGGTATTTGAATTACCCGCCTACTTTCGAGCTTGACATTTACACATCCACGCATAAAAAGTATTTCCGCCAAAAAAAATTCTTGACAGATTCGTTTATATATTATAGTTTTGTATGGCGAGTTCTGTGAGTTCTCACTATTTGCGACATATTAGCATATGTTTTCTTATAATTTTGAACTCAAACAGAGGTAAACCAAGATCTAAGTTATGTATATCTTACAAAATATTGCAAAATAGTTTAATTTAAAAATACTTGAGTAGCGTAACTTATGTAATACAGCAGAATCTACTCCGTGACTTTAGATTTTATTATTTCATAGTAAAACTGTTCAGTAAAAATAACATAATATGATTATTGGTTTGACCATATACTAATTCTGCCATTAAATAATTCAAACCTTCCTTCAGTGCCGCTTGACTACTGAATAAAATAATTGGTATTTCAGTAGCGCTCTACCAAACCATTTGCTTGAGGATGATGAAAGGTTGCGTATTGTGGTGCGTATACGATTTGAGCAAAGAAGTTTAATTAATTCTGTAAAAAGCTTGCACTCGAACTGGCTTGCTTGATCGGTTGAGATTGTTGAAGGTACACCGAAACGGAAGAACAATTATGCACAAAAGTCGTTACTATAGTTTATAAGCCAACAAAACGATTTAAACCAACGAGTAAAACGATCAAAGCAGCTGTAAGTATATAATTATAATTGTTAGAAGTTGGCAAAGAAACAACCGCATCCATATGGCTATGAACATATCGGCATAAGGAATTTTAAATTCATCTAAGGGTGACCTAGTATGTCTTCGAACGTTGGCAAGCTAAACAAGATCATGACCAATTGCCAACATCTTTGTTAAACTTGGCCAAAAATAACGATTCGAAATCAATTTACGGTTTCCATGGACCTCTGGGTGTGAGACATAATGTAAAGTTTCAAAACTGTTCTTACGAAGAGGTGATGCGATGTATGGGCGGTTCGCAATAAATCTTCAAACCAGGAAATTAAAATAGGTTTAATTACTTGGTAGGACATCCGGAACCAGAAAGTAAATTCTGAAGTTCCAAGTTCGCTTTTTGTTACGATATAATTAAGTGACAATCAAAAGTTCCATCAACGGACGACAAAAAAATGATGTCATCATAAATGCGGGAAAAACAATCCGCTAATGTGTTATATTTACCACTCACATGTCTACTATCCGTAGTAAATTGACATATATTACAATTATCTTGAAACTCCAGGATAGTCCTCAGTTTTAGATTGAATTGTTTTAGTCAAACGCTTATGATCGGTGTAAATTCTACACACGTTCTAAAAAGTAACGAAAATGTTTAATTGCTAAATGGCTAATAACTCTCGAACGAATGTCGAATATTTAGTCTCGGCTTTCGATAAATTTCGAGAGGAAACCCTGTTGGAAGCTGGGTGTAACCTGAAAGGAGCAGAATAAAACAAATTTACACATAGAATCGAGTTCATAGTTTAGCTTTATACTTGTCTTATTTGAATTACAATTAATATTAATTTCTCTAACTCCAAACACACTAGTACCACTTGTTGTAATGTTTATCAATGTCAAATCAATTAATTCAATACTCAAATAGTAAACAATATGTAATAGATTATGGTACTTATTGTAATTAGGCTTAGTTAGGAAATTATTGTGCAGTGAATATCACCTACGAGTATTATTTCGTTATTTTATAAAATGAATGTTTCGTTATTGTTTTTGGGAATTTCTTGGTTTAAGACAAGGAACTAGGTTTTGGTGGACAGATAGAATTATAGTGAAGAGAAGTAAACAAGTCAAGACAAAAATAAGCTTTAGTTATTTAGTCAAATAAAGATCATTGTTAAACGTTGCAGAAATCTTTTATTCATCAATAAAGTTTATTTCAACGTTGGTGGTTCTAGGATTTACGCATGGAATTCAACCCAGTAAAATACATGATTCTTCGAGCTGGATATTCTTCTTAACAATTCATCTGTAAATACTAGTCATTTGGAGAAAGCTGCTTACCAGAAGGAAGACATTTTGGATGCCAAGTAGTATCTGACAAAGCGTGCGTTTGATTTCATCAGAGACAAAATATTGTGCGTTTACGAAATCATGTGAAGCAGTGTGAAATGAATTGTGTTGAATCATACACGCCCAAGAAGTTAGATGGACTCAGAAGCTAAATTGAAATATCTTAAAAGCAATTGCGGAGCAATAAAGGGACAAATGACCAAACTCTATAATTATTTCCTTGCAGCAGTCGATAAAAAAGACATCGATGGGTTTCAATCTAAGCCTGCAAGTGCTAAGGTGTTACTAAAGCAGTTTAGAGATGTGGAAAACCTACTTTTTGACTTGGATCCAAGTCACGAAAGTGCCATTATCGGCATCTCGAAACAATTTTATGTTGTTGAATCACTACTCAACCGATATATACGCGAGTATAATGCACAGAATCCAGATGAAACTATAAGTCCGGGCAACAATAGCATGAATGCAACAATGGCGCATTCAATTGATGTTCGGCTTCAAAAGATCAATATCGAACCCTTTTCAGGTGAGTATACGGAATCGCAGTCATTCTTTGACTTGTACATTAAAACCATTCATGAAAATAGTAATTTGTCACCTGAACAAAAATTTCAATACCTGAAGAGGTTCTTGAAAGGAGATGCGTTTAACCTTCTAAAGCACATTTTTATAACTGAATCTAATTATTTTGAGACGTTTCGTAAGCTGTGTGCAAGATATGACTATCAAGTCGTTTATTCGCAGTTTCATCGAGCAACTAACCATTCATCAGGCTAACTCAACCAACGTAAGGAAACTTATGGATACCTATGAAGAGGTCGTAAGAGGATTGAAAGTATTAGGAAGAGATGCTGAATCAAGGGCGTTATGGGCACAAACATCGTGTGAAGAAAACCTTCCCAATTTGGAACGTTTCTTTAAATTTTTGCTGAACCGTGCAGACGCATTAGAGTCGCTCAAACCAAACGTTATACAGTTCCAAAAGCAACAAAAGTATACGTCAGTGACGGGACGCCGCCAATGCATAAAATCAAATAATCGATGTTTCAATTGTATGCGAGCTAATCATCCAGTATTCTGATGCATGTTTAGATCAAGATGTGGAAATTGTGGAAAAAACATCATTCACTACTTCACCAAGACGAGGCAAAACCAACTACATCAGTTATTGTAGATAAACCAACAACAATAACGGCACATTACAACATGTAGAACCAGAGTTGAACATAAATGCCGCATGTTACTGTATTCAGGCTCCATGTCAACTCTGGTGACTGATAAGTTTTGCAAGAGAATAAGGATTCCCAGACAGCAAAATCACATCGTGGTATCTGGGATGAGTGGGACAGGAAAACAAGTTTCTAGAGGAACGACTACTCTAACGTTAAGATCCCGCCAAAATTATCATCAACAAATCAAAGTCGAAGCGTTAATAATGGCGAAACTTTGTTCAAGATTACCTTCCTATTCTTTCGAAATAAACCTGGACAAATATGATATATTTCTAGCTGACCCCAACTTCAACGTTACCTAAGAAATTGATGTAATTTTAGGAGTACAACCATATACGTTGCTATAGAAACCATATTTGGATGGGTTGTTGGTGGCCAGTCAGACCTGGATAATACAAACATGGTTTTGAGCAACACGGCACAAATAGAAACAGAACAAACAAGGGTTTATGAAATTTTAAAATTATTTTGGGAGATTGAAACAGTTCCAGGCACAATAACCATGACATCGGAGCAAGCAGTGTGTGCAAAATTATTTGTAGAAACTACTCATAGAACAGCAGAAGGGAGATTTGTGGTCCAGTTGCCTTTGTAAAATGTACGGTGGAACTTGGATATTCTTTAAGCTTAGCACTAAGTCGTCAAATATCAATGAAGAAAAGATTCCAAAAAGATACGAATTTTAAACGCTTACACATACAGTTTTTGTAAGAGTACATTCAATTGGGTCATATGGTGCAAGTCCGGGAAAAGGAAAATCATATCTGAAATTTTCAACCACACAACGAAATGGCTGGCGTCACGTTCCTACTAAGTCAAACCCCGCTGATTGTGCGTCACAAAGGATTCTACGTTCTGAAATATTAAACATGAGATGTGGTGGAACTCTCCTAATTGGTTACGGGATAATCCAAAAACTATTATTTAAAACATTACAAAACCAGCTGTTAGTCGACCAGAAAAATTGAAATTTCAAAGTTACAAGAATTTCTCAACCGGAAACGGAATTTATCAATTTTAACTGCACCATATGAAGACAAAACCAGCACAAAATACAACCAAACTGAATCGATCACAATTAATGATGAGCGCAAAACCGAAAACACTGATTTCAATTTGTCCAACAAAAGAAAATCAAGTGGATAACGGAAAGGAGCGGCAACAAAAAATATATCGATGTACAAAGACAGGCCGAATCCTAATGTTAAGCAACGAACCCCAGCACCTAAAATGTTATCACTGTACGAACTAATAAACGGTTCGAGTTATAAATGAAATTTCGTAAAACTAATAGTGAGCATAGTAATAATGGCAACTTTGGACAATTTTCGAACACTAAAAAAATAGATTTTATGGAACAATTAAATCAAGAAAAATGCCAAATTAATTATATCATTTATAGATATTTTTTATTTAATAATATACAGTTTTGTGTTACACTCAAACATCTATTATTTTTTATCTCCTGATTTTACAAACCATATTTAAAAATAAAATTATTTTATGGTTAAATTTTGAAATCAAATTTATTTGAAACATTTTTCAAATTTTAAATAATAAAGGAATTACACGTCAAAACTTTATAAACAAAAATATATCCATTTAAAAATTCTCTTATGCTCAGTGTTTCCAATTCGCTAAATCTAGCGACTTTTCAATTAAATTATCGACAAATATTTTTTCTACTCGCTATAGCAATTTTTTGTCGATATTTTTTTTTTCACACAGCGAAATCTAACAAATTCAAATTTATTCGATAAAACTTTCTTCCACGCAACAAATTTTATTACTATAGTTCTATTTGTCAGTATTTAGTTTTGTTTTTAATTTTCTAACTGACCAAAAACCAAAATAAAAGTTTTTTTGTTTAATTATATTTTTAGAAATGTTCGATGGCAAAATAATTATTTTAAATAATAATAATTTTCAAAATATTTTATGTTATTAGAGTTTTGCTGAGTAATAACAAATTAAATTTTTTTTTCGGTGTGCGTACTAACTTAACTGACAATTGGCGGTTAAGGATAATAATTATTTAAATAATAAATATTTAATTTATCCGTATCAAATTTACAGGACAATCGGATGAAAACGCTTATACTTTAATTCGTTTGCAATAATGAATTCGACGTACAGTTATTAAGCAACACTGCTGTTAGATGTACAATTCGTTTCGTTATACAAATGATCATTTTTTCAATTAAAATTCTTCGTTGGAAAATGCATTTCTCCAGTCCGCAAACCAATAATAGTTAAAACATAAATACAAAACTATCAATCAATACAATAGAACAAATGAACAATAAATTTAATTAATATGGTATGCTAGATAAAGTACCAGTCAACCATTACGCATTTTTAAAATCAAGTAAACTTTCCTTGTAAGTCTCATCTAACTTTAATCAAGAATTCTATTTATTTACACTTATATATATAAATAAATAAAACCAAACCTTTTCTATAAATTTTTTTTAAACATAAATAACCACTAATAATAATCAAAAACCATTTAATTAAATATGGATCAGATTAACTTCCAATATATTACACAAACATGTTGAATCGACATGTAAAAACTTCAACACTCTAGCCAATTAAAATCTTACCAATAAATAGGTAATTTTTACTGACCATTTATATTATTGTAATATGATTATTGTATAAAAACTGTCCCTTTGACCATTAATATACATCGCACTACAGTAAAACCTTAATAATAGTGCAGCCATAAATTAAATTTAAATTTTCATAAAATAATTGAATATTAGAGCATTATATGCAAAACCATCAAATAGCAAAACCAGTTATACACAAAGAAGGTTTTACTGTATACTTTGATATATTATATATGTATGTATGTGCATAGATATAAAACAAAATCATGTTTGTATATAATTATATATAAGCAAAATATATAAAACAAAAGAGAATTTTATTTGACCTTGCAGGTGTTCATGTTAATACATAATAGAAACATTTGAATATAGAATAAAACAAAAATCGTGCTATATAACATTTAACAAAAATTTATATGCATACGTTTTTCAAGGACATTAAAATTAAGACTGGTATGTGTATTTTTGTTTTCAACAACTGCAATTATGTATATAAAAAACAAATACCAATACACAATGTAAAGCATATATAATAATATATAAACTAAAAAATATTATGTGAATTATCTTGAATTTACAGATATTATTAAATTTTCATACTTAGAAAAATAAATAATAATCAAAAACAGAGAAGAAAAAACACGTCTTCTCTGTTTGGCGAACAACCGACTATCGAATCCCTATCGAAATTCGTTGAAAGATTGAGCAACATTTTTGATTGTCTCAATTGCCGATATTTTAATTTTAAATCACCGTTTGAAAAACTATTAAAACAAGAAAATGACATTTATAATTATCTAGTAGTTTAGGTTTTCTAATCAAATTAAAATTGTTTCTAATAATGTAAATTATTTCAAATTTATTTAAGGAATTTGCTTAACTATCAATGTTCAGATAATGTTAATCGACAAGTTAACATTACACAACGATCTCGATTATGTTTAAACAGATAAAACAAACCAAGGCGGTCTAGAAAACCTTTTCCTCAACTTCACGGTGTAGGTAGTTTCGATAATACACCCAGCAGTAATGAAATCGTAATTCACTTTGCGAATATAACTGTGATCAAACTTATTGACAGCAAAATAATCAAATTAGAATGGGACAACTTTCAACACCTGTACAAATAATATTTAGTAAAGCATGAAAAAGAGTCTGAAATCGTTTTAGTTTAGGATGAAAATTTAAATCTTTCCTAACTTCATTGGAATCAAACAAAATGCGATCTCATACTATAATGGATATAGTGCATTTCAAAAATTGCTTGGAGTAGATGTCGAATTAAATTGCTCAAGGAAATTAATAAAATACGTCAGTCTGATACATTTATAATCGAAATTTTTTTTTTTTAATAAAATCCTCAAACTTTAGTTCCATGAAAGCTCCAGCAACAGAATATGTTGATGTTGAAAGTATTGGTTAGTACTTGAACAAAAATGTTAAAATGAATTACATCTTGCAAATGTTTGTGAACGAACAACTGAAACGTTTGGGATTCTGTCTTCAGAAGGACCATGTTACGAACATCAAAGACCTCTGCTAAACTTTTGTATTTTAGTATTGAAAGAAAAAAATTTCAGATGGTCTCTCTTCAAAGGTCAATTTTCAAATAATAAAAATAAAAGTACATTAGCATCAGCTCCAACATAAGCTTTAATGAAATTCTAATCAGTTTAAAGATTTATGTATTTTATTCCGATCATAAACGAATAACTATAGTTAATGTTTACATTAAGATTTGTTACAATATATTTGGTGAAAAACGCTTTCTGAACATGTGTGATAAGATGTGATTGAAAATTCTCGAATACAGACCGTAGAGTTGTTGAAACTACTAGATATAGTCTACAAAAAAAGATAATATTTGGTATTTATGAAGACTTAATTGATGATCTATCTTCTAAGTCTAATAGGTAAGCAATAAATCTCCGTAGGTGATTCAGATTAAAATAATACTTTACTTGGAGTTCTCATTAACTCAAAGCTTTTGTCGTGTTATGCACCATCTCCAAAAAAGACGATCACTAATAAAATGGAAAAATTGTCGTGGAAAAGATTTCTTTCAAATAACATCTTACGGTTGTTTATGTGAAGAATCACTTCTCTAACGAGTCAATTAATCGCAAGTGAAAAGTTGTGGTATGTGCTTGAATATTTGGAAATACCAACCAAACGCATTCGTCTGTATAAAATGATTTTTGAGTCGAATTTGAAAGCAGTCTCATTCTCATGTTGAAATACGTTCTTCGTAAACATAACATTTTATTCCTACAAATCAACAAACCTCCAGTACATCTAGATGATATGTTTGTGATTTTACTAAGTGACGTGAAATAAGAGAGATATTTGATCACTATTTAGCTAAAAGGATCGCAAGTATGCTGGCTAGTTGGAACAAAAATAGTGCATCAAAAGCCAGATGGTTGATACGGTGTCAGATTGTTGACTCGGTACGGGCCAACAATTACCTGTAAAAACCATATTATTATTTGGATATTCTAATGAACTCTATATCTGATCTCCATTATTTTTGTTTTTCGAGAAACCCTACTCATTAAAAATTTATCTATAATAATGTATTTGTTTTTATTTACAAAACTCATTTTTAGGATTTTATAGAGAATTCTTTATATATAGGCATATGAAATAGGTACATATGAATGTGTGTAATGTGTAAATTGATTATGTAATACATGTGTGTGTATTTCTCTAAAAAAATATTATTTCTGTAATCAGCTGCAACACAAAACAAAAACCGTATTTTTTTCCTAAAACAAAATTTCGTGTCGTCGCTACATTGTTTTTTTAACACCGTCTAGTTTTCCTCGACGATATATGGCCTACAATTGTTTTTGAATTGTTGTATTTAATAAAAGTTTCAAAATATAGCTCTTAGGAAGTGTTTGGAGGGAAATGAGAAAAATATATTTATTTTTTTATGAATGAAATTTGAATAGAAAAATATTTTTGTACTTTTGCAACGCCTTTTTTGTAAATTTATTTAAAAAAGATTTCAAAAAGATACCAATTTTAAACGCTTATACATACAGTTTATGCAAGAGTACATGTAATTGGGTCATATAATTGGGTCATGTGGTGCAAGTCCAGAACATGCAAAATCATATCTGAAATTTTCAACCACACCATGGCATCCTGAAATTTCGTGTAGTTTTTGATGCATTAGCAAAAACCTCCACTGGCATTGTTGGATTAATCTCCAAGTATTGTTTTAATATATTTATTTGTTTCCAAGAAATTTTATGTATTTTATTTGTTGTGTTTGCTTTTGAATAGCCAAAATAAGACTGCACAAAAGATAATGAAAAAAAATATGATTTTTCCAACGTCACCTATCGATCTTTCGTGAAGTAAGTAATATTTTGCATATTTCAACCATTACATTTGACAATATTTTGGTTGCAATCGCTCGACCGCCCGCATAAATAATCCAATTCAAAATTTATAAACTATGTGCGCAATTCAACGTGCGATGACGATGATTATGTATTTCTGATATGATATTTCTGGTATGTGTCAAGATTTTTATGTCGTAATCGCTTCAACATGCCGCCGCCCTTGAACCAGCCGGTTCAATAGATATCAAAGTATTAAAATGTGAATGACGGAATTAACTTATTTGTTGACTGCATTATCCTGAGATATTGGGAGCACGCATAACTTGTGCACAAGACGCTTTAATTCATTATGGCGGGTTGTTTTTGTAACAACTCTAACCAATCCATCCGGCTCCGGGTGAAGTTTTGCTACTCTGCCCATTAGCCATTTGTTCACTGGCAGATATTTGTCGTTGATTAAGACGATGTCGTTTACCTTTATTGGTTCATGTTTAGTCTGTCATTTAGTGCGTCGTTGGAGAGAAGTAAGATATTCCACATACCATCTTCTCTATAAATGTTGGCTCATCTGTTGAACGATTAACCATCTAGTAAGATGAGATGTTTTCATGTGAGATATGTCTTGCTCGGCAATTTATGTGTGTTGGTGCCCGATGAGAAAGTGGGATGGTGTTAGAGGATCCAGTCGTTCACTTATGGTGCACAGCGGGCGTGCGTTTAGGATGCTCTCTATTTCAGCTAGTATCACTCTCTTCAAATGAAATTTCGTTGATTTTATGGCCGCCTCCCATAGGCCCCCAAAGTGCGGAGAGCTCAGTGGAATAAAATGCCATGATATATAATTTCTGGAAAGATAATTGGAAATATTATTTGATTCTTTAATGAGTTTGTGTCCATCAGTTTGCGGTCAGCACCAACGAAGTTGGTACCGTTATCGGAGTGTAGTTCAGCGCAAACTCCTCGTCGAGCAACGAATCTTTTCAGTGCTCCCAGGAAAGCCTCGCAAGTTAAATCCGTGACCAGTTCCAAATGAACTGCCTTTATGCTGAGGCATATAAATAAGCATATATATGCTTTATACTTTTTCTGTCTTCGGCCCTTGGTAAGATGAATCGAAATAGGACCGGCGTAATCTACACCGGTTTTTAAAAACTGACTTGACAGATTGACTCGAGATCGTGGCAAACTGCTCATCAATTGCTGCTGGCATTGGGCCTTGAATTTGGCGCAAGTGACGCATTTTTGAATCACTTCCTTTGCCTTGATCTTCCAATGTGGGACCCAATATTCTTGTTGTACGATTGATAAAAGTAATGATGGACCAGCATGTTTGTTTTCCATATGAAGATCTCGGAGAATTAATTGGGTAATCGGCGACTTCGGAGGTAATATAATCGGGTGTCTCGTGGAATATGGACTTTTACTGTTCTGTAAACGACCTCCTACACGTAGAACGCCTTCCTCATCAATGAACGGATTTAGTGATTTTAGGCTGCTATTCCTGCTCACTTCTCCCTTGGCTTTCAATGAGATTGCCTCGTCTTGGTAGAACTGGTTTTGTTCTTGCTTGCAAATCATGTGTAATGCCCGAAATAATTCCTCTCGTTGTAGATGAGGACTACTTATTCGGCTGTCTCTTCGTATTGAAGTTTTGTGGATGAATCGGTTAATATAAGCCATCACTCTTTGTAGCTTACGAAACAAGGAATAATTATGTGTGAATTCCTCAAACCATTTATTAGGAGTGCTAACGTGTCTGATAATGGTTACATTCTTTGATTCTTCGTCGAATCGTCCATAATTTTGCTTTTGAGGTGGCCAAAATTCCTTTGCTTGTGGTAACCATTTTGGACCATTCCACTATAACTTGTGTGCTTTTAGTTCTTCTGGTGTTAGGCCTCTGGATGCGCAATCAGCCGGATTGTCTGCCGATGAAACGTGTCACTAAGTGCTTCTTGATTTAGGGCGTTTAGGGTGACTTCCTAGCCAATCGAGTACGATTTGAGAGTCGGTCAGCCGTTCAGACAACGGGTCTGAATATAAACGAAGTATACACTTGGCCGGAGAGGCCAAGTGTATACTTCGTTTATATTCAGACCCGTTTCTCTTTGAATGATCTTGATGAGATTGATTAGTAAAACTGCGGTGCATAGCTCTAGCCGGGGAAGTGTTAGTAGTTTATTTGGAGCTACCTTCATTTTTGATGTTATAAGTTTGATCCGATCCTCAGAATGGTCGTTAGCTATTTTGAAGTAGATTACAGCTGCATAGGTGGTTTGACTGGCGTCGCAAAATCCATGTAAGTCAATTCTGGAAGATCTGGTCGTCTGGATGAATCTTGGGATTGAGATAGTTTGACTTTAAACTGTTCCTTAATTTGTCCCAGAGCTCTTTTTTATCACGTGGTAGTGGATCATCCCAACTTAAGTTTTCTCCCCACAGAGATTGAAGAAATATTTTAAAGCTTACTACTACCGGCGATACCCAACCGAGAGGATCGAACAATTGGCTCGCTTCGGGTAGGGCTGTTCTCGGTATTGAAGTAATGGCAGTATTGAAGTATCGTTGGCCTTCCATTTTCTCAGATGGAATCCATAGCCGATCAGTGTTTTATCGATTTTTTCTATTAAATCTTGCGCTTCCTCTTCACTATCAGCGCCGGTCATCAGGTCATCTACGTAAATGTCCTCGGCTATGGCTCTAGATACCTTTGGTGATATGTATCGACAATCGTTTGCAATCTGCTTTAACGCTCTCGTGGCTAGAAATGAAGAAGATGAGAGGCCATATGTGACCGTGGAAAGCTCAAAATGCAATGGGATGAGATTGATCCGTACGCCAGACAATCCTTTGGTAACGCGTGTCCCTTGGCGATACTATGACTTGGCGGTACATCTTCTCAACGTCTGCAGAGAATGCCGCTTTGTGTTCCCTGAATCTTAAAACAATGGAATATAATGAAGATTGTATTGCTGGTCCGACAGTTAAGCAATCATTTAAAGAACCGTTCGCAGTTGCCTTGCAAGTGCACCTTGTGTGGCAAGTAGTCATGAGCTTCAGTAAAGTCCAATGGGGAAACTTCTACCATGTGGTTTAACTGTTCGTACTCTTGCATGACGTTGCGGTATATACTGGCAAATGTTGGATCTCGAACAAAACGGCGCTCCATAGCTAACAATCTTTGAATTGCAAACTGTAATGATCCTACTAGTTGCTGCGGTGATTTTTTAAATGGAAGCCTCACAACTAATTGACCATTGGCATTCTTTTTATTGACATTCGTTGTAATTTTTGACATTACAATCGCTTCGATCATGATTATTGAACCGTCATCGGGTTTTATCGCTAGGTTCACAAGACCCTTGGAAGTACCTGCTTTAGATTCACCTAATCCGCTCACTGATATACGAGCGTTTCGTCTCGGTAGATGAAGTCGTTGAGCGCAGGCTTCGGTGACAAAACTGGTTTGCGATCCTGAGTCGAGTAAGGCTCTGCATGGTATTATGTTTCCGCTGTGATCAATTGCATTTACGATCGCGGTGGGTAATATTACTACTCCACTGTCATTGTGTGTGTGATGATTTTGAATTGGTTTTGCTCCTCCCTTGTTTTGGTGTGAGCTATCGTCCGCAACCTCGCTGGATATTTCCTCTTGATGCAGGAGTGAGTTATGTTTTTTTCTGCGAACCATACAGCGACGTCTAGAAGGGCATCTAAAAATTGGATGGCGACTGCTCAGAGAGTTGAAACATCTCCTTCCGCTCTCTATAAGTGATTTCCTTGCTTCCACGTTTAACGATTGAAATTTAGGGCATTGTAGCGTAGACCGCATGTCCGGATGATGGAGCGCACATGCTTGTTATCATTTTTTTCGAGATGCTCACGGTTGGGAGGGTCTGCCTCACCATCATTTCACGAACAGTCCACTAAAAAAACTATATCAATTCATGTGCAAAAAAAAAAAAAATCCTGCTTAGGTATATAAAGTTAGGTGTATATGCACCTGCTAACATCTACCATATTGCTTCCCTATATCTTTTATTTATCTACTCATTACTAATCGTAGTTAATGAAATCAAAAAAAAAAAATATTCAAGAAAAATTTGGCGTGATTCAACTATAATATAAATTTGTGTTAAACCGCGATAATGCACGAGTATAACTATATATGTATATATATGAAACGGAATTATGAAGTTAGCTATTTTTGTTCTTTTTTTCTAACTCCAATACATAAAATTATTCCCTTAAACCTAACATAATATATAGTAATGTTATAATTTAGAGAAAAAAAAAACCTTACCATACAACGGTTCCAAAAAAAATAACAATTCGCCGCACGCCGACGATCTCCAATTCGAGGATTACTGCAGGAATCACGTTCATCCCCCAAAACTCGGCTTTGAACAACTCCGCAACACTCGACGTCGAACAACAATCCAACTCCAACACAAAATACCCATCAGCCAACCAATCGGCTAACCAATCAGCAACTAATCCACTAGCAAACGCTATGGACAACCAACCGCAACCAGTTAAGCACGAATTTGCATTATGTATCAGCAACAGTCGCGGAAAACACCATCAATTTAACAAAAACTCGCCAATAATAGTATTAGAAACAGTATTTATTGATAACATTTTTTATTTTTAACTTTAATTTCCAAGTTCATCAATTAACATTAGTTATCTTATAAGTAAGACAGACTTAACACTATTTAACAAATACTGAATTATAATTTGATTTAATTGTACATATATTATTATTATTTTTTATTTTTTTTTTTTTTTTATTTTTATTTAAGTTAGACAACAATCTACATGATTGTGCCACAAAAAGAAATTCACTTAACTATTGTTAACGCTATATACATTTTTTTTCAGTTCTTGAGATATTCGATCTCATTTAAATATCAATATATATATATATATATATATATATATATATATATATATATATATATATATATATAATATATATATATATATATATATATATATATATATATATATATATATATATATATATATATATATAGTTATAACTTTATGGGTTTCTACCCATCACTATTATTTTTATTTTTTTTTTGTTTTTAATCACTTAAACATTTTTTCTTGACTGACCATCAATTTTTTTATCTCTCAACAAATTTTATTCTTCCTCTCGTATGAAAACTTTCCAATCTTTATATAGCCACAATTTCGCGCCAAATTTCTCTCTAAGTCATAGTTAATATATTCATTTCATTCTCCCCCGTAATATATATCTTTCTACTTGCTATAGTTAATTTTTGGTACTGTGTAATTAAGTAACTAAGCCATAATTAGACACTAACCCATAACAACGAAAATAAGTTGGTTTGAATACTAAATATGTAGATCTATTAAATGTCGCAAGGTAGATGGTGTTAACATCACAAAAAATGAAATCTAGTGAAAGTTTACTTAGGAAATTTTTACTTTGGAAAGAATTTGAAATAAATAATTGTACGACCTAAATTTGGAATTAGACGAACGTTACAGCATCGGAATATAGAGTGGTCCTTGTCGCCACACATTTCGCATTTGTACACGCCACACATTTCGCATTTGTACATAGATTCACTGCCTCTCCGACCGCTCTATTTTCCAGCGCAATATGGCTTTTCAATTCTCGTTTCAGGATAATTTTCTTACTCGTAGTCGTTATAATCTCTAATGCATCTATACGACGAGATAGGAATTTGATGAATTCAGAAAAGTCAGGATTAGCAATTTCTGCAGAATGTTCGGCCGACAACGGTTTTGGTTTATCATCTAATTTTTGGAGCAAGATGTAAATCAACCACGGATCTCGGGTTTCGCTTTCTTTACCCATTGCTTCCAATCCTCTTATTGCCTTATCCGAAGTGTCCATCAATCTCCTTAGGTTTTCAACTGTGGAAGTGCGTATTCTGGGCTGCTCGATGAAGGTCCGAATAAACGAATTTATTATGTACTTTGTTGAGTGCTCCTATGTAATTAGCTTCGTTACGGCAATGTGACGTAGAAATATGGCTGCATCTCCGCGAAGAAGACCTTTTAAGTATTGGAAGTTTTAAACCACGTTTAAACTTGGAGCTTCGTGTATTGTGGTGGTAAACAAATCATGAAATGATCGCCACTCCGAGTAGTCCCCTGAGAAAGATGGAATGTGAATCTTGGGCAGTTTGACTAGCGATGGTTCACTGGTTTGTGTTTCATTGTGTGAGCTATCTAGGTTTATAATTCCTTAGTTCAATCCCTTTGACCGAATAAGTTGATTGAGAATGGATTTGGCGATGAAGTAATTTCCATATGATGGGGATAAAACAGTCTTTGGGTCACTTTTGTATGAGAGGATTTTCTCATATGTACATACATAAAAATGACAATCTTTTAAATTCAATACCGCCAATCCTAGAGATAAATCCGTATAGTGGCATATATGGCCAGATAGGTCATAACAATACCAATCTACCGTGTAAACGTCATTTCCATATGATGGAGATAAAACAGTCTTTGGGTCACGTTTGTATGAGAGGATTTTCTCATATGTACATACATAAAAATGACAATCTTTTAAATTCGATACCGCCAATCCTAGAAATAAATCCGTATAGTGGCATTTATGGCCAGATAGGTCATAAAAATACCAATCTACCGTGTAAACATCATTTCCATATGATGGGGATAAAACAGTCTTTGGGTCACGTTTGTATGAGAGGATTTTCTCATATGTGCATACATAAAAATGAAAATCTTTTAAATTCGATACCGCCAATCCTAGAAATAAATCCTTATAGTGGCATATATGGCCAGATAGGTCATAACAATATCAATCTACCGTGTAAACGCCATTTCCATATGATGGAGATAAAACAGTCTTTGGGTCACGTTTGTATGAGAGGATTTTCTCATATGTACATACATAAAAATGACAATCTTTTAAATTCGATACCGCCAATCCTAGAAATAAATCCGTATAGTGGCATTTATGGCCAGATAGGTCATAACAATACCAATCTACCGTGTAAACGTCATTTCCATATGATGGAGATAAAACAGTCTTTGGGTCACGTTTGTATGAGAGGATTTTCTCATATGTTCATACATAAAAATGACAATCTTTTAAATTCGATACCGCCAATCCTAGAGATAAATCCGTGTATAAATTCGTATAGTGGCATTTATGGCCAGATAGGTCATAACAATACCAATCTACCGTGTAAACGTCATTTCCATATGATATAGATAAAACAGTCTTTGGGTCACGTTTGTATGAGAGGATTTTCTCATATGTGGATACATAAAAATGACAATCTTTTAAATTCGATACCGCCAATGCTAGAAATAAACCCATATAGTGGCATATATGGCCAGATAGGTCATAACAATACCAATCTACCGTGTAAACGTCATTTCCATATGATGGAGATAAAACAGTCTTTGGGTCACGTTTGTATGAGAGGATTTTCTCATATGTTCATACATAAAAATGAAAATCTTTTAAATTCGATACCGCCAATCCTAGAGATAAATCCGTGTATAAATCCGTATAGTGGCATTTATGGCCAGATTGGTCATAACAATACCAATCTACCGTGTAAACGTCATTTCCATATGATGGAGATAAAACAGTCTTTGGGTCACGTTTGTATGAGAGGATTTTCTCATATGTACATACATAAAAATGACAATCTTTTAATTTCGATACCGCCAATCCTAGATATAAATCCGTATAGTAGCATTTATGGCCAGATAGGTCATAACAATACCAATCTACCGTGTAAACGTCATTTCCATATGATGGAGATAAAACAGTCTTTGGGTCACGTTTGTATGAGAGGACTTTCTCATATGTACATACATAAAAATGACAATCTTTTAAATTCGATACCGCCAATCCTAGAAATAAATCCGTATAGTGGCATATATGGCCAGATAGGTCATAACAATACCAATCTACCGTGTAAACGTCATTTCCATATCATGGAGATAAAACAGTCTTTGGGTCACGTTTGTATGAGAGGATTTTCTCATATGTACATACATAAAAATGATAATCTTTTAATTTCGATACCGCCAATCCTAGATATAAATCCGTATAGTGGCATATATGGCCAGATAGGTCATAACAATAACAATCTACCGTGTAAACGTCATTTCCATATGATGGAGATAAAACAGTCTTTGGGTCACGTTTGTATGAGAGGACTTTCTCATATGTGCATACATAAAAATGACAATCTTTTAAATTCGATACCGCCAATCCTAGAAATAAACCCGTATAGTGGCATATATGGCCAGAAAGGTCATAACAATACCAATCTACCGTGCAAACGTCATTTCCATATGATGGAGATAAAACAGTCTTTGGATCACGTTTGTATGAGAGGATTTTCTCATATGTACATACATAAAAATGATAATCTTTTAATTTCGATACCGCCAATCCTAGATATAAATCCGTATAGTGGCATTTATGGCCAGATAGGTCATAACAATACCAATCTACCGTGTAAACGTCATTTCCATATCATGGAGATAAAACAGTCTTTGGGTCACGTTTGTATGAGAGGATTTTCTCATATGTACATACATAAAAATGACAATCTTTTAAATTCAATACCGCCAATCCTAGAGATAAATCCGTATAGTGGCATATATGGCCAGATAGGTTATAACAATACCAATCTACCGTGTAAACGTCATTTCCATATGATGGAGATAAAACAGTCTTTGGGTCACGTTTGTATGAGAGGATTTTCTCATATGTACATACATAAAAATGACAATCTTTTAAATTCGATACCGCCAATCCTAGAAATAAACCCGTATAGTGGCATTTATGGCCAGATAGGTCATAAAAATACCAATCTACCGTGTAAACATCATTTCCATATCATGGAGATAAAACAGTCTTTGGGTCACGTTTGTATGAGAGGATTTTCTCATATGTGCATACATAAAAATGAAAATCTTTTAAATTCGATACCGCCAATCCTAGAAATAAATCCGTATAGTGGCATATATGGCCAGATAGGTCATAACAATACCAATCTACCGTGTAAACGTCATTTCCATATGATGGGGAAAAAACAGTCTTTGGGTCACGTTTGTATGAGAGGATTTTCTCATATGTACATACATAAAAATGACAATCTTTTAAATTCGATACCGCCAATCCTAGATATAAATCCGTATAGTGGCATTTATGGCCAGATAGGTCATAACAATACCAATCTACAGTGTAAACGTCATTTCCATATAATGGAGATAAAACAGTCTTTGGGTCACGTTTGTATGAGAGGAGTTTCTCATATGTGCATACATAAAAATGACAATCTTTTAAATTCGATACCGCCAATCCTAGATATAAATCCGTATAGTGGCATATATGGCCAGATAGGTCATAACAATACCAATCTACCGTGTAAACGTCATTTCCATATGATGGAGATAAAACAGTCTTTGGGTCACGTTTGTATGAGAGGATTTTCTCATATGTGGATACATAAAAATGACAATCTTTTAAATTCGATACCGCCAATCCTAGAAATAAACCCGTATAGTGGCATATATGGCCAGATAGGTCATAACAATACCAATCTACCGTGTAAACGTCATTTCCATATGATGGAGATAAAACAGTCTTTGGGTCACGTTTGTATGAGAGGACTTTCTCATATGTGCATACATAAAAATGACAATCTTTTAAATTCGATACCGCCAATCCTAGAAATAAACCCGTATAGTGGCATTTATGGCCAGATAGGTCATAACAATACCAATCTACCGTGTAAACGTCATTTCCATATCATGGAGATAAAACAGTCTTTGGGTCACGTTTGTATGAGAGGATTTTCTCATATGTACATACATAAAAATGACAATCTTTTAATTTCGATACCGCCAATCCTAGATATAAATCCGTATAGTGGCATTTATGGCCAGATAGGTCATAACAATACCAATCTACAGTGTAAACGTCATTTCCATATGATGGAGATAAAACAGTCTTTGGATCACGTTTGTATGAGAGGACTTTCTCATATGTGCATACATAAAAATGACAATCTTTTAAATTCGATACCGCCAATCCTAGAAATAAACCCGTATAGTGGCATTTATGGCCAGATAGGTCATAACAATACCAATCTACCGTGTAAACGTCATTTCCATATGATGGGGATAAAACAGTCTTTCGGTCACGTTTGTATGAGAGGATTTTCTCATATGTTCATACATAAAAATGACAATCTTTTAAATTCGATACCGCCAATGCTAGAGATAAATCCGTGTATAAATTCGTATAGTGGCATTTATGGCCAGATAGGTCATAACAATACCAATCTACCGTGTAAACGTCATTTCCATATGATGGAGATAAAACAGTCTTTGGGTCACGTTTGTATGAGAGGATTTTCTCATATGTGGATACATAAAAATGACAATCTTTTAAATTCGATACCGCCAATCCTAGAGATAAATCTGTATAGTGGCATTTATGGCCAGATAGGTCATAACAATACCAATCTACCGTGTAAACGTCATTTCCATATGATGGAGATAAAACAGTCTTTGGGTCACGTTTGTATGAGAGGATTTTCTCATATGTTCATACATAAAAATGACAATCTTTTAAATTCGATACCGCCAATCCTAGAAATAAATCCGTATAGTGGCATTTATGGCCAGATAGGTCATAACAATACCAATCTACCGTGTAAACGTCATTTCCATATGATGGAGATAAAACAGTCTTTGGGTCACGTTTGTATGAGAGGATTTTCTCATATGTTCATACATAAAAATGACAATCTTTTAAATTCGATACCGCCAATCCTAGAGATAAATCCGTGTATAAATCCGTATAGTGGCATTTATGGCCAGATAGGTCATAACAATACCAATCTACCGTGTAAACGTCATTTCCATATGATGGAGATAAAACAGTATTTGGGTCACGTTTGTATGAGAGGATTTTCTCATATGTTAATACATAAAAATGACAATCTTTTAAATTCGATACCGCCAATGCTAGAGATAAATCCGTGTATAAATTCGTATAGTGGCATTTATGGCCAGATAGGTCATAACAATACCAATCTACCGTGTAAACGTCATTTCCATATGATGGAGATAAAACAGTCTTTGGGTCACGTTTGTATGAGAGGATTTTCTCATATGTGGATACATAAAAATGACAATCTTTTAAATTCGATACCGCCAATCCTAGAGATAAATCTGTATAGTGGCATTTATGGCCAGATAGGTCATAACAATACCAATCTACCGTGTAAACGTCATTTCCATATGATGGAGATAAAACAGTCTTTGGGTCACGTTTGTATGAGAGGATTTTTTCATATGTGCATACATAAAAATGAAAATCTTTTAAATTCGATACCGCCAATCCTAGAGATAAATCCGTATAGTGGCATTTATGGTCAGATAGGTCATAACAATACCAATCTACCGTGTAAACGTCATTTCCATATGATGGAGATAAAACAGTCTTTGAGTCACGTTTGTATGAGAGGACTTTCTCATATGTGCATACATAAAAATGACAATCTTTTAAATTCGATACCGCCAATCCTAGAAATAAACCCGTATAGTGGCATATATGGCCAGATAGGTCCTAACAATACCAATCTACCGTGTAAACGTCATTTCCATATCATGGAGATAAAACAGTCTTTGGGTCACTTTTGTATGAGAGGATTTTCTCATATGTGGATACATAAAAATGAAAATCTTTTAAATTCGATACCGCCAATCCTAGAGATAAATCCGTATAGTGGCATTTATGACCAGATAGGTCATAACAATACCAATCTACCGTGCAAACGTCATTTCCATATGATGGAGATAAAACAGTCTTTGGGTCACGTTTGTATGAGAGGATTTTCTCATATGTTCATACATAAAATTGACAATCTTTTAAATTCGATACCGCCAATCCTAGATATAAATCCGTATAGTGGCATTTATGGCCAGATAGGTCATAACAATACCAATCTACCGTGTAAACGTCATTTCCATATGATGGGGATAAAACAGTCTTTCGGTCACGTTTGTATGAGAGGATTTTCTCATATGTTCATACATAAAAATGACAATCTTTTAAATTCGATACCGCCAATGCTAGAGATAAATCCGTGTATAAATTCGTATAGTGGCATTTATGGCCAGATAGGTCATAACAATACCAATCTACCGTGTAAACGTCATTTCCATATGATGGAGATAAAACAGTCTTTGGGTCACGTTTGTATGAGAGGATTTTCTCATATGTGGATACATAAAAATGACAATCTTTTAAATTCGATACCGCCAATCCTAGAGATAAATCTGTATAGTGGCATTTATGGCCAGATAGGTCATAACAATACCAATCTACCGTGTAAACGTCATTTCCATATGATGGAGATAAAACAGTCTTTGGGTCACGTTTGTATGAGAGGATTTTCTCATATGTGCATACATAAAAATGAAAATCTTTTAAATTCGATACCGCCAATCCTAGAGATAAATCCGTATAGTGGCATTTATGGTCAGATAGGTCATAACAATACCAATCTACCGTGTAAACGTCATTTCCATATGATGGAGATAAAACAGTCTTTGGGTCACGTTTGTATGAGAGGACTTTCTCATATGTGCATACATAAAAATGACAATCTTTTAAATTCGTTACCGCCAATCCTAGAAATAAACCCGTATAGTGGCATATATGGCCAGATAGGTCCTAACAATACCAATCTACCGTGTAAACGTCATTTCCATATCATGGAGATAAAACAGTCTTTGGGTCACGTTTGTATGAGAGGATTTTCTCATATGTTCATACATAAAAATGAAAATCTTTTAAATTCGATACCGCCAATCCTAGAGATAAATCCGTATAGTGGCATTTATGACCAGATAGGTCATAACAATACCAATCTACCGTGCAAACGTCATTTCCATATGATGGAGATAAAACAGTCTTTGGGTCACGTTTGTATGAGAGGATTTTCTCATATGTTCATACATAAAAATGACAATCTTTTAAATTCGATACCGCCAATCCTAGAAATAAATCCGTATAGTGGCATTTATGGCCAGATAGGTCATAACAATACCAATCTACCGTGTAAACGTCATTTCCATATGATGGGGATAAAACAGTCTTTGGGTCACGTTTGTATGAGAGGATTTTCTCATATGTTCATACATAAAAATGACAATCTTTTAAATTCGATACCGCCAATGCTAGAGATAAATCCGTGTATAAATTCGTATAGTGGCATTTATGGCCAGATAGGTCATAACAATACCAATCTACCGTGTAAACGTCATTTCCATATGATGGAGATAAAACAGTCTTTGGGTCACGTTTGTATGAGAGGATTTTCTCATATGTGGATACATAAAAATGACAATCTTTTAAATTCGATACCGCCAATCCTAGAGATAAATCTGTATAGTGGCATTTATGGCCAGATAGGTCATAACAATACCAATCTACCGTGTAAACGTCATTTCCATATGATGGAGATAAAACAGTCTTTGGGTCACGTTTGTATGAGAGGATTTTCTCATATGTGCATACATAAAAATGAAAATCTTTTAAATTCGATACCGCCAATCCTAGAGATAAATCCGTATAGTGGCATTTATGGCCAGATAGGTCATAACAATACCAATCTACCGTGCAAACGTCATTTCCATATGATGGAGATAAAACAGTCTTTGGGTCACGTTTGTATGAGAGGATTTTCTCATATGTTCATACATAAAAATGACAATCTTTTAAATTCGATACCGCCAATCCTAGAGATAAATCCGTATAGTGGCATTTATGGCCAGATAGGTCATAACAATACCAATCTACCGTGTAAACGTCATTTCCATATGATGGGGATAAAACATTCTTTGGGTCACGTTTGTATGAGAGGATTTTCTCATATGTTCATACATAAAAATGACAATCTTTTAAATTCGATACCGCCAATCCTAGAAATAAATCCGTATAGTGGCATTTATGGCCAGATAGGTCATAACAATACCAATCTACCGTGTAAACGTCATTTCCATATGATGGAGATAAAACAGTCTTTGGGTCACGTTTGTATGAGAGGATTTTCTCATATGTGCATACATAAAAATGAAAATCTTTTAAATTCGATACCGCCAATCCTAGATATAAATCCGTATAGTGGCATTTATGGCCAGATAGGTCATAACAATACCAATCTACCGTGTAAACGTCATTTCCATATGATGGGGATAAATCAGTCTTTGGGTCACGTTTGTATGAGAGGATTTTCTCATATGTTCATACATAAAAATGACAATCTTTTAAATTCGATACCGCCAATCCTAGAAATAAATCCGTATAGTGGCATTTATGGCCAGATAGGTCATAACAATACCAATCTACCGTGTAAACGTCATTTCCATATGATGGAGATAAAACAGTCTTTGGGTCACGTTTGTATGAGAGGATTTTCTCATATGTTCATACATAAAAATGACAATCTTTTAAATTCGATACCGCCAATCCTAGAGATAAATCCGTGTATAAATCCGTATAGTGGCATTTATGGCCAGATAGGTCATAACAATACCAATCTACCGTGTAAACGTCATTTCCATATGATGGAGATAAAACAGTATTTGGGTCACGTTTGTATGAGAGGATTTTCTCATATGTTCATACATAAAAATGACAATCTTTTAAATTCGATACCGCCAATCCTAGATATAAATCCGTATAGTGGCATTTATGACCAGATAGGTCATAACAATACCAATCTACCGTGTAAACGTCATTTCCATATGATGGAGATAAAACAGTCTTTGGGTCACGTTTGTATGAGAGGATTTTCTCATATGTTAATACATAAAAATGACAATCTTTTAAATTCGATACCGCCAATCCTAGAGATAAATCCGTATAGTGGCATTTATGGCCAGATAGGTTATAACAATACCAATCTACCGTGTAAACGTCATTTCCATATGATGGAGATAAAACAGTCTTTGGGTCACGTTTGTATGAGAGGATTTTCTCATATGTACATACATAAAAATGACAATCTTTTAAATTCGATACCGCCAATCCTAGAAATAAATCCGTACAGTGGCATTTATGGCCAGATAGGTCATAATAATACCAATCTACCGTGTAAACGTCATTTCCATATGATGGGGATAAAACAGTCTTTGGGTCACGTTTGTATGAGAGGATTTTCTCATATGTTCATACATAAAAATGACAATCTTTTAAATTCGATACCGCCAATCCTAGAGATAAATCCGTATAGTGGCATTTATGGCCAGATAGGTCATAACAATACCAATCTATTGTAACAATAGGTCATAACAATAGATAGGTCATAACAATACCAATCATATATAACAATACTAATCCATACATAAAAATGACAATCTTTTAAATTCAATACCGCCAAGCCTAGAGATAAATCCGTATAGTGGCATATATCGCCAGATAGGTTATAACAATACCAATCTACCGTGTAAACATCATTTCCATATAATGGGGATAAAACAGTCTTTGAGTCACGTTTGTATGAGAGGATTTTCTCATATGTACATACATGAAAATGACAATCTTTTAAACTCAATACCGCCAAGCCTAGAGATAAATCCGTATAGTGGCATACATGGCCAAATAGGTCATAACAATATCAATCTACCGTGTAAACATCATTTCCATATTATGGGGATAAAACAGTCTTTGAGTCACTTTTGTATGAGAGGATTTTCTCATATGTCCATACATAAAAATGACAATCTTTTAAATTCGATACTGCCAAGCCTACAGATAAATCCGTATAGTGGCATATATGACCAGATAGGTCATAACAATATCAATCTACCGTGTAAACATCATTTCCATATGATGGGGATAAAACAGTCTTTGAGTCACATTTGTATGAGAGGATTTTCTCATATGTACATACATAAAAATGACAATCTTTTAAATTCAATACCGCCAATCCTACAGATAAATCCGTATAGTGGCATATATGGCCAGATAGGTCATAACAATACCAATCTAGCGTGTAAACATCATTTCCATATGATGGAGATAAAACAGTTTTTGAGTCACTTTTGTATGAGAGGATTTTCTCATATGTACATACATAAAAATGACAATCTTTTCAATTCAATACCGCCAAGCCTAGAGATAAATCCGTGTAGTGGCATATATGGCCAGATAGGTCAGAACAATACCAATCTACCGTGTAAACGTCATTTCCATATGATGGAGATAAAACAGTCTTTGGGTCACGTTTGTATGAGAGGATTTTCTCATATGTTCATACATAAAAATAACAATCTTTTAAATTCAATACCGCCAATCCTACAGATAGATCCGTATAGTGGCATATATGGCCAGATAGGTCATAACAATACCAATCTACCGTGTAAACATCATTTCCATATGATGGGGATAAAACAGTCTTTGGGTCACGTTTGTATGAGAGGATTTTCTCATATGTACATACATAAAAATGACAATCTTTTAAATTCGATACCGCCAATCCTAGATATAAATCCGTATAGTGGCATTTATGGCCAGATAGGTCATAACAATACCAATCTACCGTGTAAACATCATTTCCATATGATGGGGATAAAACAGTCTTTGGGTCACGCTTGTATGAGAGGATTTTCTCATATGTTCATACATAAAAATGACAATCTTTTAATTTCGATACCGCCAATCCTAGATATAAATCCGTATAGTGGCATTTATGATCAGGTCATAACAATACCAATCTACCGTGTAAACGTCA
The DNA here is from genome assembly GCA_963932295.1 of Tipula lateralis. Lineage (NCBI taxonomy): Eukaryota > Metazoa > Arthropoda > Insecta > Diptera > Tipulidae > Tipula > Tipula lateralis. The sequence goes on along the minus strand of OZ010739.1, from coordinate 2,915,198 downwards.
TTTCCATATGATGGGGATAAAACAGTCTTTGGGTCACGTTTGTACGAGAGGATTTTCTCATATGTACATACATAAAAATGACAATCTTTTAATTTCGATACCGCCAATCCTAGAAATAAATCCGTATAGTGGCATTTATGGCCAGATAGGTCATAACAATACCAATCTACCGTGTAAACGTCATTTTCATATGATGGGGATAAAACAGTCTTTGGGTCACGTTTGTACGAGAGGATTTTCTCATATGTACATACATAAAAATGACAATCTTTTAATTTCGATACCGCCAATCCTAGAGATAAATCCGTGTATAAATCCGTATAGTGGCATTTATGGTCAGATAGGTCATAACAATACCAATCTACCGTGTAAACGTCATTTCCATATGATGGGGAAAAAACAGTCTTTGGGTCACGTTTGTATGAGAGGATTTTCTCATATGTTCATACATAAAAATGACAATCTTTTAAATGTGATACCGCCAATCCTAGAGATAAATCCGTGTATAAATCCGTATAGTGGCATATATGGCCAGATAGGTCATAACAATACCAATCTACCGTGTAAACGTCATTTTCATATGATGGAGATAAAACAGTCTTTGGGTCACGCTTGTATGAGAGGATTTTCTCATATGTTCATACATAAAAATGACAATCTTTTAAATTCGATACCGCCAATCCTAGAGATAAATCCGTGTATAAATCCGTATAGTGGCATTTATGGCCAGATAGGTCATAACAATACCAATCTACCGTGTAAACGTCATTTTCATATGATGGAGATAAAACAGTCTTTGGGTCACGCTTGTATGAGAGGATTTTCTCATATGTGGATACATAAAAATGACAATCTTTTAAATTCGATACCGCCAATCCTAGAGATAAATCCGTGTATAAATCCGTATAGTGGCATTTATGGCCAGATAGGTCATAACAATACCAATCTACCGTGTAAACATCATTTCCACATGATGGAGATAAAACAGTCTTTGGGTCATGTTTGTATAAGAGGATTTTCTCATATGTTCATACATAAAAATGACAATCTTTTAAATTCGATACCGCCAATCCTAGAGATAAATCCGTGTATAAATCCGTATAGTGGCATTTATGGCCAGATAGGTCATAACAATACCAATATACCGTGTAAACGTCATTTCCATATGATGGAGATAAAACAGTCTTTGGGTCACGCTTGTATGAGAGGATTTTCTCATATGTTCATACATAAAAATGACAATCTTTTAAATTCGATACCGCCAATCCTACAGATAAATCCGTATAGTGGCATATATGGCCAGATAGGTCATAACAATACCAATCTAACGTGTAAACATCATTTCCATATGATGGGGATAAAACAGTCTTTGAGTCACGTTTGTATGAGAGGATTTTCTCATATGTGGATACATAAAAATGACAATCTTTTAAATTCGATACCGCCAATCCTAGAGATAAATCCGTGTATAAATCCGTATAGTGGCATTTATGGCCAGATAGGTCATAACAATACCAATATACCGTGTAAACGTCATTTCCATATGATGGAGATAAAACAGTCTTTGGGTCACGCTTGTATGAGAGGATTTTCTCATATGTTCATACATAAAAATGACAATCTTTTAAATTCGATACCGCCAATCCTACAGATAAATCCGTATAGTGGCATATATGGCCAGATAGGTCATAACAATACCAATCTAACGTGTAAACATCATTTCCATATGATGGGGATAAAACAGTCTTTGAGTCACGTTTGTATGAGAGGATTTTCTCATATGTGGATACATAAAAATGACAATCTTTTAAATTCGATACCGCCAATCCTAGAGATAAATCCGTGTATAAATCCGTATAGTGGCATTTATCGCCAGATAGGTCATAACAATACCAATCTACCGTGTAAACGTCATTTCCATATGATGGAGATAAAACAGTCTTTGGGTCACTTTTGTATGAGAGGATTTTCTCATATGTACATACATGAAAATGACAATCTTTTAAACTCAATACCGCCAAGCCTAGAGATAAATCCGTATAGTGGCATATATGGCCAGATAGGTCATAACAATACCAATCTACCGTGTAAACATCATTTCCATATGATGGGGATAAAACAGTCTTTGAGTCACTTTTGTATGAGAGGATTTTCTCATATGTACATACATAAAAATGACAATCTTTTAAATTCAATACCGCCAAGCCTACAGATAAATCCGTATAGTGGCATATATGGCCAGATAGATCATAACAATACAAATCTACTATAATGGTGTAAACACCATTTCCATATGATGGGGATAAAACAGTCTTTCAGTCACGTTTGTATGAGAGGATTTTCTCATATGTACATACATAAAAATGACAATCTTTTAAATTCAATACCGCCAAGCCTAGAGATAAATCCGTATAGTGGCATATATGGCCAGATAGGTCAGAACAATACCAATCTACCGTGTAAACGTCATTTCCATATGATGGAGATAAAACAGTCTTTGGGTCACTTTTGTATGAGAGGATTTTCTCATATGTACATACATGAAAATGACAATCTTTTAAACTCAATACCGCCAAGCCTACAGATAGATCCGTATAGTGGCATATATCGCCAGATAGGTCATAACAATACCAATCTACCGTGTAAACATCATTTCCATATGATGGGGATAAAACAGTCTTTGAGTCACTTTTGTATGAGAGGATTTTCTCATATGTACATACATAAAAATGACAATCTTTTAAATTCAATACCGCCAAGCCTAGAGATAAATCCGTATAGTGGCATATATGGCCAGATAGGTCATAACAATACCAATCTACCGTGTAAACATCATTTCCATATGATGGGGATAAAACAGTCTTTGGGTCATTTTTGTATGAGAGGATTTTCTCATATGTATACATACATAAAAATGACAATCTTTTAAATTCAATACCGCCAAGCCTAGAGATAAATCCGTATAGTGGCATATATGGCCAGATAGGTCAGAACAATACCAATCTACCGTGTAAACATCATTTCCATATGATGGGGATAAAACAGTCTTTGGGTCATTTTTGTATGAGAGGATTTTCTCATATGTATACATACATAAAAATGACAATCTTTTAAATTCAATACCGCCAAGCCTAGAGATAAATCCGTATAGTGGCATATATGGCCAGATAGATCATAACAATATCAATCTACCGTGTAAACATCATTTCCATATGATGGGGATAAAACAGTCTTTGAGTCACTTTTGTATGAGAGGATTTTCTCATATGTACATACATGAAAATGACAATCTTTTCAACTCAATACCGCCAAGCCTAGAGATAAATCCGTATAGTGGCATACATGGCCAGATAGGTCATAACAATACCAATCTACCGTGTAAACATCATTTCCATATGATGGGGATAAAACAGTCTTTGGGTCATTTTTGTATGAGAGGATTTTCTCATATGTATACATACATAAAAATGACAATCTTTTAAATTCAATACCGCCAAGCCTAGAGATAAATCCGTATAGTGGCATATATGGCCAGATAGGTCAGAACAATACCAATCTACCGTGTAAACATCATTTCCATATGATGGGGATAAAACAGTCTTTGGGTCATTTTTGTATGAGAGGATTTTCTCATATGTATACATACATAAAAATGACAATCTTTTAAATTCAATACCGCCAAGCCTAGAGATAAATCCGTATAGTGGCATATATGGCCAGATAGGTCAGAACAATACCAATCTACCGTGTAAACATCATTTCCATATGATGGGGATAAAACAGTCTTTGGGTCATTTTTGTATGAGAGGATTTTCTCATATGTACATACATGAAAATGACAATCTTTTAAATTCAATACCGCCAAGCCTAGAGATAAATCCGTATAGTGGCATACATGGCCAGATAGGTCATAACAATACCAATCTACCGTGTAAACATCATTTCCATATGATGGGGATAAAACAGTCTTTGAGTCACTTTTGTATGAGAGGATTTTCTCATATGTACATACATAAAAATGACAATCTTTTAAATTCAATACCGCCAATCCTAGAGATAAATCCGTATAGTGGCATATATGGCCAGATAGGTCATAACAATACCAATCTACCGTGTAAACATCATTTTCATATGATGGAAATAAAACAGTCTTTGGGTCACGTTTGTATGAGAGGATTTTCTCATATGTTCATACATAAAAATGACAATCTTTTAAATTCAATACCGCCAAGCCTAGAGATAAATCCGTATAGTGGCATATATGGCCAGATAGATCATAACAATACCAATCTACCGTGTAAACATCATTTCCATATAATGGGGATAAAACAGTCTTTGAGTCACTTTTGTATGAGAGGATTTTCTCATATGTACATACATGAAAATGACAATCTTTTAAATTCAATTCCGCCAAGCCTAGAGATAAATCCGTATAGTGGCATACATGGCCAGATAGGTCATAACAATACCAATCTACCGTGTAAACATCATTTCCATATGATGGGGATAAAACAGTCTTTGAGTCACTTTTGTATGAGAGGATTTTCTCATATGTACATACATAAAAATGACAATCTTTTAAATTCAATACCGCCAAGCCTAGAGATAAATCCGTATAGTGGCATATATGGCCAGATAGGTCATAACAATACCAATCTACCGTGTAAACATCATTTCCATATGATGGGGATAAAACAGTCTTTGGGTCATTTTTGTATGAGAGTATTTTCTCATATGTATACATACATAAAAATGACAATCTTTTAAATTCAATACCGCCAAGCCTAGAGATAAATCCGTATAGTGGCATATATGGCCAGATAGGTCAGAACAATACCAATCTACCGTGTAAACATCATTTCCATATGATGGGGATAAAACAGTCTTTGGGTCATTTTTGTATGAGAGGATTTTCTCATATGTACATACATGAAAATGACAATCTTTTAAACTCAATACCGCCAAGCCTAGAGATAAATCCGTATAGTGGCATATATGGCCAGATAGGTCATAACAATACCAATCTACCGTGTAAACATCATTTCCATATGATGGGGATAAAACAGTCTTTGGGTCACTTTTGTATGAGAGGATTTTCTCATATGTACATACATGAAAATGACAATCTTTTAAACTCAATACCGCCAAGCCTAGAGATAAATCCGTATAGTGGCATATATGGCCAGATAGGTCATAACAATACCAATCTACCGTGTAAACATCATTTCCATATGATGGGGATAAAACAGTATTTGAGTCACTTTTGTATGAGAGGATTTTCTCATATGTATACATACATAAAAATGACAATCTTTTAAATTCAATACCGCCAAGCCTAGAGATAAATCCGTATAGTGGCATATATGGCCAGATAGGTCATAACAATACCAATCTACCGTGTAAACGCCATTTCCATATGATGGAGATAAAACAGTCTTTGGGTCACGTTTGTATGAGAGGATTTTCTCATATGTTCATACATAAAAATGACAATCTTTTAAATTCAATACCGCCAAGCCTAGAGATAAATCCATATATGTAGTGGCATATATGGCCAGATAGGTCATAACAATACCAATCTACCGTGTAAACATCATTTCCATATGATGAGGATAAAACAGTCTTTGACTCACTTTTGTATGAGAGGATTTTCTCATATGTACATACATGAAAATGACAATCTTTTAAACTCAATACCGCCAAGCCTAGAGATAAATCCGTATATGTAGTGGCATATATGGCCAGATAGGTCATAACAATACCAATCTACCGTGTAAACATCATTTCCATATGATGGGGATAAAACAGTCTTTGAGTCACTTTTGTATGAGAGGATTTCCATATGATGGGGATAAAACAGTCTTTCAGTCACATACATGAAAATGACAATCTTTTAAACTCAATACCGCCAAGCCTAGAGATAAATCCGTATAGTGGCATATATGGCCAGATAGGTCATAACAATACCAATCTACCGTGTAAACATCATTTCCATATGATGGGGATAAAACAGTCTTTGAGTCACTTTTGTATGAGAGGATTTCCATATGATGGGGATAAAACAGTCTTTGAGTCACTTTGGTATGAGAGGATTTTCTCATATGTACATACATGAAAATGACAATCTTTTAAACTCAATACCGCCAAGCCTAGAGATAAGTCCGTATATGTAGTGGCATATATGGCCAGATAGGTCATAACAATACCAATCTACCGTGTAAACATCATTTCCATATGATGGGGATAAAACAGTCTTTGAGTCACTTTTGTATGAGAGGATTTCCATATGATGGGGATAAAACAGTCTTTCAGTCACTTTGGTATGAGAGGATTTTCTCATATGTACATACATAAAAATGACAATCTTTTAAATTCAATACCGCCAAGCCTAGAGATAAATCCGTATAGTGGCATATATGGCCAGATAGGTCATAACAATACCAATCTACCGTGTAAACATCATTTCCATATGATAGGGATAAAACAGTCTTTGGGTCACTTTTGTATGAGAGGATTTTCTCATATGTACATACATGAAAATGACAATCTTTTAAACTCAATACCGCCAAGCCTAGAGATAAATCCGTATAGTGGCATATATGGCCAGATAGGTCAGAACAATACCAATCTACCGTGTAAACATCATTTCCATATGATGGGGATAAAACAGTCTTTGGGTCACGTTTGTATGAGAGGATTTTCTCATATGTTCATACATAAAAATGACAATCTTTTAAACTCAATACCGCCAAGCCTAGAGATAAATCCGTTTATGTATTGGCATATATGGCCAGATAGGTCATAACAATACCAATCTACCGTGTAAACATCATTTCCATATGATGGGGATAAAACAGTCTTTGAGTCACTTTTGTATGAGAGGATTTTCTCATATGTTCATACATAAAAATGACAATCTTTTAAATTCAATACCGCCAAGCCTAGAGATAAATCCGTATAGTGGCATATATGGCCAGATAGGTCATAACAATACCAATCTACCGTGTAAACATCATTTCCATATGATGGGGATAAAACAGTCTTTGGGTCACTTTTGTATGAGAGGATTTTCTCATATGTACATACATGAAAATGACAATCTTTTAAACTCAATACCGCCAAGCCTAGAGATAAATCCGTATAGTGGCATACATGGCCAGATAGGTCATAACAATACCAATCTACCGTGTAAACATCATTTCCATATGATAGGGATAAAACAGTCTTTGGGTCACTTTTGTATGAGAGGATTTTCTCATATGTACATACATAAAAATGACAATCTTTTAAACTCAATACCGCCAAGCCTAGAGATAAATCCGTATAGTGGCATATATGGCCAGATAGGTCAGAACAATACCAATCTACCGTGTAAACATCATTTCCATATGATGGGGATAAAACAGTCTTTCAGTCACTTTTGTATTAGAGGTTTTTCTCATATGTACATACATAAAAATGACAATCTTTTAAATTCAATACCGCCAAGCCTAGAGATAAATCCGTATAGTGGCATATATGGCCAGATAGGTCATAACAATACCAATCTACCGTGTAAACGCCATTTCCATATGATGGAGATAAAACAGTCTTTGGGTCACGTTTGTATGAGAGGATTTTCTCATATGTTCATACATAAAAATGACAATCTTTTAAATTCAATACCGCCAAGCCTAGAGATAAATCCATATATGTAGTGGCATATATGGCCAGATAGGTCATAACAATACCAATCTACCGTGTAAACATCATTTCCATATGATGAGGATAAAACAGTCTTTGACTCACTTTTGTATGAGAGGATTTTCTCATATGTACATACATGAAAATGACAATCTTTTAAACTCAATACCGCCAAGCCTAGAGATAAATCCGTATATGTAGTGGCATATATGGCCAGATAGGTCATAACAATACCAATCTACCGTGTAAACATCATTTCCATATGATGGGGATAAAACAGTCTTTGAGTCACTTTTGTATGAGAGGATTTCCATATGATGGGGATAAAACAGTCTTTCAGTCACATACATGAAAATGACAATCTTTTAAACTCAATACCGCCAAGCCTAGAGATAAATCCGTATAGTGGCATATATGGCCAGATAGGTCATAACAATACCAATCTACCGTGTAAACATCATTTCCATATGATGGGGATAAAACAGTCTTTGAGTCACTTTTGTATGAGAGGATTTCCATATGATGGGGATAAAACAGTCTTTGAGTCACTTTGGTATGAGAGGATTTTCTCATATGTACATACATGAAAATGACAATCTTTTAAACTCAATACCGCCAAGCCTAGAGATAAGTCCGTATATGTAGTGGCATATATGGCCAGATAGGTCATAACAATACCAATCTACCGTGTAAACATCATTTCCATATGATGGGGATAAAACAGTCTTTGAGTCACTTTTGTATGAGAGGATTTCCATATGATGGGGATAAAACAGTCTTTCAGTCACTTTGGTATGAGAGGATTTTCTCATATGTACATACATAAAAATGACAATCTTTTAAATTCAATACCGCCAAGCCTAGAGATAAATCCGTATAGTGGCATATATGGCCAGATAGGTCATAACAATACCAATCTACCGTGTAAACATCATTTCCATATGATAGGGATAAAACAGTCTTTGGGTCACTTTTGTATGAGAGGATTTTCTCATATGTACATACATGAAAATGACAATCTTTTAAACTCAATACCGCCAAGCCTAGAGATAAATCCGTATAGTGGCATATATGGCCAGATAGGTCAGAACAATACCAATCTACCGTGTAAACATCATTTCCATATGATGGGGATAAAACAGTCTTTGGGTCACGTTTGTATGAGAGGATTTTCTCATATGTTCATACATAAAAATGACAATCTTTTAAACTCAATACCGCCAAGCCTAGAGATAAATCCGTTTATGTATTGGCATATATGGCCAGATAGGTCATAACAATACCAATCTACCGTGTAAACATCATTTCCATATGATGGGGATAAAACAGTCTTTGAGTCACTTTTGTATGAGAGGATTTTCTCATATGTTCATACATAAAAATGACAATCTTTTAAATTCAATACCGCCAAGCCTAGAGATAAATCCGTATAGTGGCATATATGGCCAGATAGGTCATAACAATACCAATCTACCGTGTAAACATCATTTCCATATGATGGGGATAAAACAGTCTTTGGGTCACTTTTGTATGAGAGGATTTTCTAATATGTACATTCATAAAAATGACAATCTTTTAAATTCAATACCGCCAAGCCTAGAGATAAATCCGTATATGTAGTGGCATATATGGCCAGATAGGTCATAACAATACCAATCTACCGTGTAAACATCATTTCCATATGATGGGGATAAAACAGTCTTTGGGTCACTTTTGTATGAGAGGATTTCCATATGATGGGGATAAAACAGTCTTTCAGTCACTTTGGTATGAGAGGATTTTCTCATATGTACATACATGAAAATGACAATCTTTTAAATTCAATACCGCCAAGCCTAGAGATAAATCCGTATAGTGGCATATATGGCCAGATAGGTCATAACAATACCAATCTACCGTGTAAACATCATTTCCATACGATAGGGATAAAACAGTCTTTGGGTCACGTTTGTATGAGAGGATTTTCTCATATGTACATACATAAAAATGACAATCTTTTAAATTCAATACCGCCAAGCCTAGAGATAAATCCGTATAGTGGCATATATGGCCAGATAGGTCATAACAATACCAATCTACCGTGTTAACATCATTTCCATATGATGGGGATAAAACAGTCTTTGAGTCACTTTTGTATGAGAGGATTTTCTCATATGTACATACATAAAAATGACAATTTATAATTCAATACCGCCAAGCCTAGAGATAAATCCGTATAGTGGCATATATGGCCAGATAGGTCATAACAATACCAATCTACCGTGTAAACATCATTTCCATATGATGGGGATAAAACAGTCTTTGGGTCACTTTTGTATGAGAGGATTTCCATATGATGGGGATAAAACAGTCTTTCAGTCACTTTGGTATGAGAGGATTTTCTCATATGTACATACATGAAAATGACAATCTTTTAAACTCAATACCGCCAAGCCTAGAGATAAATCCGTATAGTGGCATATATGGCCAGATAGGTCATAACAATACCAATCTACCGTGTAAACATCATTTCCATATGATGGGGATAAAACAGTCTTTGGGTCACTTTTGTATGAGAGGATTTTCTAATATGTACATTCATAAAAATGACAATCTTTTAAATTCAATACCGCCAAGCCTAGAGATAAATCCGTATATGTAGTGGCATATATGGCCAGATAGGTCATAACAATACCAATCTACCGTGTGAACATCATTTCCATATGATGGAGATAAAACAGTCTTTGAGTCACTTTTGTATGAGAGGATTTCCATATGATGGGGATAAAACAGTCTTTCAGTCACTTTGGTATGAGAGGATTTTCTCATATGTACATACATGAAAATGACAATCTTTTAAATTCAATACCGCCAAGCCTAGAGATAAATCCGTATAGTGGCATATATGGCCAGATAGGTCATAACAATACCAATCTACCGTGTAAACATCATTTCCATACGATAGGGATAAAACAGTCTTTGGGTCACGTTTGTATGAGAGGATTTTCTCATATGTACATACATAAAAATGACAATCTTTTAAATTCAATACCGCCAAGCCTAGAGATAAATCCGTATAGTGGCATATATGGCCAGATAGGTCATAACAATACCAATCTACCGTGTTAACATCATTTCCATATGATGGGGATAAAACAGTCTTTGAGTCACTTTTGTATGAGAGGATTTTCTCATATGTACATACATAAAAATGACAATTTATAATTCAATACCGCCAAGCCTAGAGATAAATCCGTATAGTGGCATATATGGCCAGATAGGTCATAACAATACCAATCTACCGTGTAAACATCATTTCCATATGATGGGGATAAAACAGTCTTTGGGTCACTTTTGTATGAGAGGATTTCCATATGATGGGGATAAAACAGTCTTTCAGTCACTTTGGTATGAGAGGATTTTCTCATATGTACATACATGAAAATGACAATCTTTTAAACTCAATACCGCCAAGCCTAGAGATAAATCCGTATAGTGGCATATATGGCCAGATAGGTCATAACAATACCAATCTACCGTGTAAACATCATTTCCATATGATGGGGATAAAACAGTCTTTGGGTCACGTTTGTATGAGAGGATTTTCTCATATGTTCATACATAAAAATGACAATCTTTTAAACTCAATACCGCCAAGCCTAGAGATAAATCCGTTTATGTATTGGCATATATGGCCAGATAGGTCATAACAATACCAATCTACCGTGTAAACATCATTTCCATATGATGGGGATAAAACAGTCTTTGAGTCACTTTTGTATGAGAGGATTTCTATATGATGGGGATAAAACAGTCTTTCAATCACATTGGTATGAGAGGATTTTCTCATATGTACATACATAAAAATGACAATCTTTTAAATTCAATACCGCCAAGCCTAGAGATAAATCCGTATAGTGGCATATATGGCCAGATAGGTCATAACAATACCAATCTACCGTGTTAACATCATTTCCATATGATGGGGATAAAACAGTCTTTGGGTCACTTTTGTATGAGAGGATTTTCTAATATGTACATTCATAAAAATGACAATCTTTTAAATTCAATACCGCCAAGCCTAGAGATAAATCCGTATATGTAGTGGCATATATGGCCAGATAGGTCATAACAATACCAATCTACCGTGTGAACATCATTTCCATATGATGGAGATAAAACAGTCTTTGAGTCACTTTTGTATGAGAGGATTTCCATATGATGGGGATAAAACAGTCTTTCAGTCACTTTGGTATGAGAGGATTTTCTCATATGTACATACATGAAAATGACAATCTTTTAAACTCAATACCGCCAAGCCTAGAGATAAATCCGTATAGTGGCATATATGGCCAGATAGGTCATAACAATACCAATCTACCGTGTAAACATCATTTCCATATGATGGGGATAAAACAGTCTTTGGGTCACTTTTGTATGAGAGGATTTTCTAATATGTACATTCATAAAAATGACAATCTTTTAAATTCAATACCGCCAAGCCTAGAGATAAATCCGTATATGTAGTGGCATATATGGCCAGATAGGTCATAACAATACCAATCTACCGTGTGAACATCATTTCCATATGATGGAGATAAAACAGTCTTTGAGTCACTTTTGTATGAGAGGATTTCCATATGATGGGGATAAAACAGTCTTTCAGTCACTTTGGTATGAGAGGATTTTCTCATATGTACATACATGAAAATGACAATCTTTTAAATTCAATACCGCCAAGCCTAGAGATAAATCCGTATAGTGGCATATATGGCCAGATAGGTCATAACAATACCAATCTACCGTGTAAACATCATTTCCATACGATAGGGATAAAACAGTCTTTGGGTCACGTTTGTATGAGAGGATTTTCTCATATGTACATACATAAAAATGACAATCTTTTAAATTCAATACCGCCAAGCCTAGAGATAAATCCGTATAGTGGCATATATGGCCAGATAGGTCATAACAATACCAATCTACCGTGTTAACATCATTTCCATATGATGGGGATAAAACAGTCTTTGAGTCACTTTTGTATGAGAGGATTTTCTCATATGTACATACATAAAAATGACAATTTATAATTCAATACCGCCAAGCCTAGAGATAAATCCGTATAGTGGCATATATGGCCAGATAGGTCATAACAATACCAATCTACCGTGTAAACATCATTTCCATATGATGGGGATAAAACAGTCTTTGGGTCACTTTTGTATGAGAGGATTTCCATATGATGGGGATAAAACAGTCTTTCAGTCACTTTGGTATGAGAGGATTTTCTCATATGTACATACATGAAAATGACAATCTTTTAAACTCAATACCGCCAAGCCTAGAGATAAATCCGTATAGTGGCATATATGGCCAGATAGGTCATAACAATACCAATCTACCGTGTAAACATCATTTCCATATGATGGGGATAAAACAGTCTTTGGGTCACGTTTGTATGAGAGGATTTTCTCATATGTTCATACATAAAAATGACAATCTTTTAAACTCAATACCGCCAAGCCTAGAGATAAATCCGTTTATGTATTGGCATATATGGCCAGATAGGTCATAACAATACCAATCTACCGTGTAAACATCATTTCCATATGATGGGGATAAAACAGTCTTTGAGTCACTTTTGTATGAGAGGATTTCTATATGATGGGGATAAAACAGTCTTTCAATCACATTGGTATGAGAGGATTTTCTCATATGTACATACATAAAAATGACAATCTTTTAAACTCAATACCGCCAAGCCTAGAGATAAATCCGTATAGTGGCATATATGGCCAGATAGGTCAGAACAATACCAATCTACCGTGTAAACATCATTTCCATATGATGGGGATAAAACAGTCTTTGGGTCACGTTTGTATGAGAGGATTTTCTCATATGTACATACATGAAAATGACAATCTTTTAAATTCAATACCGCCAAGCCTAGAGATAAATCCGTATAGTGGCATATATGGCCAGATAGGTCAGAACAATACCAATCTACCGTGTAAACATCATTTCCATACGATGGGGATAAAACAGTCTTTGGGTCACGTTTGTATGAGAGGATTTTCTCATATGTACATACATGAAAATGACAATCTTTTAAATTCGATACCGCCAATCCTAGAAATAAATCCGTATAGTGGCATTTATGGCCAGATAGGTCATAACAATACCAATCTACCGTGTAAACGTCATTTCCATATGATGGAGATAAAACAGTCTTTGGGTCACGTTTGTATGAGAGGATTTTCTCATATGTGCATACATAAAAATGAAAATCTTTTAAATTCGATACCGCCAATCCTAGATATAAATCCGTATAGTGGCATTTATGGCCAGATAGGTCATAACAATACCAATCTACCGTGTTAACATCATTTCCATATGATGGGGATAAAACAGTCTTTGAGTCACTTTTGTATGAGAGGATTTTCTCATATGTACATACATAAAAATGACAATTTATAATTCAATACCGCCAAGCCTAGAGATAAATCCGTATAGTGGCATATATGGCCAGATAGGTCATAACAATACCAATCTACCGTGTAAACATCATTTCCATATGATGGGGATAAAACAGTCTTTGGGTCACTTTTGTATGAGAGGATTTCCATATGATGGGGATAAAACAGTCTTTCAGTCACTTTGGTATGAGAGGATTTTCTCATATGTACATACATGAAAATGACAATCTTTTAAACTCAATACCGCCAAGCCTAGAGATAAATCCGTATAGTGGCATATATGGCCAGATAGGTCATAACAATACCAATCTACCGTGTAAACATCATTTCCATATGATGGGGATAAAACAGTCTTTGGGTCACGTTTGTATGAGAGGATTTTCTCATATGTTCATACATAAAAATGACAATCTTTTAAACTCAATACCGCCAAGCCTAGAGATAAATCCGTTTATGTATTGGCATATATGGCCAGATAGGTCATAACAATACCAATCTACCGTGTGAACATCATTTCCATATGATGGGGATAAAACAGTCTTTGAGTCACTTTTGTATGAGAGGATTTCTATATGATGGGGATAAAACAGTCTTTCAATCACATTGGTATGAGAGGATTTTCTCATATGTACATACATAAAAATGACAATCTTTTAAACTCAATACCGCCAAGCCTAGAGATAAATCCGTATAGTGGCATATATGGCCAGATAGGTCAGAACAATACCAATCTACCGTGTAAACATCATTTCCATATGATGGGGATAAAACAGTCTTTGGGTCACGTTTGTATGAGAGGATTTTCTCATATGTACATACATGAAAATGACAATCTTTTAAACTCAATACCGCCAAGCCTAGAGATAAATCCGTATAGTGGCATATATGGCCAGATAGGTCATAACAATACCAATCTACCGTGTAAACATCATTTCCATATGATGGGGATAAAACAGTCTTTGGGTCACTTTTGTATGAGAGGATTTTCTAATATGTACATTCATAAAAATGACAATCTTTTAAATTCAATACCGCCAAGCCTAGAGATAAATCCGTATATGTAGTGGCATATATGGCCAGATAGGTCATAACAATACCAATCTACCGTGTAAACATCATTTCCATATGATGGGGATAAAACAGTCTTTGGGTCACTTTTGTATGAGAGGATTTTCTAATATGTACATTCATAAAAATGACAATCTTTTAAATTCAATACCGCCAAGCCTAGAGATAAATCCGTATATGTAGTGGCATATATGGCCAGATAGGTCATAACAATACCAATCTACCGTGTGAACATCATTTCCATATGATGGAGATAAAACAGTCTTTGAGTCACTTTTGTATGAGAGGATTTCCATATGATGGGGATAAAACAGTCTTTCAGTCACTTTGGTATGAGAGGATTTTCTCATATGTACATACATGAAAATGACAATCTTTTAAATTCAATACCGCCAAGCCTAGAGATAAATCCGTATAGTGGCATATATGGCCAGATAGGTCATAACAATACCAATCTACCGTGTAAACATCATTTCCATACGATAGGGATAAAACAGTCTTTGGGTCACGTTTGTATGAGAGGATTTTCTCATATGTACATACATAAAAATGACAATCTTTTAAATTCAATACCGCCAAGCCTAGAGATAAATCCGTATAGTGGCATATATGGCCAGATAGGTCATAACAATACCAATCTACCGTGTTAACATCATTTCCATATGATGGGGATAAAACAGTCTTTGAGTCACTTTTGTATGAGAGGATTTTCTCATATGTACATACATAAAAATGACAATTTATAATTCAATACCGCCAAGCCTAGAGATAAATCCGTATAGTGGCATATATGGCCAGATAGGTCATAACAATACCAATCTACCGTGTAAACATCATTTCCATATGATGGGGATAAAACAGTCTTTGGGTCACTTTTGTATGAGAGGATTTCCATATGATGGGGATAAAACAGTCTTTCAGTCACTTTGGTATGAGAGGATTTTCTCATATGTACATACATGAAAATGACAATCTTTTAAACACAATACCGCCAAGCCTAGAGATAAATCCGTATAGTGGCATATATGGCCAGATAGGTCATAACAATACCAATCTACCGTGTAAACATCATTTCCATATGATGGGGATAAAACAGTCTTTGGGTCACGTTTGTATGAGAGGATTTTCTCATATGTTCATACATAAAAATGACAATCTTTTAAACTCAATACCGCCAAGCCTAGAGATAAATCCGTTTATGTATTGGCATATATGGCCAGATAGGTCATAACAATACCAATCTACCGTGTAAACATCATTTCCATATGATGGGGATAAAACAGTCTTTGAGTCACTTTTGTATGAGAGGATTTCTATATGATGGGGATAAAACAGTCTTTCAATCACATTGGTATGAGAGGATTTTCTCATATGTACATACATAAAAATGACAATCTTTTAAACTCAATACCGCCAAGCCTAGAGATAAATCCGTATAGTGGCATATATGGCCAGATAGGTCAGAACAATACCAATCTACCGTGTAAACATCATTTCCATATGATGGGGATAAAACAGTCTTTGGGTCACGTTTGTATGAGAGGATTTTCTCATATGTACATACATGAAAATGACAATCTTTTAAATTCAATACCGCCAAGCCTAGAGATAAATCCGTATAGTGGCATATATGGCCAGATAGGTCAGAACAATACCAATCTACCGTGTAAACATCATTTCCATACGATGGGGATAAAACAGTCTTTGGGTCACGTTTGTATGAGAGGATTTTCTCATATGTACATACATGAAAATGACAATCTTTTAAATTCGATACCGCCAATCCTAGAAATAAATCCGTATAGTGGCATTTATGGCCAGATAGGTCATAACAATACCAATCTACCGTGTAAACGTCATTTCCATATGATGGAGATAAAACAGTCTTTGGGTCACGTTTGTATGAGAGGATTTTCTCATATGTGCATACATAAAAATGAAAATCTTTTAAATTCGATACCGCCAATCCTAGATATAAATCCGTATAGTGGCATTTATGGCCAGATAGGTCATAACAATACCAATCTACCGTGTAAACATCATTTCCATATGATGGGGATAAAACAGTCTTTGAGTCACTTTTGTATGAGAGGATTTTCTCATATGTACATACATAAAAATGACAATTTATAATTCAATACCGCCAAGCCTAGAGATAAATCCGTATAGTGGCATATATGGCCAGATAGGTCATAACAATACCAATCTACCGTGTAAACATCATTTCCATATGATGGGGATAAAACAGTCTTTGGGTCACTTTTGTATGAGAGGATTTCCATATGATGGGGATAAAACAGTCTTTCAGTCACTTTGGTATGAGAGGATTTTCTCATATGTACATACATGAAAATGACAATCTTTTAAACTCAATACCGCCAAGCCTAGAGATAAATCCGTATAGTGGCATATATGGCCAGATAGGTCATAACAATACCAATCTACCGTGTAAACATCATTTCCATATGATGGGGATAAAACAGTCTTTGGGTCACGTTTGTATGAGAGGATTTTCTCATATGTTCATACATAAAAATGACAATCTTTTAAACTCAATACCGCCAAGCCTAGAGATAAATCCGTTTATGTATTGGCATATATGGCCAGATAGGTCATAACAATACCAATCTACCGTGTAAACATCATTTCCATATGATGGGGATAAAACAGTCTTTGAGTCACTTTTGTATGAGAGGATTTCTATATGATGGGGATAAAACAGTCTTTCAATCACATTGGTATGAGAGGATTTTCTCATATGTACATACATAAAAATGACAATCTTTTAAACTCAATACCGCCAAGCCTAGAGATAAATCCGTATAGTGGCATATATGGCCAGATAGGTCAGAACAATACCAATCTACCGTGTAAACATCATTTCCATATGATGGGGATAAAACAGTCTTTGGGTCACGTTTGTATGAGAGGATTTTCTCATATGTACATACATGAAAATGACAATCTTTTAAATTCAATACCGCCAAGCCTAGAGATAAATCCGTATAGTGGCATATATGGCCAGATAGGTCAGAACAATACCAATCTACCGTGTAAACGTCATTTCCATATGATGGAGATAAAACAGTCTTTGGGTCACGTTTGTATGAGAGGATTTTCTCATATGTGCATACATAAAAATGAAAATCTTTTAAATTCGATACCGCCAATCCTAGATATAAATCCGTATAGTGGCATTTATGGCCAGATAGGTCATAACAATACCAATCTACCGTGTAAACGTCATTTCCATATGATGGGGATAAATCAGTCTTTGGGTCACGTTTGTATGAGAGGATTTTCTCATATGTTCATACATAAAAATGACAATCTTTTAAATTCGATACCGCCAATCCTAGAAATAAATCCGTATAGTGGCATTTATGGCCAGATAGGTCATAACAATACCAATCTACCGTGTAAACGTCATTTCCATATGATGGAGATAAAACAGTCTTTGAGTCACGTTTGTATGAGAGGATTTTCTCATATGTTCATACATAAAAATGACAATCTTTTAAATTCGATACCGCCAATCCTAGAGATAAATCCGTGTATAAATCCGTATAGTGGCATTTATGGCCAGATAGGTCATAACAATACCAATCTACCGTGTAAACGTCATTTCCATATGATGGAGATAAAACAGTATTTGGGTCACGTTTGTATGAGAGGATTTTCTCATATGTTCATACATAAAAATGACAATCTTTTAAATTCGATACCGCCAATCCTAGAAATAAATCCGTATAGTGGCATTTATGACCAGA
The DNA here is from genome assembly GCA_963932295.1 of Tipula lateralis. NCBI lineage: Eukaryota > Metazoa > Arthropoda > Insecta > Diptera > Tipulidae > Tipula > Tipula lateralis. Next base: position 2,896,222 of record OZ010739.1, on the reverse strand, counting down.
TAGGTCATAACAATACCAATCTACCGTGTAAACGTCATTTCCATATGATGGAGATAAAACAGTCTTTGGGTCACGTTTGTATGAGAGGATTTTCTCATATGTTAATACATAAAAATGACAATCTTTTAAATTCGATACCGCCAATCCTAGAGATAAATCCGTATAGTGGCATTTATGGCCAGATAGGTCATAACAATACCAATCTACCGTGTAAACGTCATTTCCATATGATGGAGATAAAACAGTCTTTGGGTCACGTTTGTATGAGAGGATTTTCTCATATGTACATACATAAAAATGACAATCTTTTAAATTCGATACCGCCAATCCTAGAAATAAATCCGTACAGTGGCATTTATGGCCAGATAGGTCATAATAATACCAATCTACCGTGTAAACGTCATTTCCATATGATGGGGATAAAACAGTCTTTGGGTCACGTTTGTATGAGAGGATTTTCTCATATGTTCATACATAAAAATGACAATCTTTTAAATTCGATACCGCCAATCCTAGAGATAAATCCGTATAGTGGCATTTATGGCCAGATAGGTCATAACAATACCAATCTACCGTGTAAACGTCATTTCCATATGATGGGGATAAAACAGTCTTTGGGTCACGTTTGTATGAGAGGATTTTCTCATATGTTCATACATAAAAATGAAAATCTTTTAAATTCGATACCGCCAATCCTAGATATAAATCCGTGTAGTGGCACCTATGGCCAGATAAGTCATAACAATACCAATCTACCGTGTAAACGTCATTTCCATATGATGGGGATAAAACAGTCTTTGGGTCACGTTTGTATGAGAGGATTTTCTCATATGTTCATACATAAAAATGACAATCTTTTAAATTCGATACCGCCAATCCTAGAAATAAATCCGTATAGTGGCATTTATGGCCAGATAGGTCATAACAATACCAATCTACCGTGTAAACGTCATTTCCATATGATGGGGATAAAACAGTCTTTGAGTCACTTTTGTATGAGAGGATTTTCTCATATGTACATACATAAAAATGACAATCTTTTAAATTCAATACCGCCAATCCTACAGATAAATCCGTATAGTGGCATATATGGCCAGATAGGTCATAACAATACCAATCTACCATGTAAACATCATTTCCATATGATGGGGATAAAACAGTCTTTGGGTCACGTTTGTATGAGAGGATTTTCTCATATGTACATACATAAAACTGACAATTTTTAATTCAATACCGCCAAGCCTAGAGATAAATCCGTATATGTAGTGGCATATATGGCCAGATAGGTCATAACAATACCAATCTACCGTGTAAACATCATTTCCATATTATGGGGATAAAACAGTCTTTGAGTCACTTTTGTATGAGAGGATTTTCTCATATGTACATACATAAAAATGACAATCTTTTAATTTCGATACCGCCAATCCTAGATATAAATCCGTATAGTGGCATTTATGGCCAGATAGGTCATAACAATACCAATCTACCGTGTAAACGTCATTTCCATATGATGGGGATAAAACACTCTTTGGGTCACGTTTGTATGAGAGGATTTTCTCATATGTTCATACATAAAAATGACAATCTTTTAAATTCGATACCGCCAATCCTAGAAATAAATCCGTATAGTGGCATTTATGGCCAGATAGGTCATAACAATACCAATCTACCGTGTAAACGTCATTTCCATATGATGGGGATAAAACAGTCTTTGAGTCACTTTTGTATGAGAGGATTTTCTCATATGTACATACATAAAAATGACAATCTTTTAAATTCAATACCGCCAATCCTACAGATAAATCCGTATAGTGGCATATATGGCCAGATAGGTCATAACAATACCAATCTACCATGTAAACATCATTTCCATATGATGGGGATAAAACAGTCTTTGGGTCACGTTTGTATGAGAGGATTTTCTCATATGTACATACATAAAAATGACAATTTTTAATTCAATACCGCCAAGCCTAGAGATAAATCCGTATAGTGGCATATATGGCCAGATAGGTCATAACAATACCAATCTACCGTGTAAACATCATTTCCATATGATATATGATGGGGATAAAACAGTCTTTGAGTCACTTTTGTATGAGAGGATTTTCTCGTATGTACATACATAAAAATGACAATCTTTTAAATTCAATACCGCCAAGCCTAGAGATAAATCCGTATAGTGGCATATATGGCCAGATAGGTCATAACAATACCAATCTAGCGTGTAAACATCATTTCCATATGATGGGGATTAAACAGTCTTTGGGTCACTTTTGTATGAGAGGATTTTCTCATATGTACATACATGAAAATGACAATCTTTTAAACTCAATACCGCCAAGCCTAGAGATAAATCCGTATAATGGCATATATGGCCAGATAGGTCATAACAATACCAATCTACCGTGTAAACATCATTTCCATATGATGGGGATAAAACAGTCTTTCAGTCACTTTTGTATTAGAGGTTTTTCTCATATGTACATACATAAAAATGACAATCTTTTAATTTCGATACCGCCAATCCTAGATATAAATCCGTATAGTGGCATTTATGGCCAGATAGGTCATAACAATACCAATCTACCGTGTAAACGTCATTTCCATATGATGGGGATAAAACACTCTTTGGGTCACGTTTGTATGAGAGGATTTTCTCATATGTTCATACATAAAAATGACAATCTTTTAAATTCGATACCGCCAATCCTAGAAATAAATCCGTATAGTGGCATTTATGGCCAGATAGGTCATAACAATACCAATCTACCGTGTAAACGTCATTTCCATATGATGGGGATAAAACAGTCTTTGAGTCACTTTTGTATGAGAGGATTTTCTCATATGTACATACATAAAAATGACAATCTTTTAAATTCAATACCGCCAATCCTACAGATAAATCCGTATAGTGGCATATATGGCCAGATAGGTCATAACAATACCAATCTACCGTGTAAACATCATTTCCATATGATGGGGATAAAACAGTCTTTGGGTCACGTTTGTATGAGAGGATTTTCTCATATGTACATACATAAAAATGACAATTTTTAATTCAATACCGCCAAGCCTAGAGATAAATCCGTATAGTGGCATATATGGCCAGATAGGTCATAACAATACCAATCTACCGTGTAAACATCATTTCCATATGATATATGATGGGGATAAAACAGTCTTTGAGTCACTTTGGTATGAGAGGATTTTCTCGTATGTACATACATAAAAATGACAATCTTTTAAATTCAATACCGCCAAGCCTAGAGATAAATCCGTATAGTGGCATATATGGCCAGATAGGTCATAACAATACCAATCTAGCGTGTAAACATCATTTCCATATGATGGGGATTAAACAGTCTTTGGGTCACTTTTGTATGAGAGGATTTTCTCATATGTACATACATGAAAATGACAATCTTTTAAACTCAATACCGCCAAGCCTAGAGATAAATCCGTATAATGGCATATATGGCCAGATAGGTCATAACAATACCAATCTACCGTGTAAACATCATTTCCATATGATGGGGATAAAACAGTCTTTCAGTCACTTTTGTATTAGAGGTTTTTCTCATATGTACATACATAAAAATGACAATCTTTTAAATTCAATACCGCCAAGCCTAGAGATAAATCCGTATAGTGGCATATATCGCCAGATAGGTTATAACAATACCAATCTACCGTGTAAACATCATTTCCATATAATGGGGATAAAACAGTCTTTGAGTCACTTTTGTATGAGAGGATTTTCTCATATGTCCATACATAAAAATGACAATCTTTTAAATTCGATACTGCCAAGCCTACAGATAAATCCGTATAGTGGCATATATGACCAGATAGGTCATAACAATACCAATCTACCGTGTAAACATCATTTCCATATGATGGGGATAAAACAGTCTTTGAGTCACATTTGTATGAGAGGATTTTCTCATATGTACATACATAAAAATGACAATCTTTTAAATTCAATACCGCCAATCCTACAGATAAATCCGTATAGTGGCATATATGGCCAGATAGGTCATAACAATACCAATCTAGCGTGTAAACATCATTTCCATATGATGGAGATAAAACAGTCTTTGAGTCACTTTTGTATGAGAGGATTTTCTCATATGTACATACATAAAAATGACAATCTTTTCAATTCAATACCGCCAAGCCTAGAGATAAATCCGTGTAGTGGCATATATGGCCAGATAGGTCAGAACAATACCAATCTACCGTGTAAACGTCATTTCCATATGATGGAGATAAAACAGTCTTTGGGTCACGTTTGTATGAGAGGATTTTCTCATATGTTCATACATAAAAATAACAATCTTTTAAATTCAATACCGCCAATCCTACAGATAGATCCGTATAGTGGCATATATGGCCAGATAGGTCATAACAATACCAATCTACCGTGTAAACATCATTTCCATATGATGGGGATAAAACAGTCTTTGGGTCACGTTTGTATGAGAGGATTTTCTCATATGTACATACATAAAAATGACAATCTTTTAAATTCGATACCGCCAATCCTAGATATAAATCCGTATAGTGGCATTTATGGCCAGATAGGTCATAACAATACCAATCTACCGTGTAAACATCATTTCCATATGATGGGGATAAAACAGTCTTTGGGTCACGCTTGTATGAGAGGATTTTCTCATATGTTCATACATAAAAATGACAATCTTTTAATTTCGATACCGCCAATCCTAGATATAAATCCGTATAGTGGCATTTATGATCAGGTCATAACAATACCAATCTACCGTGTAAACGTCATTTCCATATGATGGGGATAAAACAGTCTTTGGGTCACGTTTGTACGAGAGGATTTTCTCATATGTACATACATAAAAATGACAATCTTTTAATTTCGATACCGCCAATCCTAGATATAAATCCGTATAGTGGCATTTATGGCCAGATAGGTCATAACAATACCAATCTACCGTGTAAACGTCATTTCCATATGATGGGGATAAAACAGTCTTTGGGTCACGTTTGTATGAGAGGATTTTCTCATATGTTCATACATAAAAATGACAATCTTTTAAATTCGATACCGCCAATCCTAGAAATAAATCCGTATAGTGGCATTTATGGCCAGATAGGTCATAACAATACCAATCTACCGTGTAAACGTCATTTTCATATGATGGGGATAAAACAGTCTTTGGGTCACGTTTGTACGAGAGGATTTTCTCATATGTACATACATAAAAATGACAATCTTTTAATTTCGATACCGCCAATCCTAGAGATAAATCCGTGTATAAATCCGTATAGTGGCATATATGGCCAGATAGGTCATAACAATACCAATCTACCGTGTAAACGTCATTTCCATATGATGGGGAAAAAACAGTCTTTGGGTCACGTTTGTATGAGAGGATTTTCTCATATGTTCATACATAAAAATGACAATCTTTTAAATGTGATACCGCCAATCCTAGAGATAAATCCGTGTATAAATCCGTATAGTGGCATATATGGCCAGATAGGTCATAACAATACCAATCTACCGTGTAAACGTCATTTTCATATGATGGAGATAAAACAGTCTTTGGGTCACGCTTGTATGAGAGGATTTTCTCATATGTTCATACATAAAAATGACAATCTTTTAAATTCGATACCGCCAATCCTAGAGATAAATCCGTGTATAAATCCGTATAGTGGCATTTATGGCCAGATAGGTCATAACAATACCAATCTACCGTGTAAACGTCATTTTCATATGATGGAGATAAAACAGTCTTTGGGTCACGCTTGTATGAGAGGATTTTCTCATATGTGGATACATAAAAATGACAATCTTTTAAATTCGATACCGCCAATCCTAGAGATAAATCCGTGTATAAATCCGTATAGTGGCATTTATGGCCAGATAGGTCATAACAATACCAATCTACCGTGTAAACATCATTTCCACATGATGGAGATAAAACAGTCTTTGGGTCATGTTTGTATAAGAGGATTTTCTCATATGTTCATACATAAAAATGACAATCTTTTAAATTCGATACCGCCAATCCTAGAGATAAATCCGTGTATAAATCCGTATAGTGGCATTTATGGCCAGATAGGTCATAACAATACCAATATACCGTGTAAACGTCATTTCCATATGATGGAGATAAAACAGTCTTTGGGTCACGCTTGTATGAGAGGATTTTCTCATATGTTCATACATAAAAATGACAATCTTTTAAATTCGATACCGCCAATCCTACAGATAAATCCGTATAGTGGCATATATGGCCAGATAGGTCATAACAATACCAATCTAACGTGTAAACATCATTTCCATATGATGGGGATAAAACAGTCTTTGAGTCACGTTTGTATGAGAGGATTTTCTCATATGTGGATACATAAAAATGACAATCTTTTAAATTCGATACCGCCAATCCTAGAGATAAATCCGTGTATAAATCCGTATAGTGGCATTTATGGCCAGATAGGTCATAACAATACCAATCTACCGTGTAAACATCATTTCCACATGATGGAGATAAAACAGTCTTTGGGTCATGTTTGTATAAGAGGATTTTCTCATATGTTCATACATAAAAATGACAATCTTTTAAATTCGATACCGCCAATCCTAGAGATAAATCCGTGTATAAATCCGTATAGTGGCATTTATGGCCAGATAGGTCATAACAATACCAATATACCGTGTAAACGTCATTTCCATATGATGGAGATAAAACAGTCTTTGGGTCACGCTTGTATGAGAGGATTTTCTCATATGTTCATACATAAAAATGACAATCTTTTAAATTCGATACCGCCAATCCTACAGATAAATCCGTATAGTGGCATATATGGCCAGATAGGTCATAACAATACCAATCTAACGTGTAAACATCATTTCCATATGATGGGGATAAAACAGTCTTTGAGTCACGTTTGTATGAGAGGATTTTCTCATATGTGGATACATAAAAATGACAATCTTTTAAATTCGATACCGCCAATCCTAGAGATAAATCCGTGTATAAATCCGTATAGTGGCATTTATCGCCAGATAGGTCATAACAATACCAATCTACCGTGTAAACGTCATTTCCATATGATGGAGATAAAACAGTCTTTGGGTCACTTTTGTATGAGAGGATTTTCTCATATGTACATACATGAAAATGACAATCTTTTAAACTCAATACCGCCAAGCCTAGAGATAAATCCGTATAGTGGCATATATGGCCAGATAGGTCATAACAATACCAATCTACCGTGTAAACATCATTTCCATATGATGGGGATAAAACAGTCTTTGAGTCACTTTTGTATGAGAGGATTTTCTCATATGTACATACATAAAAATGACAATCTTTTAAATTCAATACCGCCAAGCCTAGAGATAAATCCGTATAGTGGCATATATGGCCAGATAGATCATAACAATACAAATCTACTATAATGGTGTTAACACCATTTCCATATGATGGGGATAAAACAGTCTTTCAGTCACGTTTGTATGAGAGGATTTTCTCATATGTACATACATAAAAATGACAATCTTTTAAATTCAATACCGCCAAGCCTAGAGATAAATCCGTATAGTGGCATATATGGCCAGATAGGTCAGAACAATACCAATCTACCGTGTAAACGTCATTTCCATATGATGGAGATAAAACAGTCTTTGGGTCACTTTTGTATGAGAGGATTTTCTCATATGTACATACATGAAAATGACAATCTTTTAAACTCAATACCGCCAAGCCTACAGATAGATCCGTATAGTGGCATATATCGCCAGATAGGTCATAACAATACCAATCTACCGTGTAAACATCATTTCCATATGATGGGGATAAAACAGTCTTTGAGTCACTTTTGTATGAGAGGATTTTCTCATATGTACATACATAAAAATGACAATCTTTTAAATTCAATACCGCCAAGCCTAGAGATAAATCCGTATAGTGGCATATATGGCCAGATAGGTCATAACAATACCAATCTACCGTGTAAACATCATTTCCATATGATGGGGATAAAACAGTCTTTGAGTCACTTTTGTATGAGAGGATTTTCTCATATGTATACATACATAAAAATGACAATCTTTTAAATTCAATACCGCCAAGCCTAGAGATAAATCCGTATAGTGGCATATATGGCCAGATAGGTCAGAACAATACCAATCTACCGTGTAAACATCATTTCCATATGATGGGGATAAAACAGTATTTGAGTCACTTTTGTATGAGAGGATTTTCTCATATGTATACATACATAAAAATGACAATCTTTTCAATTCAATACCGCCAATCCTAGAGATAAATCCGTATAGTGGCATATATGGCCAGATAGGTCATAACAATACCAATCTACCGTGTAAACATCATTTTCATATGATGGAAATAAAACAGTCTTTGGGTCACGTTTGTATGAGAGGATTTTCTCATATGTTCATACATAAAAATGACAATCTTTTAAATTCAATACCGCCAAGCCTAGAGATAAATCCGTATAGTGGCATATATGGCCAGATAGATCATAACAATATCAATCTACCGTGTAAACATCATTTCCATATGATGGGGATAAAACAGTCTTTGAGTCACTTTTGTATGAGAGGATTTTCTCATATGTACATACATGAAAATGACAATCTTTTCAACTCAATACCGCCAAGCCTAGAGATAAATCCGTATAGTGGCATACATGGCCAGATAGGTCATAACAATACCAATCTACCGTGTAAACATCATTTCCATATGATGGGGATAAAACAGTCTTTGGGTCATTTTTGTATGAGAGGATTTTCTCATATGTATACATACCTAAAAATGACAATCTTTTAAATTCAATACCGCCAAGCCTAGAGATAAATCCGTATAGTGGCATATATGGCCAGATAGGTCATAACAATACCAATCTACCGTGTAAACATCATTTCCATATGATGGGGATAAAACAGTCTTTGGGTCATTTTTGTATGAGAGGATTTTCTCATATGTATACATACATAAAAATGACAATCTTTTAAATTCAATACCGCCAAGCCTAGAGATAAATCCGTATAGTGGCATATATGGCCAGATAGGTCAGAACAATACCAATCTACCGTGTAAACATCATTTCCATATGATGGGGATAAAACAGTCTTTGGGTCATTTTTGTATGAGAGGATTTTCTCATATGTATACATACATAAAAATGACAATCTTTTAAATTCAATACCGCCAAGCCTAGAGATAAATCCGTATAGTGGCATATATGGCCAGATAGGTCAGAACAATACCAATCTACCGTGTAAACATCATTTCCATATGATGGGGATAAAACAGTCTTTGGGTCATTTTTGTATGAGAGGATTTTCTCATATGTACATACATGAAAATGACAATCTTTTAAATTCAATACCGCCAAGCCTAGAGATAAATCCGTATAGTGGCATACATGGCCAGATAGGTCATAACAATACCAATCTACCGTGTAAACATCATTTCCATATGATGGGGATAAAACAGTCTTTGAGTCACTTTTGTATGAGAGGATTTTCTCATATGTACATACATAAAAATGACAATCTTTTAAATTCAATACCGCCAAGCCTAGAGATAAATCCGTATAGTGGCATATATGGCCAGATAGGTCATAACAATACCAATCTACCGTGTAAACATCATTTCCATATGATGGGGATAAAACAGTCTTTGGGTCATTTTTGTATGAGAGGATTTTCTCATATGTATACATACATAAAAATGACAATCTTTTAAATTCAATACCGCCAAGCCTAGAGATAAATCCGTATAGTGGCATATATGGCCAGATAGGTCAGAACAATACCAATCTACCGTGTAAACATCATTTCCATATGATGGGGATAAAACAGTCTTTGGGTCATTTTTGTATGAGAGGATTTTCTCATATGTATACATACATAAAAATGACAATCTTTTAAATTCAATACCGCCAAGCCTAGAGATAAATCCGTATAGTGGCATATATGGCCAGATAGATCATAACAATATCAATCTACCGTGTAAACATCATTTCCATATGATGGGGATAAAACAGTCTTTGAGTCACTTTTGTATGAGAGGATTTTCTCATATGTACATACATGAAAATGACAATCTTTTCAACTCAATACCGCCAAGCCTAGAGATAAATCCGTATAGTGGCATACATGGCCAGATAGGTCATAACAATACCAATCTACCGTGTAAACATCATTTCCATATGATGGGGATAAAACAGTCTTTGGGTCATTTTTGTATGAGAGGATTTTCTCATATGTATACATACCTAAAAATGACAATCTTTTAAATTCAATACCGCCAAGCCTAGAGATAAATCCGTATAGTGGCATATATGGCCAGATAGGTCATAACAATACCAATCTACCGTGTAAACATCATTTCCATATGATGGGGATAAAACAGTCTTTGGGTCATTTTTGTATGAGAGGATTTTCTCATATGTATACATACATAAAAATGACAATCTTTTAAATTCAATACCGCCAAGCCTAGAGATAAATCCGTATAGTGGCATATATGGCCAGATAGGTCAGAACAATACCAATCTACCGTGTAAACATCATTTCCATATGATGGGGATAAAACAGTCTTTGGGTCATTTTTGTATGAGAGGATTTTCTCATATGTATACATACATAAAAATGACAATCTTTTAAATTCAATACCGCCAAGCCTAGAGATAAATCCGTATAGTGGCATATATGGCCAGATAGGTCAGAACAATACCAATCTACCGTGTAAACATCATTTCCATATGATGGGGATAAAACAGTCTTTGGGTCATTTTTGTATGAGAGGATTTTCTCATATGTACATACATGAAAATGACAATCTTTTAAATTCAATACCGCCAAGCCTAGAGATAAATCCGTATAGTGGCATACATGGCCAGATAGGTCATAACAATACCAATCTACCGTGTAAACATCATTTCCATATGATGGGGATAAAACAGTCTTTGAGTCACTTTTGTATGAGAGGATTTTCTCATATGTACATACATAAAAATGACAATCTTTTAAATTCAATACCGCCAATCCTAGAGATAAATCCGTATAGTGGCATATATGGCCAGATAGGTCATAACAATACCAATCTACCGTGTAAACATCATTCTCATATGATGGAAATAAAACAGTCTTTGGGTCACGTTTGTATGAGAGGATTTTCTCATATGTTCATACATAAAAATGACAATCTTTTAAATTCAATACCGCCAAGCCTAGAGATAAATCCGTATAGTGGCATATATGGCCAGATAGATCATAACAATACCAATCTACCGTGTAAACATCATTTCCATATAATGGGGATAAAACAGTCTTTGAGTCACTTTTGTATGAGAGGATTTTCTCATATGTACATACATGAAAATGACAATCTTTTAAATTCAATACCGCCAAGCCTAGAGATAAATCCGTATAGTGGCATACATGGCCAGATAGGTCATAACAATACCAATCTACCGTGTAAACATCATTTCCATATGATGGGGATAAAACAGTCTTTGAGTCACTTTTGTATGAGAGGATTTTCTCATATGTACATACATAAAAATGACAATCTTTTAAATTCAATACCGCCAAGCCTAGAGATAAATCCGTATAGTGGCATATATGGCCAGATAGGTCATAACAATACCAATCTACCGTGTAAACATCATTTCCATATGATGGGGATAAAACAGTCTTTGGGTCATTTTTGTATGAGAGGATTTTCTCATATGTATACATACATAAAAATGACAATCTTTTAAATTCAATACCGCCAAGCCTAGAGATAAATCCGTATAGTGGCATATATGGCCAGATAGGTCAGAACAATACCAATCTACCGTGTAAACATCATTTCCATATGATGGGGATAAAACAGTCTTTGGGTCATTTTTGTATGAGAGGATTTTCTCATATGTATACATACATAAAAATGACAATCTTTTAAATTCAATACCGCCAAGCCTAGAGATAAATCCGTATAGTGGCATATATGGCCAGATAGGTCATAACAATACCAATCTACCGTGTAAACATCATTTTCATATGATGGAAATAAAACAGTCTTTGGGTCACGTTTGTATGAGAGGATTTTCTCATATGTTCATACATAAAAATGACAATCTTTTAAATTCAATACCGCCAAGCCTAGAGATAAATCCGTATAGTGGCATATATGGCCAGATAGATCATAACAATACCAATCTACCGTGTAAACATCATTTCCATATAATGGGGATAAAACAGTCTTTGAGTCACTTTTGTATGAGAGGATTTTCTCATATGTACATACATGAAAATGACAATCTTTTAAATTCAATACCGCCAAGCCTAGAGATAAATCCGTATAGTGGCATACATGGCCAGATAGGTCATAACAATACCAATCTACCGTGTAAACATCATTTCCATATGATGGGGATAAAACAGTCTTTGGGTCACGTTTGTATGAGAGGATTTTCTCATATGTACATACATAAAAATGACAATCTTTTAAATTCGATACCGCCAATCCTAGATATAAATCCGTATAGTGGCATTTATGGCCAGATAGGTCATAACAATACCAATCTACCGTGTAAACATCATTTCCATATGATGGGGATAAAACAGTCTTTGGGTCACGCTTGTATGAGAGGATTTTCTCATATGTTCATACATAAAAATGACAATCTTTTAATTTCGATACCGCCAATCCTAGATATAAATCCGTATAGTGGCATTTATGATCAGGTCATAACAATACCAATCTACCGTGTAAACGTCATTTCCATATGATGGGGATAAAACAGTCTTTGGGTCACGTTTGTACGAGAGGATTTTCTCATATGTACATACATAAAAATGACAATCTTTTAATTTCGATACCGCCAATCCTAGATATAAATCCGTATAGTGGCATTTATGGCCAGATAGGTCATAACAATACCAATCTACCGTGTAAACGTCATTTCCATATGATGGGGATAAAACAGTCTTTGGGTCACGTTTGTATGAGAGGATTTTCTCATATGTTCATACATAAAAATGACAATCTTTTAAATTCGATACCGCCAATCCTAGAAATAAATCCGTATAGTGGCATTTATGGCCAGATAGGTCATAACAATACCAATCTACCGTGTAAACGTCATTTTCATATGATGGGGATAAAACAGTCTTTGGGTCACGTTTGTACGAGAGGATTTTCTCATATGTACATACATAAAAATGACAATCTTTTAATTTCGATACCGCCAATCCTAGAGATAAATCCGTGTATAAATCCGTATAGTGGCATTTATGGTCAGATAGGTCATAACAATACCAATCTACCGTGTAAACGTCATTTCCATATGATGGGGAAAAAACAGTCTTTGGGTCACGTTTGTATGAGAGGATTTTCTCATATGTTCATACATAAAAATGACAATCTTTTAAATGTGATACCGCCAATCCTAGAGATAAATCCGTGTATAAATCCGTATAGTGGCATATATGGCCAGATAGGTCATAACAATACCAATCTACCGTGTAAACGTCATTTTCATATGATGGAGATAAAACAGTCTTTGGGTCACGCTTGTATGAGAGGATTTTCTCATATGTTCATACATAAAAATGACAATCTTTTAAATTCGATACCGCCAATCCTAGAGATAAATCCGTGTATAAATCCGTATAGTGGCATTTATGGCCAGATAGGTCATAACAATACCAATCTACCGTGTAAACGTCATTTTCATATGATGGAGATAAAACAGTCTTTGGGTCACGCTTGTATGAGAGGATTTTCTCATATGTGGATACATAAAAATGACAATCTTTTAAATTCGATACCGCCAATCCTAGAGATAAATCCGTGTATAAATCCGTATAGTGGCATTTATGGCCAGATAGGTCATAACAATACCAATCTACCGTGTAAACATCATTTCCACATGATGGAGATAAAACAGTCTTTGGGTCATGTTTGTATAAGAGGATTTTCTCATATGTTCATACATAAAAATGACAATCTTTTAAATTCGATACCGCCAATCCTAGAGATAAATCCGTGTATAAATCCGTATAGTGGCATTTATGGCCAGATAGGTCATAACAATACCAATATACCGTGTAAACGTCATTTCCATATGATGGAGATAAAACAGTCTTTGGGTCACGCTTGTATGAGAGGATTTTCTCATATGTTCATACATAAAAATGACAATCTTTTAAATTCGATACCGCCAATCCTACAGATAAATCCGTATAGTGGCATATATGGCCAGATAGGTCATAACAATACCAATCTAACGTGTAAACATCATTTCCATATGATGGGGATAAAACAGTCTTTGAGTCACGTTTGTATGAGAGGATTTTCTCATATGTGGATACATAAAAATGACAATCTTTTAAATTCGATACCGCCAATCCTAGAGATAAATCCGTGTATAAATCCGTATAGTGGCATTTATGGCCAGATAGGTCATAACAATACCAATCTACCGTGTAAACATCATTTCCACATGATGGAGATAAAACAGTCTTTGGGTCATGTTTGTATAAGAGGATTTTCTCATATGTTCATACATAAAAATGACAATCTTTTAAATTCGATACCGCCAATCCTAGAGATAAATCCGTGTATAAATCCGTATAGTGGCATTTATGGCCAGATAGGTCATAACAATACCAATATACCGTGTAAACGTCATTTCCATATGATGGAGATAAAACAGTCTTTGGGTCACGCTTGTATGAGAGGATTTTCTCATATGTTCATACATAAAAATGACAATCTTTTAAATTCGATACCGCCAATCCTACAGATAAATCCGTATAGTGGCATATATGGCCAGATAGGTCATAACAATACCAATCTAACGTGTAAACATCATTTCCATATGATGGGGATAAAACAGTCTTTGAGTCACGTTTGTATGAGAGGATTTTCTCATATGTGGATACATAAAAATGACAATCTTTTAAATTCGATACCGCCAATCCTAGAGATAAATCCGTGTATAAATCCGTATAGTGGCATTTATCGCCAGATAGGTCATAACAATACCAATCTACCGTGTAAACGTCATTTCCATATGATGGAGATAAAACAGTCTTTGGGTCACTTTTGTATGAGAGGATTTTCTCATATGTACATACATGAAAATGACAATCTTTTAAACTCAATACCGCCAAGCCTAGAGATACATCCGTATAGTGGCATATATGGCCAGATAGGTCATAACAATACCAATCTATCGTGTAAACATCATTTCCATATGATGGGGATAAAACAGTCTTTGAGTCACTTTTGTATGAGAGGATTTTCTCATATGTACATACATAAAAATGACAATCTTTTAAATTCAATACCGCCAAGCCTACAGATAAATCCGTATAGTGGCATATATGGCCAGATAGATCATAACAATACAAATCTACTATAATGGTGTAAACACCATTTCCATATGATGGGGATAAAACAGTCTTTCAGTCACGTTTGTATGAGAGGATTTTCTCATATGTACATACATAAAAATGACAATCTTTTAAATTCAATACCGCCAAGCCTAGAGATAAATCCGTATAGTGGCATATATGGCCAGATAGGTCAGAACAATACCAATCTACCGTGTAAACGTCATTTCCATATGATGGAGATAAAACAGTCTTTGGGTCACTTTTGTATGAGAGGATTTTCTCATATGTACATACATGAAAATGACAATCATTTAAACTCAATACCGCCAAGCCTACAGATAGATCCGTATAGTGGCATATATCGCCAGATAGGTCATAACAATACCAATCTACCGTGTAAACATCATTTCCATATGATGGGGATAAAACAGTCTTTGAGTCACTTTTGTATGAGAGGATTTTCTCATATGTACATACATAAAAATGACAATCTTTTAAATTCAATACCGCCAAGCCTAGAGATAAATCCGTATAGTGGCATATATGGCCAGATAGGTCATAACAATACCAATCTACCGTGTAAACATCATTTCCATATGATGGGGATAAAACAGTCTTTGAGTCACTTTTGTATGAGAGGATTTTCTCATATGTATACATACATAAAAATGACAATCTTTTAAATTCAATACCGCCAAGCCTAGAGATAAATCCGTATAGTGGCATATATGGCCAGATAGGTCAGAACAATACCAATCTACCGTGTAAACATCATTTCCATATGATGGGGATAAAACAGTATTTGAGTCACTTTTGTATGAGAGGATTTTCTCATATGTATACATACATAAAAATGACAATCTTTTCAATTCAATACCGCCAATCCTAGAGATAAATCCGTATAGTGGCATATATGGCCAGATAGGTCATAACAATACCAATCTACCGTGTAAACATCATTTTCATATGATGGAAATAAAACAGTCTTTGGGTCACGTTTGTATGAGAGGATTTTCTCATATGTTCATACATAAAAATGACAATCTTTTAAATTCAATACCGCCAAGCCTAGAGATAAATCCGTATAGTGGCATATATGGCCAGATAGATCATAACAATATCAATCTACCGTGTAAACATCATTTCCATATGATGGGGATAAAACAGTCTTTGAGTCACTTTTGTATGAGAGGATTTTCTCATATGTACATACATGAAAATGACAATCTTTTCAACTCAATACCGCCAAGCCTAGAGATAAATCCGTATAGTGGCATACATGGCCAGATAGGTCATAACAATACCAATCTACCGTGTAAACATCATTTCCATATGATGGGGATAAAACAGTCTTTGGGTCATTTTTGTATGAGAGGATTTTCTCATATGTATACATACCTAAAAATGACAATCTTTTAAATTCAATACCGCCAAGCCTAGAGATAAATCCGTATAGTGGCATATATGGCCAGATAGGTCATAACAATACCAATCTACCGTGTAAACATCATTTCCATATGATGGGGATAAAACAGTCTTTGGGTCATTTTTGTATGAGAGGATTTTCTCATATGTATACATACATAAAAATGACAATCTTTTAAATTCAATACCGCCAAGCCTAGAGATAAATCCGTATAGTGGCATATATGGCCAGATAGGTCAGAACAATACCAATCTACCGTGTAAACATCATTTCCATATGATGGGGATAAAACAGTCTTTGGGTCATTTTTGTATGAGAGGAATTTCTCATATGTATACATACATAAAAATGACAATCTTTTAAATTCAATACCGCCAAGCCTAGAGATAAATCCGTATAGTGGCATATATGGCCAGATAGGTCAGAACAATACCAATCTACCGTGTAAACATCATTTCCATATGATGGGGATAAAACAGTCTTTGGGTCATTTTTGTATGAGAGGATTTTCTCATATGTACATACATGAAAATGACAATCTTTTAAATTCAATACCGCCAAGCCTAGAGATAAATCCGTATAGTGGCATACATGGCCAGATAGGTCATAACAATACCAATCTACCGTGTAAACATCATTTCCATATGATGGGGATAAAACAGTCTTTGAGTCACTTTTGTATGAGAGGATTTTCTCATATGTACATACATAAAAATGACAATCTTTTAAATTCAATACCGCCAAGCCTAGAGATAAATCCGTATAGTGGCATATATGGCCAGATAGGTCATAACAATACCAATCTACCGTGTAAACATCATTTCCATATGATGGGGATAAAACAGTCTTTGGGTCATTTTTGTATGAGAGGATTTTCTCATATGTATACATACATAAAAATGACAATCTTTTAAATTCAATACCGCCAAGCCTAGAGATAAATCCGTATAGTGGCATATATGGCCAGATAGGTCAGAACAATACCAATCTACCGTGTAAACATCATTTCCATATGATGGGGATAAAACAGTCTTTGGGTCATTTTTGTATGAGAGGATTTTCTCATATGTATACATACATAAAAATGACAATCTTTTAAATTCAATACCGCCAAGCCTAGAGATAAATCCGTATAGTGGCATATATGGCCAGATAGATCATAACAATATCAATCTACCGTGTAAACATCATTTCCATATGATGGGGATAAAACAGTCTTTGAGTCACTTTTGTATGAGAGGATTTTCTCATATGTACATACATGAAAATGACAATCTTTTCAACTCAATACCGCCAAGCCTAGAGATAAATCCGTATAGTGGCATACATGGCCAGATAGGTCATAACAATACCAATCTACCGTGTAAACATCATTTCCATATGATGGGGATAAAACAGTCTTTGGGTCATTTTTGTATGAGAGGATTTTCTCATATGTATACATACCTAAAAATGACAATCTTTTAAATTCAATACCGCCAAGCCTAGAGATAAATCCGTATAGTGGCATATATGGCCAGATAGGTCATAACAATACCAATCTACCGTGTAAACATCATTTCCATATGATGGGGATAAAACAGTCTTTGGGTCATTTTTGTATGAGAGGATTTTCTCATATGTATACATACATAAAAATGACAATCTTTTAAATTCAATACCGCCAAGCCTAGAGATAAATCCGTATAGTGGCATATATGGCCAGATAGGTCAGAACAATACCAATCTACCGTGTAAACATCATTTCCATATGATGGGGATAAAACAGTCTTTGGGTCATTTTTGTATGAGAGGATTTTCTCATATGTATACATACATAAAAATGACAATCTTTTAAATTCAATACCGCCAAGCCTAGAGATAAATCCGTATAGTGGCATATATGGCCAGATAGGTCAGAACAATACCAATCTACCGTGTAAACATCATTTCCATATGATGGGGATAAAACAGTCTTTGGGTCATTTTTGTATGAGAGGATTTTCTCATATGTACATACATGAAAATGACAATCTTTTAAATTCAATACCGCCAAGCCTAGAGATAAATCCGTATAGTGGCATACATGGCCAGATAGGTCATAACAATACCAATCTACCGTGTAAACATCATTTCCATATGATGGGGATAAAACAGTCTTTGAGTCACTTTTGTATGAGAGGATTTTCTCATATGTACATACATAAAAATGACAATCTTTTAAATTCAATACCGCCAATCCTAGAGATAAATCCGTATAGTGGCATATATGGCCAGATAGGTCATAACAATACCAATCTACCGTGTAAACATCATTTTCATATGATGGAAATAAAACAGTCTTTGGGTCACGTTTGTATGAGAGGATTTTCTCATATGTTCATACATAAAAATGACAATCTTTTAAATTCAATACCGCCAAGCCTAGAGATAAATCCGTATAGTGGCATATATGGCCAGATAGATCATAACAATACCAATCTACCGTGTAAACATCATTTCCATATAATGGGGATAAAACAGTCTTTGAGTCACTTTTGTATGAGAGGATTTTCTCATATGTACATACATGAAAATGACAATCTTTTAAATTCAATACCGCCAAGCCTAGAGATAAATCCGTATAGTGGCATACATGGCCAGATAGGTCATAACAATACCAATCTACCGTGTAAACATCATTTCCATATGATGGGGATAAAACAGTCTTTGAGTCACTTTTGTATGAGAGGATTTTCTCATATGTACATACATAAAAATGACAATCTTTTAAATTCAATACCGCCAAGCCTAGAGATAAATCCGTATAGTGGCATATATGGCCAGATAGGTCATAACAATACCAATCTACCGTGTAAACATCATTTCCATATGATGGGGATAAAACAGTCTTTGGGTCATTTTTGTATGAGAGGATTTTCTCATATGTATACATACATAAAAATGACAATCTTTTAAATTCAATACCGCCAAGCCTAGAGATAAATCCGTATAGTGGCATATATGGCCAGATAGGTCAGAACAATACCAATCTACCGTGTAAACATCATTTCCATATGATGGGGATAAAACAGTCTTTGGGTCATTTTTGTATGAGAGGATTTTCTCATATGTATACATACATAAAAATGACAATCTTTTAAATTCAATACCGCCAAGCCTAGAGATAAATCCGTATAGTGGCATATATGGCCAGATAGGTCATAACAATACCAATCTACCGTGTAAACATCATTTCCATATGATGGGGATAAAACAGTCTTTGGGTCATTTTTGTATGAGAGGATTTTCTCATATGTATACATACATAAAAATGACAATCTTTTAAATTCAATACCGCCAAGCCTAGAGATAAATCCGTATAGTGGCATATATGGCCAGATAGGTCAGAACAATACCAATCTACCGTGTAAACATCATTTCCATATGATGGGGATAAAACAGTCTTTGGGTCATTTTTGTATGAGAGGATTTTCTCATATGTACATACATGAAAATGACAATCTTTTAAATTCAATACCGCCAAGCCTAGAGATAAATCCGTATAGTGGCATACATGGCCAGATAGGTCATAACAATACCAATCTACCGTGTAAACATCATTTCCATATGATGGGGATAAAACAGTCTTTGAGTCACTTTTGTATGAGAGGATTTTCTCATATGTACATACATAAAAATGACAATCTTTTCAACTCAATACCGCCAATCCTAGAGATAAATCCGTATAGTGGCATATATGGCCAGATAGGTCATAACAATACCAATCTACCGTGTAAACATCATTTCCATATGATGGGGATAAAACAGTCTTTGAGTCACTTTTGTATGAGAGGATTTTCTCATATGTACATACATAAAAATGACAATCTTTTAAATTCAATACCGCCAATCCTAGAGATAAATCCGTATAGTGGCATATATGGCCAGATAGGTCAGAACAATACCAATCTACCGTGTAAACATCATTTCCATATGATGGGGATAAAACAGTCTTTGGGTCATTTTTGTATGAGAGGATTTTCTCATATGTATACATACATAAAAATGACAATCTTTTAAATTCAATACCGCCAAGCCTAGAGATAAATCCGTATAGTGGCATATATGGCCAGATAGGTCATAACAATACCAATCTACCGTGTAAACATCATTTCCATATGATGGGGATAAAACAGTCTTTGGGTCATTTTTGTATGAGAGGATTTTCTCATATGTATACATACATAAAAATGACAATCTTTTAAATTCAATACCGCCAAGCCTAGAGATAAATCCGTATAGTGGCATATATGGCCAGATAGGTCAGAACAATACCAATCTACCGTGTAAACATCATTTCCATATGATGGGGATAAAACAGTCTTTGGGTCATTTTTGTATGAGAGGATTTTCTCATATGTACATACATGAAAATGACAATCTTTTAAATTCAATACCGCCAAGCCTAGAGATAAATCCGTATAGTGGCATACATGGCCAGATAGGTCATAACAATACCAATCTACCGTGTAAACATCATTTCCATATGATGGGGATAAAACAGTCTTTGAGTCACTTTTGTATGAGAGGATTTTCTCATATGTACATACATAAAAATGACAATCTTTTAAATTCAATACCGCCAATCCTAGAGATAAATCCGTATAGTGGCATATATGGCCAGATAGGTCATAACAATACCAATCTACCGTGTAAACATCATTTTCATATGATGGAAATAAAACAGTCTTTGGGTCACGTTTGTATGAGAGGATTTTCTCATATGTTCATACATAAAAATGACAATCTTTTAAATTCAATACCGCCAAGCCTAGAGATAAATCCGTATAGTGGAATATATGGCCAGATAGATCATAACAATACCAATCTACCGTGTAAACATCATTTCCATATAATGGGGATAAAACAGTCTTTGAGTCACTTTTGTATGAGAGGATTTTCTCATATGTACATACATGAAAATGACAATCTTTTAAATTCAATACCGCCAAGCCTAGAGATAAATCCGTATAGTGGCATACATGGCCAGATAGGTCATAACAATACCAATCTACCGTGTAAACATCATTTCCATATGATGGGGATAAAACAGTCTTTGAGTCACTTTTGTATGAGAGGATTTTCTCATATGTTCATACATAAAAATGACAATCTTTTAAATTCAATACCGCCAAGCCTAGAGATAAATCCGTATAGTGGCATATATGGCCAGATAGATCATAACAATACCAATCTACCGTGTAAACATCATTTCCATATAATGGGGATAAAACAGTCTTTGAGTCACTTTTGTATGAGAGGATTTTCTCATATGTACATACATGAAAATGACAATCTTTTAAATTCAATACCGCCAAGCCTAGAGATAAATCCGTATAGTGGCATACATGGCCAGATAGGTCATAACAATACCAATCTACCGTGTTAACATCATTTCCATATGATGGGGATAAAACAGTCTTTGAGTCACTTTTGTATGAGAGGATTTTCTCATATGTATACATACATAAAAATGACAATCTTTTAAATTCAATACCGCCAAGCCTAGAGATAAATCCGTATAGTGGCATATATGGCCAGATAGGTCATAACAATACCAATCTACCGTGTAAACGTCATTTCCATATGATGGGGATAAAACAGTCTTTGAGTCACTTTTGTATGAGAGGATTTTCTCATATGTACATACATGAAAATGACAATCTTTTAAATTCAATACCGCCAAGCCTAGAGATAAATCCGTATAGTGGCATATATGGCCAGATAGGTCATAACAATACCAATCTACCGTGTAAACATCATTTCCATATGATAGGAATAAAACAGTCTTTGAGTCACTTTTGTATGAGAGGATTTTCTCATATGTACATACATAAAAATGACAATCTTTTAAATTCAATACCGCTAATCCTACAGATAAATCCGTATAGTGGCATATATGGCCAGATAGGTCATAACAATACCAATCTACCGTGTAAACATCATTTCCATATGATGGGGATAAAACAGTCTTTGGGTCACGTTTGTATGAGAGGATTTTCTCATATGTACATACATAAAAATGACAATATTTAATTCAATACCGCCAAGCCTAGAGATAAATCCGTATAGTGGCATATATGGCCAGATAGGTCATAACAATATCAATCTACCGTGTAAACATCATTTCCATATGATGGGGATAAAACAGTATTTGAGTCACTTTTGTATGAGAGGATTTTCTCGTATGTACATACATAAAAATGACAATCTTTTAAATTCAATACCGCCAAGCCTAGATATAAATCCGTATAGTGGCATATATGGCCAGATAGGTCATAACAATACCAATCTACCGTGTAAACATCATTTCCATATGATGGAAATAAAATAGTCTTTGAGTCACTTTTGTATGAGAGGATTTTCTCATATGTACATACATAAAAATGAAAATTTTTAATTCAATACCGCCAAGCCTAGAGATAAATCCGTATATGTAGTGGCATATATGGCCAGATAGGTCATAACAATACCAATCTACCGTGTAAACATCATTTCCATATGATGGGGATAAAACAGTCTTTGGGTCACGTTTGTATGAGAGGATTTTCTCATATGTACATACATAAAAATGACAATTTTTAATTCAATACCGCCAAGCCTAGAGATAAATCCGTATATGTAGTGGCATATATGGCCAGATAGGTCATAACAATACCAATCTAGCGTGTAAACATCATTTCCATATGATGAGGATAAAACAGTCTTTGACTCACTTTTGTATGAGAGGATTTTCTCATATGTACATACATGAAAATGACAATCTTTTAAACTCAATACCGCCAAGCCTAGAGATAAATCCGTATAGTGGCATATATGGCCAGATAGGTCATAACAATACCAATCTACCGTGTAAACGCCATTTCCATATGATGGAGATAAAACAGTCTTTGGGTCACGTTTGTATGAGAGGATTTTCTCATATGTTCATACATAAAAATGACAATCTTTTAAATTCAATACCGCCAAGCCTAGAGATAAATCCATATATGTAGTGGCATATATGGCCAGATAGGTCATAACAATACCAATCTACCGTGTAAACATCATTTCCATATGATGAGGATAAAACAGTCTTTGACTCACTTTTGTATGAGAGGATTTTCTCATATGTACATACATGAAAATGACAATCTTTTAAACTCAATACCGCCAAGCCTAGAGATAAATCCGTATATGTAGTGGCATATATGGCCAGATAGGTCATAACAATACCAATCTACCGTGTAAACATCATTTCCATATGATGGGGATAAAACAGTCTTTGAGTCACTTTTGTATGAGAGGATTTCCATATGATGGGGATAAAACAGTCTTTCAGTCACATACATGAAAATGACAATCTTTTAAACTCAATACCGCCAAGCCTAGAGATAAATCCGTATAGTGGCATATATGGCCAGATAGGTCATAACAATACCAATCTACCGTGTAAACATCATTTCCATATGATGGGGATAAAACAGTCTTTGAGTCACTTTTGTATGAGAGGATTTCCATATGATGGGGATAAAACAGTCTTTGAGTCACTTTGGTATGAGAGGATTTTCTCATATGTACATACATGAAAATGACAATCTTTTAAACTCAATACCGCCAAGCCTAGAGATAAGTCCGTATATGTAGTGGCATATATGGCCAGATAGGTCATAACAATACCAATCTACCGTGTAAACATCATTTCCATATGATGGGGATAAAACAGTCTTTGAGTCACTTTTGTATGAGAGGATTTCCATATGATGGGGATAAAACAGTCTTTCAGTCACTTTGGTATGAGAGGATTTTCTCATATGTACATACATAAAAATGACAATCTTTTAAATTCAATACCGCCAAGCCTAGAGATAAATCCGTATAGTGGCATATATGGCCAGATAGGTCATAACAATACCAATCTACCGTGTAAACATCATTTCCATATGATAGGGATAAAACAGTCTTTGGGTCACTTTTGTATGAGAGGATTTTCTCATATGTACATACATGAAAATGACAATCTTTTAAACTCAATACCGCCAAGCCTAGAGATAAATCCGTATAGTGGCATATATGGCCAGATAGGTCAGAACAATACCAATCTACCGTGTAAACATCATTTCCATATGATGGGGATAAAACAGTCTTTGGGTCACGTTTGTATGAGAGGATTTTCTCATATGTTCATACATAAAAATGACAATCTTTTAAACTCAATACCGCCAAGCCTAGAGATAAATCCGTTTATGTATTGGCATATATGGCCAGATAGGTCATAACAATACCAATCTACCGTGTAAACATCATTTCCATATGATGGGGA
Source organism: Tipula lateralis (assembly GCA_963932295.1). Taxonomy (NCBI): domain Eukaryota; kingdom Metazoa; phylum Arthropoda; class Insecta; order Diptera; family Tipulidae; genus Tipula; species Tipula lateralis. The sequence continues at coordinate 2,871,055 of OZ010739.1, read as the reverse complement.
TAAAACAGTCTTTGAGTCACTTTTGTATGAGAGGATTTTCTCATATGTTCATACATAAAAATGACAATCTTTTAAATTCAATACCGCCAAGCCTAGAGATAAATCCGTATAGTGGCATATATGGCCAGATAGGTCATAACAAAACCAATCTACCGTGTAAACATCATTTCCATACGATGGGGATAAAACAGTCTTTGGGTCACGTTTGTATGAGAGGATTTTCTCATATGTTCATACATAAAAATGACAATCTTTTAAATTCAATACCGCCAAGCCTAGAGATAAATCCGTATAGTGGCATATATGGCCAGATAGGTCATAACAATACCAATCTACCGTGTAAACATCATTTCCATATGATGGGGATAAAACAGTCTTTGGGTCACTTTTGTATGAGAGGATTTTCTCATATGTACATACATGAAAATGACAATCTTTTAAACTCAATACCGCCAAGCCTAGAGATAAATCCGTATAGTGGCATATATGGCCAGATAGGTCATAACAATACCAATCTACCGTGTAAACATCATTTCCATATGATGGGGATAAAACAGTCTTTGAGTCACTTTTGTATGAGAGGATTTCCATATGATGGGGATAAAACAGTCTTTGAGTCACTTTTGTATGAGAGGATTTTCTCATATGGACATACATGAAAATGACAATCTTTTAAACTCAATACCGCCAAGCCTAGAGATAAATCCGTATATGTAGTGGCATATATGGCCAGATAGGTCATAACAATACCAATCTAGCGTGTAAACATCATTTCCATATGATGGGGATAAAACAGTCTTTGAGTCGTTTTTGTATGAGAGGATTTCCATATGATGGGGATAAAACAGTCTTTCAGTCACTTTTGTATGAGAGGATTTTCTCATATGTACATACATGAAAATGACAATCTTTTAAACTCAATACCGCCAAGCCTAGAGATAAGTCCGTATATGTAGTGGCATATATGGCCAGATAGGTCATAACAATACCAATCTACCGTGTAAACATCATTTCCATATGATGGGGATAAAACAGTCTTTGAGTCACTTTTGTATGAGAGGATTTCTATATGATGGGGATAAAACAGTCTTTCAGTCACTTTGGTATGAGAGGATTTTCTCATATGTACATACATAAAAATGACAATTTTTAATTCAATACCGCCAAGCCTAGAGATAAGTCCGTATATGTAGTGGCATATATGGCCAGATAGGTCATAACAAAACCAATCTACCGTGTAAACATCATTTCCATATGATGGGGATAAAACAGTCTTTGGGTCACGTTTGTATGAGAGGATTTTCTCATATGTACATACATGAAAATGACAATCTTTTAAACTCAATACCGCCAAGCCTAGAGATAAATCCGTATAGTGGCATATATGGCCAGATAGGTCATAACAATACCAATCTACCGTGTAAACATCATTTCCATATGATGGGGATAAAACAGTCTTTGGGTCACTTTTGTATGAGAGGATTTTCTCATATGTTCATACATAAAAATGACAATCTTTTAAATTCAATACCGCCAAGCCTAGAGATAAATCCGTATATGTAGTGGCATATATGGCCAGATAGGTCATAACAATACCAATCTACCGTGTAAACATCATTTCCATATGATGGGGATAAAACAGTCTTTGGGTCACTTTTGTATGAGAGGATTTTCTCATATGTACATACATGAAAATGACAATCTTTTAAATTCAATACCGCCAAGCCTAGAGATAAGTCCGTATATGTAGTGGCATATATGGCCAGATAGGTCATAACAATACCAATCTACCGTGTAAACATCATTTCCATATGATGGGGATAAAACAGTCTTTGAGTCACTTTTGTATGAGAGGATTTTCTCATATGTTCATACATAAAAATGACAATCTTTTAAATTCAATACCGCCAAGCCTAGAGATAAATCCGTATAGTGGCATATATGGCCAGATAGGTCATAACAATACCAATCTACCGTGTAAACATCATTTCCATATGATGGGGATAAAACAGTCTTTGGGTCACTTTTGTATGAGAGGATTTTCTCATATGTACATACATGAAAATGACAATCTTTTAAACTCAATACCGCCAAGCCTAGAGATAAATCCGTATATGTAGTGGCATATATGGCCAGATAGGTCATAACAATACCAATCTACCGTGTAAACATCATTTCCATATGATGGGGATAAAACAGTCTTTGAGTCACTTTTGTATGAGAGGATTTCCATATGATGGGGATAAAACAGTCTTTGAGTCACTTTGGTATGAGAGGATTTTCTCATATGTACATACATGAAAATGACAATCTTTTAAACTCAATACCGCCAAGCCTAGAGATAAGTCCGTATATGTAGTGGCATATATGGCCAGATAGGTCATAACAATACCAATCTACCGTGTAAACATCATTTCCATATGATGGGGATAAAACAGTCTTTGAGTCACTTTTGTATGAGAGGATTTCCATATGATGGGGATAAAACAGTCTTTCAGTCACTTTGGTATGAGAGGATTTTCTCATATGTACATACATAAAAATGACAATCTTTTAAATTCAATACCGCCAAGCCTAGAGATAAATCCGTATAGTGGCATATATGGCCAGATAGGTCATAACAATACCAATCTACCGTGTAAACATCATTTCCATATGATAGGGATAAAACAGTCTTTGGGTCACTTTTGTATGAGAGGATTTTCTCATATGTACATACATGAAAATGACAATCTTTTAAACTCAATACCGCCAAGCCTAGAGATAAATCCGTATAGTGGCATATATGGCCAGATAGGTCATAACAATACCAATCTAGCGTGTAAACATCATTTCCATATGATGGGGATAAAACAGTCTTTGGGTCACTTTTGTATGAGAGGATTTTCTCATATGTACATACATGAAAATGACAATCTTTTAAACTCAATACCGCCAAGCCTAGAGATAAATCCGTATAGTGGCATATATGGCCAGATAGGTCATAACAATACCAATCTACCGTGTAAACATCATTTCCATATGATGGGGATAAAACAGTATTTGAGTCACTTTTGTATGAGAGGATTTTCTCATATGTATACATACATAAAAATGACAATCTTTTAAATTCAATACCGCCAAGCCTAGAGATAAATCCGTATAGTGGCATATATGGCCAGATAGGTCATAACAATATCAATCTACCGTGTAAACATCATTTCCATATGATGGGGATAAAACAGTCTTTCAGTCACTTTTGTATTAGAGGTTTTTCTCATATGTACATACATAAAAATGACAATCTTTTAAATTCAATACCGCCAAGCCTAGAGATAAATCCGTATAGTGGCATATATGGCCAGATAGGTCATAACAATACCAATCTACCGTGTAAACGCCATTTCCATATGATGGAGATAAAACAGTCTTTGGGTCACGTTTGTATGAGAGGATTTTCTCATATGTTCATACATAAAAATGACAATCTTTTAAATTCAATACCGCCAAGCCTAGAGATAAATCCATATATGTAGTGGCATATATGGCCAGATAGGTCATAACAATACCAATCTACCGTGTAAACATCATTTCCATATGATGAGGATAAAACAGTCTTTGACTCACTTTTGTATGAGAGGATTTTCTCATATGTACATACATGAAAATGACAATCTTTTAAACTCAATACCGCCAAGCCTAGAGATAAATCCGTATATGTAGTGGCATATATGGCCAGATAGGTCATAACAATACCAATCTACCGTGTAAACATCATTTCCATATGATGGGGATAAAACAGTCTTTGAGTCACTTTTGTATGAGAGGATTTCCATATGATGGGGATAAAACAGTCTTTCAGTCACATACATGAAAATGACAATCTTTTAAACTCAATACCGCCAAGCCTAGAGATAAATCCGTATAGTGGCGTATATGGCCAGATAGGTCATAACAATACCAATCTACCGTGTAAACATCATTTCCATATGATGGGGATAAAACAGTCTTTGAGTCACTTTTGTATGAGAGGATTTCCATATGATGGGGATAAAACAGTCTTTGAGTCACTTTGGTATGAGAGGATTTTCTCATATGTACATACATGAAAATGACAATCTTTTAAACTCAATACCGCCAAGCCTAGAGATAAGTCCGTATATGTAGTGGCATATATGGCCAGATAGGTCATAACAATACCAATCTACCGTGTAAACATCATTTCCATATGATGGGGATAAAACAGTCTTTGAGTCACTTTTGTATGAGAGGATTTCCATATGATGGGGATAAAACAGTCTTTCAGTCACTTTGGTATGAGAGGATTTTCTCATATGTACATACATAAAAATGACAATCTTTTAAATTCAATACCGCCAAGCCTAGAGATAAATCCGTATAGTGGCATATATGGCCAGATAGGTCATAACAATACCAATCTACCGTGTAAACATCATTTCCATATGATAGGGATAAAACAGTCTTTGGGTCACTTTTGTATGAGAGGATTTTCTCATATGTACATACATGAAAATGACAATCTTTTAAACTCAATACCGCCAAGCCTAGAGATAAATCCGTATAGTGGCATATATGGCCAGATAGGTCAGAACAATACCAATCTACCGTGTAAACATCATTTCCATATGATGGGGATAAAACAGTCTTTGGGTCACGTTTGTATGAGAGGATTTTCTCATATGTTCATACATAAAAATGACAATCTTTTAAACTCAATACCGCCAAGCCTAGAGATAAATCCGTTTATGTATTGGCATATATGGCCAGATAGGTCATAACAATACCAATCTACCGTGTAAACATCATTTCCATATGATGGGGATAAAACAGTCTTTGAGTCACTTTTGTATGAGAGGATTTTCTCATATGTTCATACATAAAAATGACAATCTTTTAAATTCAATACCGCCAAGCCTAGAGATAAATCCGTATAGTGGCATATATGGCCAGATAGGTCATAACAATACCAATCTACCGTGTAAACATCATTTCCATATGATGGGGATAAAACAGTCTTTGGGTCACTTTTGTATGAGAGGATTTTCTAATATGTACATTCATAAAAATGACAATCTTTTAAATTCAATACCGCCAAGCCTAGAGATAAATCCGTATATGTAGTGGCATATATGGCCAGATAGGTCATAACAATACCAATCTACCGTGTAAACATCATTTCCATATGATGGGGATAAAACAGTCTTTGGGTCACTTTTGTATGAGAGGATTTTCTAATATGTACATTCATAAAAATGACAATCTTTTAAATTCAATACCGCCAAGCCTAGAGATAAATCCGTATATGTAGTGGCATATATGGCCAGATAGGTCATAACAATACCAATCTACCGTGTAAACATCATTTCCATATGATGGGGATAAAACAGTCTTTGGGTCACTTTTGTATGAGAGGATTTTCTAATATGTACATTCATAAAAATGACAATCTTTTAAATTCAATACCGCCAAGCCTAGAGATAAATCCGTATAGTGGCATATATGGCCAGATAGGTCATAACAATACCAATCTACCGTGTAAACATCATTTCCATATGATAGGGATAAAACAGTCTTTGGGTCACGTTTGTATGAGAGGATTTTCTCATATGTACATACATAAAAATGACAATCTTTTAAATTCAATACCGCCAAGCCTAGAGATAAATCCGTATAGTGGCATATATGGCCAGATAGGTCATAACAATACCAATCTACCGTGTTAACATCATTTCCATATGATGGGGATAAAACAGTCTTTGGGTCACGTTTGTATGAGAGGATTTTCTCATATGTACATACATAAAAATGACAATTTTTAATTCAATACCGCCAAGCCTAGAGATAAATCCGTATAGTGGCATATATGGCCAGATAGGTCATAACAATACCAATCTACCGTGTTAACATCATTTCCATATGATGGGGATAAAACAGTCTTTGAGTCACTTTTGTATGAGAGGATTTTCTCATATGTACATACATAAAAATGACAATTTATAATTCAATACCGCCAAGCCTAGAGATAAATCCGTATAGTGGCATATATGGCCAGATAGGTCATAACAATACCAATCTACCGTGTAAACATCATTTCCATATGATGGGGATAAAACAGTCTTTGGGTCACTTTTGTATGAGAGGATTTCCATATGATGGGGATAAAACAGTCTTTCAGTCACTTTGGTATGAGAGGATTTTCTCATATGTACATACATGAAAATGACAATCTTTTAAACTCAATACCGCCAAGCCTAGAGATAAATCCGTATAGTGGCATATATGGCCAGATAGGTCATAACAATACCAATCTACCGTGTAAACATCATTTCCATATGATGGGGATAAAACAGTCTTTGGGTCACGTTTGTATGAGAGGATTTTCTCATATGTTCATACATAAAAATGACAATCTTTTAAACTCAATACCGCCAAGCCTAGAGATAAATCCGTTTATGTATTGGCATATATGGCCAGATAGGTCATAACAATACCAATCTACCGTGTAAACATCATTTCCATATGATGGGGATAAAACAGTCTTTGAGTCACTTTTGTATGAGAGGATTTCTATATGATGGGGATAAAACAGTCTTTCAATCACATTGGTATGAGAGGATTTTCTCATATGTACATACATAAAAATGACAATCTTTTAAACTCAATACCGCCAAGCCTAGAGATAAATCCGTATAGTGGCATATATGGCCAGATAGGTCAGAACAATACCAATCTACCGTGTAAACATCATTTCCATATGATGGGGATAAAACAGTCTTTGGGTCACGTTTGTATGAGAGGATTTTCTCATATGTACATACATGAAAATGACAATCTTTTAAATTCAATACCGCCAAGCCTAGAGATAAATCCGTATAGTGGCATATATGGCCAGATAGGTCAGAACAATACCAATCTACCGTGTAAACATCATTTCCATACGATGGGGATAAAACAGTCTTTGGGTCACGTTTGTATGAGAGGATTTTCTCATATGTACATACATGAAAATGACAATCTTTTAAATTCAATACCGCCAAGCCTAGAGATAAATCCGTATAGTGGCATATATGGCCAGATAGATCATAACAATACCAATCTACCGTGTAAACATCATTTTCATATGATGGGGATAAAACAGTCTTTGGGTCACGTTTGTATGAGAGGATTTTCTCATATGTTCATACATAAAAATGACAATCTTTTAAACTCAATACCGCCAAGCCTAGAGATAAATCCGTTTATGTATTGGCATATATGGCCAGATAGGTCATAACAATACCAATCTACCGTGTAAACATCATTTCCATATGATGGGGATAAAACAGTCTTTGAGTCACTTTTGTATGAGAGGATTTTCTCATATGTACATACATAAAAATGACAATCTTTTAAACTCAATACCGTCAAGCCTAGAGATAAATCCGTATATGTAGTGGCATATATGGCCAGATAGGTCATAACAATACCAATCTACCGTGTAAACATCATTTCCATATGATGGGGATAAAACAGTCTTTGGGTCACGTTTGTATGAGAGGATTTTCTCATATGTACATACATAAAAATGACAATTTTTAATTCAATACCGCCAAGCCTAGAGATAAATCCGTATAGTGGCATATATGGCCGGATAGGTCATAACAATACCAATCTACCGTGTTAACATCATTTCCATATGATGGGGATAAAACAGTCTTTGAGTCACTTTTGTATGAGAGGATTTTCTCATATGTACATACATGAAAATGACAATCTTTTAAATTCAATACCGCCAAGCCTAGAGATAAATCCGTATAGTGGCATATATGGCCAGATAGGTCAGAACAATACCAATCTACCGTGTAAACATCATTTCCATACGATGGGGATAAAACAGTCTTTGGGTCACGTTTGTATGAGAGGATTTTCTCATATGTACATACATGAAAATGACAATCTTTTAAATTCAATACCGCCAAGCCTAGAGATAAATCCGTATAGTGGCATATATGGCCAGATAGGTCATAACAATACCAATCTACCGTGTAAACATCATTTCCATATGATGGGGATAAAACAGTCTTTGAGTCACTTTTGTATGAGAGGATTTTCTCATATGTACATACATAAAAATGACAATCTTTTAAACTCAATACCGTCAAGCCTAGAGATAAATCCGTATATGTAGTGGCATATATGGCCAGATAGGTCATAACAATACCAATCTACCGTGTAAACATCATTTCCATATGATGGGGATAAAACAGTCTTTGGGTCACGTTTGTATGAGAGGATTTTCTCATATGTACATACATAAAAATGACAATTTTTAATTCAATACCGCCAAGCCTAGAGATAAATCCGTATAGTGGCATATATGGCCGGATAGGTCATAACAATACCAATCTACCGTGTTAACATCATTTCCATATGATGGGGATAAAACAGTCTTTGAGTCACTTTTGTATGAGAGGATTTTCTCATATGTACATACATGAAAATGACAATCTTTTAAATTCAATACCGCCAAGCCTAGAGATAAATCCGTATAGTGGCATATATGGCCAGATAGGTCAGAACAATACCAATCTACCGTGTAAACATCATTTCCATACGATGGGGATAAAACAGTCTTTGGGTCACGTTTGTATGAGAGGATTTTCTCATATGTACATACATGAAAATGACAATCTTTTAAATTCAATACCGCCAAGCCTAGAGATAAATCCGTATAGTGGCATATATGGCCAGATAGATCATAACAATACCAATCTACCGTGTAAACATCATTTTCATATGATGGGGATAAAACAGTCTTTGGGTCACGTTTGTATGAGAGGATTTTCTCATATGTTCATACATAAAAATGACAATCTTTTAAACTCAATACCGCCAAGCCTAGAGATAAATCCGTTTATGTATTGGCATATATGGCCAGATAGGTCATAACAATACCAATCTACCGTGTAAACATCATTTCCATATGATGGGGATAAAACAGTCTTTGAGTCACTTTTGTATGAGAGGATTTTCTCATATGTACATACATAAAAATGACAATCTTTTAAACTCAATACCGCCAAGCCTAGAGATAAATCCGTATATGTAGTGGCATATATGGCCAGATAGGTCATAACAATACCAATCTACCGTGTGAACATCATTTCCATATGATGGGGATAAAACAGTCTTTGAGTCACTTTTGTATGTGAGGATTTTCTCATATGTACATACATGAAAATGACAATCTTTTAAACTCAATACCGCCAAGCCTAGAGATAAATCCGTATATGTAGTGGCATATATGGCCAGATAGGTCATAACAATACCAATCTACCGTGTAAACATCATTTTCATATGATGGGGATAAAACAGTCTTTGGGTCACTTTTGTATGAGAGGATTTTCTCATATGTACATACATGAAAATGACAATCTTTTAAACTCAATATCGCCAAGCCTAGAGATAAATCCGTATATGTAGTGGCATATATGGCCAGATAGGTCATAACAATACCAATCTACCGTGTAAACATCATTTCCATATGATGGGGATAAAACAGTCTTTGGGTCACTTTTGTATGAGAGGATTTTCTCATATGTACATACATGAAAATGACAATCTTTTAAACTCAATACCGCCAAGCCTAGAGATAAATCCGTATATGTAGTGGCATATATGGCCAGATAGGTCATAACAATACCAATCTACCGTGTAAACATCATTTCCATACGATGGGGATAAAACAGTCTTTGGGTCACGTTTGTATGAGAGGATTTTCTCATATGTTCATACATAAAAATGACAATCTTTTAAATTCAATACCGCCAAGCCTAGAGATAAATCCGTATAGTGGCATATATGGCCAGATAGGTCATAACAATACCAATCTACCGTGTAAACATCATTTCCATATGATGGGGATAAAACAGTCTTTGAGTCACTTTTGTATGAGAGGATTTTCTCATATGTACATACATGAAAATGACAATCTTTTAAACTCAATACCGCCAAGCCTAGAGATAAGTCCGTATATGTAGTGGCATATATGGCCAGATAGGTCATAACAAAACCAATCTACCGTGTAAACATCATTTCCATATGATGGGGATAAAACAGTCTTTGGGTCACGTTTGTATGAGAGGATTTTCTCATATGTACATACATGAAAATGACAATCTTTTAAACTCAATACCGCCAAGCCTAGAGATAAATCCGTATAGTGGCATATATGGCCAGATAGGTCAGAACAATACCAATCTACCGTGTAAACATCATTTCCATATGATGGGGATAAAACAGTCTTTGGGTCACGTTTGTATGAGAGGATTTTCTCATATGTTCATACATAAAAATGACAATCTTTTAAATTCAATACCGCCAAGCCTAGAGATAAATCCGTATAGTGGCATATATGGCCAGATAGGTCATAACAATACCAATCTACCGTGTAAACATCATTTCCATATGATGGGGATAAAACAGTCTTTCAGTCACTTTTGTATGAGAGGATTTTCTCATATGTACATACATGAAAATGACAATCTTTTAAACTCAATACCGCCAAGCCTAGAGATAAATCCGTATATGTAGTGGCATATATGGCCAGATAGGTCATAACAATACCAATCTACCGTGTAAACATCATTTCCATATGATGGGGATAAAACAGTCTTTGAGTCGTTTTTGTATGAGAGGATTTTCTCATATGTTCATACATAAAAATGACAATCTTTTAAATTCAATACCGCCAAGCCTAGAGATAAGTCCGTATATGTAGTGGCATATATGGCCAGATAGGTCATAACAATACCAATCTACCGTGTAAACATCATTTCCATATGATGGGGATAAAACAGTCTTTCAGTCACTTTGGTATGAGAGGATTTTCTCATATGTACATACATGAAAATGACAATCTTTTAAACTCAATACCGCCAAGCCTAGAGATAAGTCCGTATATGTAGTGGCATATATGGCCAGATAGGTCATAACAAAACCAATCTACCGTGTAAACATCATTTCCATATGATGGGGATAAAACAGTCTTTGGGTCACGTTTGTATGAGAGGATTTTCTCATATGTACATACATGAAAATGACAATCTTTTAAATTCAATACCGCCAAGCCTAGAGATAAATCCGTATAGTGGCATATATGGCCAGATAGGTCATAACAATACCAATCTACCGTGTAAACATCATTTCCATACGATGGGGATAAAACAGTCTTTGGGTCACGTTTGTATGAGAGGATTTTCTCATATGTTCATACATAAAAATGACAATCTTTTAAATTCAATACCGCCAAGCCTAGAGATAAATCCGTATAGTGGCATATATGGCCAGATAGGTCATAACAATACCAATCTACCGTGTAAACATCATTTCCATATGATGGGGATAAAACAGTCTTTGAGTCACTTTTGTATGAGAGGATTTTCTCATATGTTCATACATAAAAATGACAATCTTTTAAATTCAATACCGCCAAGCCTAGAGATAAATCCGTATAGTGGCATATATGGCCAGATAGGTCATAACAATACCAATCTACCGTGTAAACATCATTTCCATACGATGGGGATAAAACAGTCTTTGGGTCACGTTTGTATGAGAGGATTTTCTCATATGTTCATACATAAAAATGACAATCTTTTAAATTCAATACCGCCAAGCCTAGAGATAAATCCGTATAGTGGCATATATGGCCAGATAGGTCATAACAATACCAATCTACCGTGTAAACATCATTTCCATATGATGGGGATAAAACAGTCTTTGAATCACTTTTGTATGAGAGGATTTTCTCATATGTACATACATGAAAATGACAATCTTTTAAACTCAATACCGCCAAGCCTAGAGATAAATCCGTATAGTGGCATATATGGCCAGATAGGTCAGAACAATACCAATATACCGTGTAAACATCATTTCCATATGATGGGGATAAAACAGTCTTTGAGTCACTTTTGTATGAGAGGATTTCCATATGATGGGGATAAAACAGTCTTTGAGTCACTTTTGTATGAGAGGATTTCCATATGATGGGGATAAAACAGTCTTTGAGTCTTTTTTGTATGAGAGGATTTTCTCATATGTACATACATGAAAATGACAATCTTTTAAACTCAATACCGCCAAGCCTAGAGATAAATCCGTATATGTAGTGGCATATATGGCCAGATAGGTCATAACAATACCAATCTAGCGTGTAAACATCATTTCCATATGATGGGGATAAAACAGTCTTTGAGTCGTTTTTGTATGAGAGGATTTCCATATGATGGGGATAAAACAGTCTTTCAGTCACTTTGGTATGAGAGGATTTTCTCATATGTACATACATGAAAATGACAATCTTTTAAATTCAATACCGCCAAGCCTAGAGATAAGTCCGTATATGTAGTGGCATATATGGCCAGATAGGTCATAACAATACCAATCTACCGTGTAAACATCATTTCCATATGATGGGGATAAAACAGTCTTTGAGTCACTTTTGTATGAGAGGATTTTCTCATATGTTCATACATAAAAATGACAATCTTTTAAATTCAATACCGCCAAGCCTAGAGATAAATCCGTATGGTGGCATATATGGCCAGATAGGTCATAACAATACCAATCTACCGTGTAAACATCATTTCCATATGATGGGGATAAAACAGTCTTTGGGTCACTTTTGTATGAGAGGATTTTCTCATATGTACATACATGAAAATGACAATCTTTTAAACTCAATACCGCCAAGCCTAGAGATAAATCCGTATATGTAGTGGCATATATGGCCAGATAGGTCATAACAATACCAATCTACCGTGTAAACATCATTTCCATATGATGGGGATAAAACAGTCTTTGGGTCACTTTTGTATGAGAGGATTTTCTCATATGTACATACATGAAAATGACAATCTTTTAAACTCAATACCGCCAAGCCTAGAGATAAATCCGTATAGTGGCATATATGGCCAGATAGGTCATAACAATACCAATCTACCGTGTAAACATCATTTCCATATGATGGAGATAAAACAGTCTTTGGGTCACTTTTGTATGAGAGGATTTTCTCATATGTTCATACATAAAAATGACAATCTTTTAAATTCAATACCGCCAAGCCTAGAGATAAATCCGTATAGTGGCATATATGGCCAGATAGGTCATAACAAAACCAATCTACCGTGTAAACATCATTTCCATACGATGGGGATAAAACAGTCTTTGGGTCACGTTTGTATGAGAGGATTTTCTCATATGTTCATACATAAAAATGACAATCTTTTAAATTCAATACCGCCAAGCCTAGAGATAAATCCGTATAGTGGCATATATGGCCAGATAGGTCATAACAATACCAATCTACCGTGTAAACATCATTTCCATATGATGGGGATAAAACAGTCTTTGGGTCACTTTTGTATGAGAGGATTTTCTCATATGTACATACATGAAAATGACAATCTTTTAAACTCAATACCGCCAAGCCTAGAGATAAATCCGTATAGTGGCATATATGGCCAGATAGGTCATAACAATACCAATCTACCGTGTAAACATCATTTCCATATGATGGGGATAAAACAGTCTTTGAGTCACTTTTGTATGAGAGGATTTCCATATGATGGGGATAAAACAGTCTTTGAGTCTTTTTTGTATGAGAGGATTTTCTCATATGGACATACATGAAAATGACAATCTTTTAAACTCAATACCGCCAAGCCTAGAGATAAATCCGTATATGTAGTGGCATATATGGCCAGATAGGTCATAACAATACCAATCTAGCGTGTAAACATCATTTCCATATGATGGGGATAAAACAGTCTTTGAGTCGTTTTTGTATGAGAGGATTTCCATATGATGGGGATAAAACAGTCTTTGGGTCACTTTTGTATGAGAGGATTTTCTCATATGTACATACATGAAAATGACAATCTTTTAAACTCAATACCGCCAAGCCTAGAGATAAGTCCGTATATGTAGTGGCATATATGGCCAGATAGGTCATAACAATACCAATCTACCGTGTAAACATCATTTCCATATGATGGGGATAAAACAGTCTTTGAGTCACTTTTGTATGAGAGGATTTCTATATGATGGGGATAAAACAGTCTTTCAGTCACTTTGGTATGAGAGGATTTTCTCATATGTACATACATAAAAATGACAATTTTTAATTCAATACCGCCAAGCCTAGAGATAAGTCCGTATATGTAGTGGCATATATGGCCAGATAGGTCATAACAAAACCAATCTACCGTGTAAACATCATTTCCATATGATGGGGATAAAACAGTCTTTGGGTCACGTTTGTATGAGAGGATTTTCTCATATGTACATACATGAAAATGACAATCTTTTAAACTCAATACCGCCAAGCCTAGAGATAAATCCGTATAGTGGCATATATGGCCAGATAGGTCATAACAATACCAATCTACCGTGTAAACATCATTTCCATATGATGGGGATAAAACAGTCTTTGGGTCACTTTTGTATGAGAGGATTTTCTCATATGTTCATACATAAAAATGACAATCTTTTAAATTCAATACCGCCAAGCCTAGAGATAAATCCGTATATGTAGTGGCATATATGGCCAGATAGGTCATAACAATACCAATCTACCGTGTAAACATCATTTCCATATGATGGGGATAAAACAGTCTTTGGGTCACTTTTGTATGAGAGGATTTTCTCATATGTACATACATGAAAATGACAATCTTTTAAATTCAATACCGCCAAGCCTAGAGATAAATCCGTATAGTGGCATATATGGCCAGATAGGTCATAACAATACCAATCTACCGTGTAAACATCATTTCCATATGATGGGGATAAAACAGTCTTTGGGTCACTTTTGTATGAGAGGATTTTCTCATATGTACATACATGAAAATGACAATCTTTTAAACTCAATACCGCCAAGCCTAGAGATAAATCCGTATATGTAGTGGCATATATGGCCAGATAGGTCATAACAATACCAATCTACCGTGTAAACATCATTTCCATATGATGGGGATAAAACAGTCTTTGGGTCACTTTTGTATGAGAGGATTTTCTCATATGTACATACATGAAAATGACAATCTTTTAAACTCAATACCGCCAAGCCTAGAGATAAATCCGTATATGTAGTGGCATATATGGCCAGATAGGTCATAACAATACCAATCTACCGTGTAAACATCATTTCCATATGATGGAGATAAAACAGTCTTTGGGTCACTTTTGTATGAGAGGATTTTCTCATATGTTCATACATAAAAATGACAATCTTTTAAATTCAATACCGCCAAGCCTAGAGATAAATCCGTATAGTGGCATATATGGCCAGATAGGTCATAACAAAACCAATCTACCGTGTAAACATCATTTCCATACGATGGGGATAAAACAGTCTTTGGGTCACGTTTGTATGAGAGGATTTTCTCATATGTTCATACATAAAAATGACAATCTTTTAAATTCAATACCGCCAAGCCTAGAGATAAATCCGTATAGTGGCATATATGGCCAGATAGGTCATAACAATACCAATCTACCGTGTAAACATCATTTCCATATGATGGGGATAAAACAGTCTTTGGGTCACTTTTGTATGAGAGGATTTTCTCATATGTACATACATGAAAATGACAATCTTTTAAACTCAATACCGCCAAGCCTAGAGATAAATCCGTATAGTGGCATATATGGCCAGATAGGTCATAACAATACCAATCTACCGTGTAAACATCATTTCCATATGATGGGGATAAAACAGTCTTTGAGTCACTTTTGTATGAGAGGATTTCCATATGATGGGGATAAAACAGTCTTTGAGTCTTTTTTGTATGAGAGGATTTTCTCATATGTACATACATGAAAATGACAATCTTTTAAACTCAATACCGCCAAGCCTAGAGATAAATCCGTATATGTAGTGGCATATATGGCCAGATAGGTCATAACAATACCAATCTAGCGTGTAAACATCATTTCCATATGATGGGGATAAAACAGTCTTTGAGTCGTTTTTGTATGAGAGGATTTCCATATGATGGGGATAAAACAGTCTTTCAGTCACTTTGGTATGAGAGGATTTTCTCATATGTACATACATGAAAATGACAATCTTTTAAACTCAATACCGCCAAGCCTAGAGATAAGTCTTTATATGTAGTGGCATATATGGCCAGATAGGTCATAACAATACCAATCTACCGTGTAAACATCATTTCCATATGATGGGGATAAAACAGTCTTTGGGTCACTTTTGTATGAGAGGATTTCTATATGATGGGGATAAAACAGTCTTTCAGTCACTTTGGTATGAGAGGATTTTCTCATATGTACATACATAAAAATGACAATCTTTTAAACTCAATACCGCCAAGCCTAGAGATAAATCCGTATAGTGGCATATATGGCCAGATAGGTCATAACAATACCAATCTACCGTGTAAACATCATTTCCATATGATGGGGATAAAACAGTCTTTGGGTCACGTTTGTATGAGAGGATTTTCTCATATGTTCATACATAAAAATGACAATCTTTTAAACTCAATACCGCCAAGCCTAGAGATAAATCCGTATAGTGGCATATATGGCCAGATAGGTCAGAACAATACCAATCTACCGTGTAAACATCATTTCCATATGATGGGGATAAAACAGTCTTTGAGTCACTTTTGTATGAGAGGATTTTCTCATATGTTCATACATAAAAATGACAATCTTTTAAATTCAATACCGCCAAGCCTAGAGATAAATCCGTATAGTGGCATATATGGCCAGATAGGTCATAACAATACCAATCTACCGTGTAAACATCATTTCCATATGATGGGGATAAAACAGTCTTTGAGTCACTTTTGTATGAGAGGATTTCCATATGATGGGGATAAAACAGTCTTTCAGTCACTTTGGTATGAGAGGATTTTCTCATATGTACATACATGAAAATGACAATCTTTTAAACTCAATACCGCCAAGCCTAGAGATAAGTCTTTATATGTAGTGGCATATATGGCCAGATAGGTCAGAACAATACCAATATACCGTGTAAACATCATTTCCATATGATGGGGATAAAACAGTCTTTGGGTCACTTTTGTATGAGAGGATTTCCATATGATGGGGATAAAACAGTCTTTCAGTCACTTTTGTATGAGAGGATTTTCTCATATGTACATACATAAAAATGACAATCTTTTAAATTCAATACCGCCAAGCCTAGAGATAAATCCGTATAGTGGCATATATGGCCAGATAGGTCATAACAATACCAATCTACCGTGTAAACATCATTTCCATATGATAGGGATAAAACAGTCTTTGGGTCACGTTTGTATGAGAGGATTTTCTCATATGTACATACATAAAAATGACAATCTTTTAAATTCAATACCGCCAAGCCTAGAGATAAATCCGTATAGTGGCATATATGGCCAGATAGGTCATAACAATACCAATCTACCGTGTTAACATCATTTCCATATGATGGGGATAAAACAGTCTTTGAGTCACTTTTGTATGAGAGGATTTTCTCATATGTACATACATAAAAATGACAATTTATAATTCAATACCGCCAAGCCTAGAGATAAATCCGTATAGTGGCATATATGGCCAGATAGGTCATAACAATACCAATCTACCGTGTAAACATCATTTCCATATGATGGGTATAAAACAGTCTTTGAGTCACTTTTGTATGAGAGGATTTCCATATGATGGGGATAAAACAGTCTTTGAGTCACTTTTGTATGAGAGGATTTTCTCATATGTACATACATAAAAATGACAATCTTTTAAATTCAATACCGCCAAGCCTAGAGATAAATCCGTATAGTGGCATATATGGCCAGATAGGTCATAACAATACCAATCTACCGTGTAAACATCATTTCCATATGATGGGGATAAAACAGTCTTTGGGTCACGTTTGTATGAGAGGATTTTCTCATATGTACATACATAAAAATGACAATCTTTTAAACTCAATACCGCCAAGCCTAGAGATGAATCCGTTTATGTATTGGCATATATGGCCAGATAGGTCATAACAATACCAATCTACCGTGTAAACATCATTTCCATATGATGGGGATAAAACAGTCTTTGAGTCACTTTTGTATGAGAGGATTTTCTCATATGTACATACATGAAAATGACAATCTTTTAAACTCAATACCGCCAAGCCTAGAGATAAGTCCGTATATGTAGTGGCATATATGGCCAGATAGGTCATAACAATACCAATCTACCGTGTAAACATCATTTCCATATGATGGGGATAAAACAGTCTTTGAGTCACTTTTGTATGAGAGGATTTCCATATGATGGGGATAAAACAGTCTTTCAGTCACTTTGGTATGAGAGGATTTTCTCATATGTACATACATGAAAATGACAATCTTTTAAACTCAATACCGCCAAGCCTAGAGATAAATCCGTATATGTAGTGGCATATATGGCCAGATAGGTCATAACAATACCAATCTACCGTGTAAACATCATTTCTATATGATGGGGATAAAACAGTCTTTGAGTCACTTTTGTATGAGAGGATTTCTATATGATGGGGATAAAACAGTCTTTCAGTCACTTTGGTATGAGAGGATTTTCTCATATGTACATACATAAAAATGACAATTTTTAATTCAATACCGCCAAGCCTAGAGATAAGTCCGTATATGTAGTGGCATATATGGCCAGATAGGTCATAACAAAACCAATCTACCGTGTAAACATCATTTCCATATGATGGGGATAAAACAGTCTTTGGGTCACGTTTGTATGAGAGGATTTTCTCATATGTACATACATGAAAATGACAATCTTTTAAACTCAATACCGCCAAGCCTAGAGATAAATCCGTATATGTAGTGGCATATATGGCCAGATAGGTCATAACAATACCAATCTACCGTGTAAACATCATTTCCATATGATGGGGATAAAACAGTCTTTGGGTCACTTTTGTATGAGAGGATTTTCTCATATGTACATACATGAAAATGACAATCTTTTAAACTCAATACCGCCAAGCCTAGAGATAAATCCGTATATGTAGTGGCATATATGGCCAGATAGGTCATAACAATACCAATCTACCGTGTAAACATCATTTCCATATGATGGGGATAAAACAGTCTTTGGGTCACTTTTGTATGAGAGGATTTCCATATGATGGGGATAAAACAGTCTTTGAGTCACTTTTGTATGAGAGGTTTTTCTCATATGTACATACATAAAATTGACAATCTTTTAAATTCAATACCGCCAAGCCTAGAGATAAATCCGTATAGTGGCATATATGGCCAGATAGGTCATAACAATACCAATCTACCGTGTAAACATCATTTCTATATGATGGGGATAAAACAGTCTTTGGGTCACGTTTGTATGAGAGGATTTTCTCATATGTTCATACATAAAAATGACAATCTTTTAAATTCAATACCGCCAAGCCTAGAGATAAATCCGTATATGTAGTGGCATATATGGCCAGATAGGTCATAACAATACCAATCTACCGTGTAAACATCATTTCCATATGATGGGGATAAAACAGTCTTTGAGTCACTTTTGTATGAGAGGATTTTCTCATATGTACATACATGAAAATGACAATCTTTTAAACTCAATACCGCCAAGCCTAGAGATATATCCGTATATGTAGTGGCATATATGGCCAGATAGGTCATAACAATACCAATCTACCGTGTAAACATCATTTCCATATGATGGGGATAAAACAGTCTTTGAGTCACTTTTGTATGAGAGGATTTCTATATGATGGGGATAAAACAGTCTTTCAGTCACTTTGGTATGAGAGAATTTTCTCATATGTACATACATAAAAATGACAATTTTTAATTCAATACCGCCAAGCCTAGAGATAAGTCCGTATATGTAGTGGCATATATGGCCAGATAGGTCAGAACAATACCAATCTACCGTGTAAACATCATTTCCATATGATGGGGATAAAACAGTCTTTGGGTCACTTTTGTATGAGAGGATTTTCTCATATGTACATACATGAAAATGACAATCTTTTAAACTCAATACCGCCAAGCCTAGAGATAAATCCGTATATGTAGTGGCATATATGGCCAGATAGGTCATAACAATACCAATCTACCGTGTAAACATCATTTCCATATGATGGGGATAAAACAGTCTTTGGGTCACTTTTGTATGAGAGGATTTCCATATGATGGGGATAAAACAGTCTTTGAGTCACTTTTGTATGAGAGGTTTTTCTCATATGTACATACATAAAATTGACAATCTTTTAAATTCAATACCGCCAAGCCTAGAGATAAATCCGTATAGTGGCATATATGGCCAGATAGGTCATAACAATACCAATCTACCGTGTAAACATCATTTCCATATGATGGGGATAAAACAGTCTTTGGGTCACTTTTGTATGAGAGGATTTTCTCATATGTTCATACATAAAAATGACAATCTTTTAAATTCAATACCGCCAAGCCTAGAGATAAATCCGTATATGTAGTGGCATATATGGCCAGATAGGTCATAACAATACCAATCTACCGTGTAAACATCATTTCCATATGATGGGGATAAAACAGTCTTTGAGTCACTTTTGTATGAGAGGATTTTCTCATATGTACATACATGAAAATGACAATCTTTTAAACTCAATACCGCCAAGCCTAGAGATATATCCGTATATGTAGTGGCATATATGGCCAGATAGGTCATAACAATACCAATCTACCGTGTAAACATCATTTCCATATGATGGGGATAAAACAGTCTTTGAGTCACTTTTGTATGAGAGGATTTCTATATGATGGGGATAAAACAGTCTTTCAGTCACTTTGGTATGAGAGAATTTTCTCATATGTACATACATAAAAATGACAATTTTTAATTCAATACCGCCAAGCCTAGAGATAAGTCCGTATATGTAGTGGCATATATGGCCAGATAGGTCAGAACAATACCAATCTACCGTGTAAACATCATTTCCATATGATGGGGATAAAACAGTCTTTGGGTCACTTTTGTATGAGAGGATTTTCTCATATGTACATACATGAAAATGACAATCTTTTAAACTCAATACCGCCAAGCCTAGAGATAAATCCGTATATGTAGTGGCATATATGGCCAGATAGGTCATAACAATACCAATCTACCGTGTAAACATCATTTCCATATGATGGGGATAAAACAGTCTTTGGGTCACTTTTGTATGAGAGGATTTCCATATGATGGGGATAAAACAGTCTTTGAGTCACTTTTGTATGAGAGGTTTTTCTCATATGTACATACATAAAAATGACAATCTTTTAAATTCAATACCGCCAAGCCTAGAGATAAATCCGTATAGTGGCATATATGGCCAGATAGGTCATAACAATACCAATCTACCGTGTAAACATCATTTCCATACGATGGGGATAAAACAGTCTTTCAGTCACTTTTGTATGAGAGGATTTTCTCATATGTACATACATGAAAATGACAATCTTTTAAACTCAATACCGCCAAGCCTAGAGATAAATCCGTATAGTGGCATATATGGCCAGATAGGTCAGAACAATACCAATCTACCGTGTAAACATCATTTCTATATGATGGGGATAAAACAGTCTTTGGGTCACGTTTGTATGAGAGGATTTTCTCATATGTTCATACATAAAAATGACAATCTTTTAAACTCAATACCGCCAAGCCTAGAGATAAATCCGTTTATGTATTGGCATATATGGCCAGATAGGTCATAACAATACCAATCTACCGTGTAAACATCATTTCCATATGATGGTGATAAAACAGTCTTTGAGTCACTTTTGTATGAGAGGATTTTCTCATATGTACATACATGAAAATGACAATCTTTTAAACTCAATACCGCCAAGCCTAGAGATATATCCGTATATGTAGTGGCATATATGGCCAGATAGGTCATAACAATACCAATCTACCGTGTAAACATCATTTCCATATGATGGGGATAAAACAGTCTTTGAGTCACTTTTGTATGAGAGGATTTCCATATGATGGGGATAAAACAGTCTTTCAGTCACTTTGGTATGAGAGGATTTTCTCATATGTACATACATGAAAATGACAATCTTTTAAACTCAATACCGCCAAGCCTAGAGATAAATCCGTATATGTAGTGGCATATATGGCCAGATAGGTCATAACAATACCAATCTACCGTGTAAACATCATTTCCATATAATGGGGATAAAACAGTCTTTGAGTCACTTTTGTATGAGAGGATTTTCTCATATGTACATACATGAAAATGACAATCTTTTAAACTCAATACCGCCAAGCCTAGAGATAAATCCGTATAGTGGCATATATGGCCAGATAGGTCATAACAATACCAATCTACCGTGTAAACATCATTTCCATATGATGGGGTTAAAACAGTCTTTGAGTCACTTTTGTATGAGAGGATTTCTATATGATGGGGATAAAACAGTCTTTGAGTCACTTTGGTATGAGAGGATTTTCTCATATGTACATACATAAAAATGACAATTTTTAATTCAATACCGCCAAGCCAAGAGATAAGTCCGTATATGTAGTGGCATATATGGCCAGATAGGTCATAACAAAACCAATCTACCGTGTAAACATCATTTCCATATGATGGGGATAAAACAGTCTTTGGGTCACGTTTGTATGAGAGGATTTTCTCATATGTACATAAATGAAAATGACAATCTTTTAAACTCAATACCGCCAAGCCTAGAGATAAATCCGTATAGTGGCATATATGGCCAGATAGGTCATAACAATACCAATCTACCGTGTAAACATCATTTCCATATGATGGGGATAAAACAGTCTTTGGGTCACGTTTGTATGAGAGGATTTTCTCATATGTTCATACATAAAAATGACAATCTTTTAAATTCAATACCGCCAAGCCTAGAGATAAATCCGTATAGTGGCATATATGGCCAGATAGGTCATAACAATACCAATCTACCGTGTAAACATCATTTCCATATGATGGGGATAAAACAGTCTTTGGGTCACTTTTGTATGAGAGGATTTTCTCATATGTACATACATGAAAATGACAATCTTTTAAACTCAATACCGCCAAGCCTAGAGATAAATCCGTATATGTAGTGGCATATATGGCCAGATAGGTCATAACAATACCAATCTACCGTGTAAACATCATTTCCATATGATGGGGATAAAACAGTCTTTGGGTCACGTTTGTATGAGAGGATTTCCATATGATGGGGATAAAACAGTCTTTCAGTCACTTTTGTATGAGAGGTTTTTCTCATATGTACATACATAAAAATGACAATCTTTTAAATTCAATACCGCCAAGCCTACAGATAAATCCGTATAGTGCCATATATGGCCAGATAGGTCATAACAATACCAATCTACCGTGTAAACATCATTTCCATATGATGGGGATAAAACAGTCTTTGGGTCACGTTTGTATGAGAGGATTTTCTCATATGTACATACATAAAAATGACAATCTTTTAAATTCAATACCGCCAAGCCTAGAGATAAATCCGTATAGTGGCATATATGGCCAGATAGGTCATAACAATACCAATCTACCGTGTAAACATCATTTCCATATGATGGGGATAAAACAGTCTTTGAGTCACTTTTGTATGAGAGGATTTTCTCATATGTATATGAAAATGACAATCTTTTAAATTCAATACCGCCAAGCCTAGAGATAAATCCGTATAGTGGCATATATGGCCAGATAGGTCATAACAATACCAATCTAGCGTGTAAACATCATTTCCATATGATGGGGATAAAACAGTCTTTGAGTCACTTTTGTATGAGAGGATTTCCATATGATGGGGATAAAACAGTCTTTCAGTCACTTTGGTATGAGAGGATTTTCTCATATGTACATACATGAAAATGACAATCTTTTAAACTCAATACCGCCAAGCCTAGAGATAAATCCGTATAGTGGCATATATGGCCAGATAGGTCATAACAATACCAATCTACCGTGTAAACATCATTTCCATATGATGGGGATAAAACAGTCTTTGGGTCACGTTTGTATGAGAGGATTTTCTCATATGTTCATACATAAAAATGACAATCTTTTAAATTCAATACCGCCAAGCCTAGAGATAAATCCGTATAGTGGCATATATGGCCAGATAGGTCATAACAATACCAATCTACCGTGTAAACATCATTTCCATATGATGGGGATAAAACAGTCTTTGAGTCACTTTTGTATGAGAGGATTTTCTCATATGTATATGAAAATGACAATCTTTTAAATTCAATACCGCCAAGCCTAGAGATAAATCCGTATAGTGGCATATATGGCCAGATAGGTCATAACAATACCAATCTAGCGTGTAAACATCATTTCCATATGATGGGGATAAAACAGTCTTTGAGTCACTTTTGTATGAGAGGATTTCCATATGATGGGGATAAAACAGTCTTTCAGTCACTTTGGTATGAGAGGATTTTCTCATATGTACATACATGAAAATGACAATCTTTTAAACTCAATACCGCCAAGCCTAGAGATAAATCCGTATAGTGGCATATATGGCCAGATAGGTCATAACAATACCAATCTAGCGTGTAAACATCATTTCCATATGATGGGGATAAAACAGTCTTTGAGTCGTTTTTGTATGAGAGGATTTCCATATGATGGGGATAAAACAGTCTTTCAGTCACTTTGGTATGAGAGGATTTTCTCATATGTACATACATGAAAATGACAATCTTTTAAACTCAATACCGCCAAGCCTAGAGATAAGTCTTTATATGTAGTGGCATATATGGCCAGATAGGTCATAACAATACCAATCTACCGTGTAAACATCATTTCCATATGATGGGGATAAAACAGTCTTTGAGTCACTTTTGTATGAGAGGATTTCTATATGATGGGGATAAAACAGTCTTTCAGTCACTTTGGTATGAGAGGATTTTCTCATATGTACATACATAAAAATGACAATCTTTTAAATTCAATACCGCCAAGCCTAGAGATAAATCCGTATAGTGGCATATATGGCCAGATAGGTCATAACAATACCAATCTACCGTGTAAACATCATTTCCATACGATGGGGATAAAACAGTCTTTCAGTCACTTTTGTATGAGAGGATTTTCTCATATGTACATACATGAAAATGACAATCTTTTAAACTCAATACCGCCAAGCCTAGAGATAAATCCGTATAGTGGCATATATGGCCAGATAGGTCAGAACAATACCAATCTACCGTGTAAACATCATTTCTATATGATGGGGATAAAACAGTCTTTGGGTCACGTTTGTATGAGAGGATTTTCTCATATGTTCATACATAAAAATGACAATCTTTTAAACTCAATACCGCCAAGCCTAGAGATAAATCCGTTGATGTATTAGCATATATGGCCAGATAGGTCATAACAATACCAATCTACCGTGTAAACATCATTTCCATATGATGGTGATAAAACAGTCTTTGAGTCACTTTTGTATGAGAGGATTTTCTCATATGTACATACATGAAAATGACAATCTTTTAAACTCAATACCGCCAAGCCTAGAGATAAGTCCGTATATGTAGTGGCATATATGGCCAGATAGGTCATAACAATACCAATCTACCGTGTAAACATCATTTCTATATGATGGGGATAAAACAGTCTTTGAGTCACTTTTGTATGAGAGGATTTCTATATGATGGGGATAAAACAGTCTTTCAGTCACTTTGGTATGAGAGGATTTTCTCATATGTACATACATAAAAATGACAATTTTTAATTCAATACCGCCAAGCCTAGAGATAAGTCCGTATATGTAGTGGCATATATGGCCAGATAGGTCATAACAAAACCAATCTACCGTGTAAACATCATTTCCATATGATGGGGATAAAACAGTCTTTGGGTCACGTTTGTATGAGAGGATTTTCTCATATGTACATACATGAAAATGACAATCTTTTAAACTCAATACCGCCAAGCCTAGAGATAAATCCGTATAGTGGCATATATGGCCAGATAGGTCATAACAATACCAATCTACCGTGTAAACATCATTTCCATATGATGGGGATAAAACAGTCTTTGGGTCACGTTTGTATGAGAGGATTTTCTCATATGTACATACATGAAAATGACAATCTTTTAAACTCAATACCGCCAAGCCTAGAGATAAATCTGTATATTGACATATATGGCCATATAGGTCATAACAATACCAATCTACCGTGTAAACATCATTTCCATATTATGGGAATAAAACAGTCTTTGGGTCACGTTTGTATGAGAGGATTTTCTCATATGTACATACATAAAAATGACAATTTTTAATTCAATACCGCCAAGCCTAGAGATAAATCCGTATATGTAGTGGCATATATGGCCAGATAGGTCATAACAATACCAATCTACCGTGTAAACATCATTTCCATATAATGGGGATAAAACAGTCTTTGAGTCACTTTTGTATGAGAGGATTTTCTCATATGTACATACATAAAAGTGACAATTTTTAATTCAATACCGCCAAGCCTAGAGATAAATCCGTATAGTGGCATATATGGCCAGATAGGTCATAACAATACCAATCTACCGTGTAAACATCATTTCCATATGATGGGGATAAAACAGTCTTTGGGTCACTTTTGTATGAGAGGATTTTCTCATATGTACATACATGAAAATGACAATCTTTTAAACTCAATACCGCCAAGCCTAGAGATAAATCCGTATATGTAGTGGCATATATGGCCAGATAGGTCATAACAATACCAATCTACCGTGTAAACATCATTTCTATATGATGGGGATAAAACAGTCTTTGAGTCACTTTTGTATGAGAGGATTTCTATATGATGGGGATAAAACAGTCTTTCAGTCACTTTGGTATGAGAGGATTTTCTCATATGTACATACATAAAAATGACAATTTTTAATTCAATACCGCCAAGCCTAGAGATAAGTCCGTATATGTAGTGGCATATATGGCCAGATAGGTCATAACAAAACCAATCTACCGTGTAAACATCATTTCCATATGATGGGGATAAAACAGTCTTTGGGTCACGTTTGTATGAGAGGATTTTCTCATATGTACATACATGAAAATGACAATCTTTTAAACTCAATACCGCCAAGCCTAGAGATAAATCCGTATAGTGGCATATATGGCCAGATAGGTCATAACAATACCAATCTACCGTGTAAACATCATTTCCATATGATGGGGATAAAACAGTCTTTGGGTCACTTTTGTATGAGAGGATTTTCTCATATGTACATACATGAAAATGACAATCTTTTAAACTCAATACCGCCAAGCCTAGAGATAAATCCGTATATGTAGTGGCATATATGGCCAGATAGGTCATAACAATACCAATCTACCGTGTAAACATCATTTCCATATGATGGGGATAAAACAGTCTTTGGGTCACTTTTGTATGAGAGGATTTCCATATGATGGGGATAAAACAGTCTTTCAGTCACTTTTGTATGAGAGGTTTTTCTCATATGTACATACATAAAAATGACAATCTTTTAAATTCAATACCGCCAAGCCTACAGATAAATCCGTATAGTGCCATATATGACCAGATAGGTCATAACAAAACCAATCTACCGTGTAAACATCATTTCCATATGATGGGGATAAAACAGTCTTTGAGTCACTTTTGTATGAGAGGATTTTCTCATATGTACATACATGAAAATGACAATCTTTTAAATTCAATACCGCCAAGCCTAGAGATAAATCCGTATAGTGGCATATATGGCCAGATAGGTCATAACAATACCAATCTACCGTGTAAACATCATTTCCATATGATGGGGATAAAACAGTCTTTGGGTCACGTTTGTATGAGAGGATTTTCTCATATGTTCATACATAAAAATGACAATCTTTTAAACTCAATACCGCCAAGCCTAGAGATAAATCTGTATATTGACATATATGGCCAGATAGGTCATAACAATACCAATCTACCGTGTAAACATCATTTCCATATGATGGGAATAAAACAGTCTTTGGGTCACGTTTGTATGAGAGGATTTTCTCATATGTACATACATAAAAATGACAATTTTTAATTCAATACCGCCAAGCCTAGAGATAAATCCGTATATGTAGTGGCATATATGGCCAGATAGGTCATAACAATACCAATCTACCGTGTAAACATCATTTCCATATAATGGGGATAAAACAGTCTTTGAGTCACTTTTGTATGAGAGGATTTTCTCATATGTACATACATAAAAGTGACAATTTTTAAATTCAATACCGCCAAGCCTACAGATAAATCCGTATAGTGGCATATATGGCCAGATAGGTCATAACAATACCAATCTACCGTGTAAACATCATTTCCATATAATGGGGATAAAACAGTCTTTGGGTCACTTTTGTATGAGAGGATTTTCTCATATGTACATACATGAAAATGACAATCTTTTAAACTCAATACCGCCAAGCCTAGAGATAAATCCGTATAGTGGCATATATGGCCAGATAGGTCATAACAATACCAATCTACCGTGTAAACATCATTTCCATATGATGGGGTTAAAACAGTCTTTGGGTCACGTTTGTATGAGAGGATTTTCTCATATGTTCATACATAAAAATGACAATCTTTTAAACTCAATACCGCCAAGCCTAGAGATAAATCTGTATATTGACATATATGGCCAGATAGGTCATAACAATACCAATCTACCGTGTAAACATCATTTCCATATGATGGGAATAAAACAGTCTTTGGGTCACGTTTGTATGAGAGGATTTTCTCATATGTACATACATAAAAATGACAATTTTTAATTCAATACCGCCAAGCCTAGAGATAAATCCGTATATGTAGTGGCATATATGGCCAGATAGGTCATAACAATACCAATCTACCGTGTAAACATCATTTCCATATAATGGGGATAAAACAGTCTTTGAGTCACTTTTGTATGAGAGGATTTTCTCATATGTACATACATAAAAGTGACAATTTTTAAATTCAATACCGCCAAGCCTACAGATAAATCCGTATAGTGGCATATATGGCCAGATAGGTCATAACAATACCAATCTAGCGTGTTAACATCATTTCCATATAATGGGGATAAAACAGTCTTGGAGTCACTTTTGTATGAGAGGATTTTCTCATATGTACATACATGAAAATGACAATCTTTTAAACTCAATACCGCCAAGCCTAGAGATAAATCTGTATAGTGGCATATATGGCCAGATAGGTCATAACAATACCAATCTACCGTGTAAACATCATTTCCATATGATGGGGATAAAACAGTCTTTGGGTCACTTTTGTATTAGAGGATTTTCTCATATGTACATACATGAAAATGACAATCTTTTAAATTCAATACCGCCAAGCCTAGAGATAAGTCCGTATATGTAGTGGCATATATGGCCAGATAGGTCATAACAATACCAATCTACCGTGTAAACATCATTTCCATATGATGGGGATAAAACAGTCTTTGGGTCACTTTTGTATGAGAGGATTTCCATATGATGGGGATAAAACAGTCTTTCAGTCACTTTTGTATGAGAGGTTTTTCTCATATGTACATACATAAAAATGACAATCTTTTAAATTCAATACCGCCAAGCCTACAGATAAATCCGTATAGTGCCATATATGACCAGATAGGTCATAACAAAACCAATCTACCGTGTAAACATCATTTCCATATGATGGGGATAAAACAGTCTTTGAGTCACTTTTGTATGAGAGGATTTTCTCATATGTACATACATGAAAATGACAATCTTTTAAATTCAATACCGCCAAGCCTAGAGATAAATCCGTATAGTGGCATATATGGCCAGATAGGTCATAACAATACCAATCTACCGTGTAAACATCATTTCCATATGATGGGGATAAAACAGTCTTTGAGTCACTTTTGTATGAGAGGATTTTCTCATATGTACATACATGAAAATGACAATCTTTTAAATTCAATACCGCCAAGCCTAGAGATAAATCCGTATAGTGGCATATATGGCCAGATAGGTCATAACAATACCAATCTACCGTGTAAACATCATTTCCATATGATGGGGATAAACCAGTCTTTGGGTCATGTTTGTATGAGAGGATTTTCTCATATGTACATACATAAAAATGACAATTTTTAATTCAATACCGCCAAGCCTAGAGATAAATCCGTATAGTGGCATATATGGCCAGATAGGTCATAACAATACCAATCTAGCGTGTAAACATCATTTCCATATGATGGGGATAAAACAGTCTTTGGGTCACTTTTGTATAAGAGGATTTTCTCATATGTACATACATAAAAATGACAATTTGTAATTCAATACCGCCAAGCCTACAGATAAATCCGTATAGTGGCATATATGGCCAGATAGGTCATAACAATACCAATCTAGCGTGTTAACATCATTTCCATATGATGGGGATAAACCAGTCTTTGGGTCATGTTTGTATGAGAGGATTTTCTCATATGTACATACATAAAAATGACAATTTTTAATTCAATACCGCCAAGCCTAGAGATAAATCCGTATAGTGGCATATATGGCCAGATAGGTCATAACAATACCAATCTACCGTGTAAACATCATTTCCATATGATGGGGATAAAACAGTCTTTGGGTCACTTTTGTATGAGAGGATTTTCTCATATGTACATACATAAAAATGACAATTTGTAATTCAATACCGCCAAGCCTACAGATAAATCCGTATATGTAGTGGCATATATGGCCAGATAGGTCATAACAATACCAATCTACCGTGTAAACATCATTTCCATATGATGGGGATAAAACAGTCTTTGAGTCACTTTTGTATGAGAGGATTTTCTCATATGTACATACATAAAAATGACAATCTTTTAAATTCAATACCGCCAATCCTATAGATAAATCCGTATAGTGGCATATATGGCCAGATAGGTCATAACAATACCAATCTAGCGTGTTAACATCATTTCCATATGGCGGGGGATAAAACAGTCTTTGGGTCACTTTTGTATGAGAGGATTTTCTCATATGTACATACATGAAAATGACAATCTTTTAAACTCAATACCGCCAAGCCTAGAGATAAATCCGTATAGTGGCATATATGGCCAGATAGGTCATAACAATACCAATCTAGCGTGTTAACATCATTTCCATATGATGGGGATAAAATAGTCTTTGAGTCACGTTTGTATGAGAGGATTTTCTCATATGTACATACATAAAAATGACAATTTTTAATTCAATACCGCCAAGCCTAGAGATAAATCCGTATATGTAGTGGCATATATGGCCAGATAGGTCATAACAATACCAATCTACCGTGTAAACATCATTTCCATATGATGGGGATAAAACAGTCTTTGGGTCACTTTTGTATAAGAGGATTTTCTCATATGTACATACATAAAAATGACAATTTGTAATTCAATACCGCCAAGCCTACAGATAAATCCGTATAGTGGCATATATGGCCAGATAGGCCATAACAATACCAATCTACCGTGTAAACATCATTTCCATATGATGGGGATAAACCAGTCTTTGGGTCACGTTTGTATGAGAGGATTTTCTCATATGTACATACATAAAAATGACAATTTTTAATTCAATACCGCCAAGCCTAGAGATAAATCCGTATAGTGGCATATATGGCCAGATAGGTCATAACAATACCAATCTAGCGTGTTAACATCATTTCCATATGATGGGGATAAAATAGTCTTTGAGTCACGTTTGTATGAGAGGATTTTCTCATATGTACATACATAAAAATGACAATCTTTTTAATTCAATACCGCCAAGCCTACAGATAAATCCGTATAGTGGCATTTATGGCCAGATAGGTCATAACAATACCAATCTACCGTGTAAACATCATTTCCATATGATGGGGATAAAATAGTCTTTGAGTCACGTTTGTATGAGAGGATTTTCTCATATGTACATACATAAAAATGACAATCTTTTAAATTCAATACCGCCAAGCCTACAGATAAATCCGTATAGTGGCATATATGGCCAGATAGGTCATAACAATACCAATCTAGCGTGTTAACATCATTTCCATATGATGAGGATAAAACAGTCTTTGGGTCACTTTTGTATGAGAGGATTTTCTCATATGTACATACATGAAAATGACAATCTTTTAAACTCAATACCGCCAAGCCTAGAGATAAATCCGTATAGTGGCATATATGGCCAGATAGGTCATAACAATACCAATCTACCGTGTAAACATCATTTCCATATGATGGGGATAAAACAGTCTTTGGGTCACTTTTGTATGAGAGGATTTTCTCATATGTACATACATAAAAATGACAATCTTTTAAATTCAATACCGCCAATCCTAGAGATAAATCCGTATAGTGGCATATATGGCCAGATAGGTCATAACAATACCAATCTAGCGTGTTAACATCATTTCCATATGATGGGGATAAAATAGTCTTTGAGTCACGTTTGTATGAGAGGATTTTCTCATATGTACATACATAAAAATGACAATTTTTAATTCAATACCGCCAAGCCTAGAGATAAATCCGTATATGTAGTGGCATATATGGCCAGATAGGTCATAACAATACCAATCTAGCGTGTTAACATCATTTCCATATGATGGGGATAAACCAGTCTTTGGGTCATGTTTGTATGAGAGGATTTTCTTATATGTACATACATAAAAATGACAATTTTTAATTCAATACCGCCAAGCCTAGAGATAAATCCGTATAGTGGCATATATGGCCAGATAGGTCATAACAATACCAATCTACCGTGTAAACATCATTTCCATATGATGGGGATAAAACAGTCTTTGGGTCACTTTTGTATAAGAGGATTTTCTCATATGTACATACATAAAAATGACAATTTGTAATTCAATACCGCCAAGCCTACAGATAAATCCGTATAGTGGCATATATGGCCAGATAGGTCATAACAATACCAATCTAGCGTGTTAACATCATTTCCATATGATGGGGATAAACCAGTCTTTGGGTCATGTTTGTATGAGAGGATTTTCTCATATGTACATACATAAAAATGACAATTTTTAATTCAATACTGCCAAGCCTAGAGATAAATCCGTATAGTGGCATATATGGCCAGATAGGTCATAACAATACCAATCTACCGTGTAAACATCATTTCCATATGATGGGGATAAAACAGTCTTTGGGTCACTTTTGTATGAGAGGATTTTCTCATATGTACATACATAAAAATGACAATTTTTAATTCAATACCGCCAAGCCTACAGATAAATCCGTATATGTAGTGGCATATATGGCCAGATAGGTCATAACAATACCAATCTACCGTGTAAACATCATTTCCATATGATGGGGATAAAACAGTCTTTGGGTCACTTTTGTATGAGAGGATTTTCTCATATGTACATACATGAAAATGACAATCTTTTAAACTCAATACCGCCAAGCCTAGAGATAAATCCGTATAGTGGCATATATGGCCAGATAGGTCATAACAATACCAATCTAGCGTGTTAACATCATTTCCATATGATGGGGATAAAATAGTCTTTGAGTCACGTTTGTATGAGAGGATTTTCTCATATGTACATACATAAAAATGACAATTTTTAATTCAATACCGCCAAGCCTAGAGATAAATCCGTATATGTAGTGGCATATATGGCCAGATAGGTCATAACAATACCAATCTAGCGTGTTAACATCATTTCCATATGATGGGGATAAACCAGTCTTTGGGTCATGTTTGTATGAGAGGATTTTCTCATATGTACATACATAAAAATGACAATTTTTAATTCAATACCGCCAAGCCTAGAGATAAATCCGTATAGTGGCATATATGGCCAGATAGGTCATAACAATACCAATCTAGCGTGTAAACATCATTTCCATATGATGGGGATAAAACAGTCTTTGGGTCACTTTTGTATAAGAGGATTTTCTCATATGTACATACATAAAAATGACAATTTGTAATTCAATACCGCCAAGCCTACAGATAAATCCGTATAGTGGCATATATGGCCAGATAGGTCATAACAATACCAATCTAGCGTGTTAACATCATTTCCATATGATGGGGATAAACCAGTCTTTGGGTCATGTTTGTATGAGAGGATTTTCTCATATGTACATACATAAAAATGACAATTTTTAATTCAATACCGCCAAGCCTAGAGATAAATCCGTATAGTGGCATATATGGCCAGATAGGTCATAACAATACCAATCTACCGTGTAAACATCATTTCCATATGATGGGGATAAAACAGTCTTTGGGTCACTTTTGTATGAGAGGATTTTCTCATATGTACATACATAAAAATGACAATTTGTAATTCAATACCGCCAAGCCTACAGATAAATCCGTATATGTAGTGGCATATATGGCCAGATAGGTCATAACAATACCAATCTACCGTGTAAACATCATTTCCATATGATGGGGATAAAACAGTCTTTGAGTCACTTTTGTATGAGAGGATTTTCTCATATGTACATACATAAAAATGACAATCTTTTAAATTCAATACCGCCAATCCTATAGATAAATCCGTATAGTGGCATATATGGCCAGATAGGTCATAACAATACCAATCTAGCGTGTTAACATCATTTCCATATGGCGGGGGATAAAACAGTCTTTGGGTCACTTTTGTATGAGAGGATTTTCTCATATGTACATACATGAAAATGACAATCTTTTAAACTCAATACCGCCAAGCCTAGAGATAAATCCGTATAGTGGCATATATGGCCAGATAGGTCATAACAATACCAATCTAGCGTGTTAACATCATTTCCATATGATGGGGATAAAATAGTCTTTGAGTCACGTTTGTATGAGAGGATTTTCTCATATGTACATACATAAAAATGACAATTTTTAATTCAATACCGCCAAGCCTAGAGATAAATCCGTATATGTAGTGGCATATATGGCCAGATAGGTCATAACAATACCAATCTACCGTGTAAACATCATTTCCATATGATGGGGATAAAACAGTCTTTGGGTCACTTTTGTATAAGAGGATTTTCTCATATGTACATACATAAAAATGACAATTTGTAATTCAATACCGCCAAGCCTACAGATAAATCCGTATAGTGGCATATATGGCCAGATAGGCCATAACAATACCAATCTACCGTGTAAACATCATTTCCATATGATGGGGATAAACCAGTCTTTGGGTCACGTTTGTATGAGAGGATTTTCTCATATGTACATACATAAAAATGACAATTTTTAATTCAATACCGCCAAGCCTAGAGATAAATCCGTATAGTGGCATATATGGCCAGATAGGTCATAACAATACCAATCTAGCGTGTTAACATCATTTCCATATGATGGGGATAAAATAGTCTTTGAGTCACGTTTGTATGAGAGGATTTTCTCATATGTACATACATAAAAATGACAATCTTTTTAATTCAATACCGCCAAGCCTACAGATAAATCCGTATAGTGGCATTTATGGCCAGATAGGTCATAACAATACCAATCTACCGTGTAAACATCATTTCCATATGATGGGGATAAAATAGTCTTTGAGTCACGTTTGTATGAGAGGATTTTCTCATATGTACATACATAAAAATGACAATCTTTTAAATTCAATACCGCCAAGCCTACAGATAAATCCGTATAGTGGCATATATGGCCAGATAGGTCATAACAATACCAATCTAGCGTGTTAACATCATTTCCATATGATGAGGATAAAACAGTCTTTGGGTCACTTTTGTATGAGAGGATTTTCTCATATGTACATACATGAAAATGACAATCTTTTAAACTCAATACCGCCAAGCCTAGAGATAAATCCGTATAGTGGCATATATGGCCAGATAGGTCATAACAATACCAATCTACCGTGTAAACATCATTTCCATATGATGGGGATAAAACAGTCTTTGGGTCACTTTTGTATGAGAGGATTTTCTCATATGTACATACATAAAAATGACAATCTTTTAAATTCAATACCGCCAATCCTAGAGATAAATCCGTATAGTGGCATATATGGCCAGATAGGTCATAACAATACCAATCTACCGTGTAAACATCATTTCCATATGATGGGGATAAAACAGTCTTTGGGTCACTTTTGTATGAGAGGATTTTCTCATATGTACATACATAAAAATGACAATCTTTTAAATTCAATACCGCCAAGCCTAGAGATAAATCCGTATAGTGGCATATATGGCCAGATAGGTCAAAACAATACCAATCTACTATAATGGTGTAAACACCATTTCCATATGATGGGGATAAAACAGTCTTTGGGTCACTTTTGTATGAGAGGATTTTCTCATATGTACATACATAAAAATGACAATCTTTTAAATTCAATACCGCCAATCCTAGAGATAAATCCGTATAGTGGCATATATGGCCAGATAGGTCATAACAATACCAATCTACCGTGTAAACATCATTTCCATATGATGGGGATAAAATAGTCTTTGGGTCACTTTTGTATGAGAGGATTTTCTCATATGTACATACATAAAAATGACAATCTTTTAAATTCAATACCGCCAAGCCTAGAGATAAATCCGTATAGTGGCATATATGGCCAGATAGGTCAAAACAATACCAATCTACTATAATGGTGTAAACACCATTTCCATATGATGGGGATAAAACAGTCTTTGGGTCACTTTTGTATGAGAGGATTTTCTCATATGTACATACATAAAAATGACAATCTTTTAAATTCAATACCGCCAATCCTAGAGATAAATCCGTATAGTGGCATATATGGCCAGATAGGTCATAACAATACCAATCTACCGTGTAAACATCATTTCCATATGATGGGGATAAAACAGTCTTTGGGTCACTTTTGTATGAGAGGATTTTCTCATATGTACATACATAAAAATGACAATCTTTTAAATTCAATACCGCCAATCCTAGAGATAAATCCGTATAGTGGCATATATGGCCAGATAGGTCATAACAATACCAATCTACCGTGTAAACATCATTTCCATATGATGGGGATAAAACAGTCTTTGGGTCACTTTTGTATGAGAGGATTTTCTCATATGTACATACATAAAAATGACAATCTTTTAAATTCAATACCGCCAAGCCTAGAGATAAATCCGTATAGTGGCATATATGGCCAGATAGGTCATAACAATACCAATCTACTATAATGGTGTAAACACCATTTCCATATGATGGGGATAAAACAGTCTTTGGGTCACTTTTGTATGAGAGGATTTTCTCATATGTACATACATAAAAATGACAATCTTTTAAATTCAATACCGCCAAGCCTAGAGATAAATCCGTATAGTGGCATATATGGCCAGATAGGTCAAAACAATACCAATCTACTATAATGGTGAAAACACCATTTCCATATGATGGGGATAAAATAGTCTTTGGGTCACTTTTGTATGAGAGGATTTTCTCATATGTACATACATAAAAATGACAATCTTTTAAATTCAATACCGTCAATCCTAGAGATAAATCCGTATAGTGGCATATATGGCCAGATAGGTCATAACAATACCAATCTACCGTGTAAACATCATTTCCATATGATGGGGATAAAACAGTCTTTGGGTCACTTTTGTATGAGAGGATTTTCTCATATGTACATACATAAAAATGACAATCTTTTAAATTCAATACCGCCAAGCCTAGAGATAAATCCGTATAGTGGCATATATGGCCAGATAGGTCATAACAATACCAATCTACTATAATGGTGTAAACACCATTTCCATATGATGGGGATAAAACAGTCTTTGGGTCACTTTTGTATGAGAGGATTTTCTCATATGTACATACATAAAAATGACAATCTTTTAAATTCAATACCGCCAAGCCTAGAGATAAATCCGTATAGTGGCATATATGGCCAGATAGGTCAAAACAATACCAATCTACTATAATGGTGAAAACACCATTTCCATATGATGGGGATAAAATAGTCTTTGGGTCACTTTTGTATGAGAGGATTTTCTCATATGTACATACATAAAAATGACAATCTTTTAAATTCAATACCGTCAATCCTAGAGATAAATCCGTATAGTGGCATATATGGCCAGATAGGTCATAACAATACCAATCTACCGTGTAAACATCATTTCCATATGATGGGGATAAAACAGTCTTTGGGTCACTTTTGTATGAGAGGATTTTCTCATATGTACATACATAAAAATGACAATCTTTTAAATTCAATACCGCCAAGCCTAGAGATAAATCCGTATAGTGGCATATATGGCCAGATAGGTCATAACAATACCAATCTACTATAATGGTGTAAACACCATTTCCATATGATGGGGATAAAACAGTCTTTGGGTCACTTTTGTATGAGAGGATTTTCTCATATGTACATACATAAAAATGACAATCTTTTAAATTCAATACCGCCAATCCTAGAGATAAATCCGTATAGTGGCATATATGGCCAGATAGGTCATAACAATACCAATCTACCGTGTAAACATCATTTCCATATGATGGGGATAAAACAGTCCTTGGGTCACTTTTGTATGAGAGGATTTTCTCATATGTACATACATAAAAATGACAATCTTTTAAATTCAATACCGCCAAGCCGAGAGATAAATCCGTATAGTGGCATATATGGCCAGATAGGTCATAAAAATACCAATCTACTATAATGGTGTAAACACCATTTCCATATGATGGGGATAAAACAGTCTTTGGGTCACTTTTGTATGAGAGGATTTTCTCATATGTACATACATAAAAATGACAATCTTTTAAATTCAATACCGCCAAGCCTAGAGATAAATCCGTATAGTGGCATATATGGCCAGATAGGTCAAAACAATACCAATCTACTATAATGGTGTAAACACCATTTCCATATGATGGGGATAAAACAGTCTTTGGGTCACTTTTGTATGAGAGGATTTTCTCATATGTACATACATAAAAATGACAATCTTTTAAATTCAATACCGCCAAGCCTAGAGATAAATCCGTATAGTGGCATATATGGCCAGATAGGTCAAAACAATACCAATCTACTATAATGGTGAAAACACCATTTCCATATGATGGGGATAAAACAGTCTTTGGGTCACTTTTGTATGAGAGGATTTTCTCATATGTACATACATAAAAATGACAATCTTTTAAATTCAATACCGCCAATCCTAGAGATAAATCCGTATAGTGGCATATATGGCCAGATAGGTCAAAACAATACCAATCTACCGTGTAAACATCATTTCCATATGATGGGGATAAAACAGTCTTTGGGTCACTTTTGTATGAGAGGATTTTCTCATATGTACATACATAAAAATGACAATCTTTTAAATTCAATACCGCCAAGCCTAGAGATAAATCCGTATAGTGGCATATATGGCCAGATAGGTCAAAACAATACCAATCTACTATAATGGTGTAAACACCATTTCCATATGATGGGGATAAAACAGTCTTTGGGTCACTTTTGTATGAGAGGATTTTCTCATATGTACATACATAAAAATGACAATCTTTTAAATTCAATACCGCCAAGCCTAGAGATAAATCCATATAGTGGCATATATGGCCAGATAGGTCAAAACAATACCAATCTTTTATAATGGTGAAAACACCATTTCCATATGATGGGGATAAAACAGTCTTTGGGTCACTTTTGTATGAGAGGATTTTCTCATATGTACATACATAAAAATGACAATCTTTTAAATTCAATACCGTCAATCCTAGAGATAAATCCGTATAGTGGCATATATGGCCAGATAGGTCATAACAATACCAATCTACCGTGTAAACATCATTTCCATATGATGGGGATAAAACAGTCTTTGGGTCACTTTTGTATGAGAGGATTTTCTCATATGTACATACATAAAAATGACAATCTTTTAAATTCAATACCGCCAAGCCTAGAGATAAATCCGTATAGTGGCATATATGGCCAGATAGGTCAAAACAATACCAATCCACTATAATGGTGAAAACACCATTTCCATATGATGGGGATAAAACAGTCTTTGGGTCACTTTTGTATGAGAGGATTTTCTCATATGTACATACATAAAAATGACAATCTTTTAAATTCAATACCGCCAATCCTAGAGATAAATCCGTATAGTGGCATATATGGCCAGATAGGTCATAACAATACCAATCTACCGTGTAAACACCATTTCCATATGATGGGGATAAAACAGTCTTTGGGTCACTTTTGTATGAGAGGATTTTCTCATATGTACATACATAAAAATGACAATCTTTTAAATTCAATACCGCCAAGCCTAGAGATAAATCCGTATAGTGGCATATATGGCCAGATAGGTCAAAACAATACCAATCTACTATAATGGTGTAAACACCATTTCCATATGATGGGGATAAAACAGTCTTTGGGTCACTTTTGTATGAGAGGATTTTCTCATATGTACATACATAAAAATGACAATCTTTTAAATTCAATACCGCCAAGCCTAGAGATAAATCCGTATAGAGGCATATATGGCCAGATAGGTCAAAACAATACCAATCTACTATAATGGTGTAAACACCATTTCCATATGATGGGGATAAAACAGTCTTTGGGTCACTTTTGTATGAGAGGATTTTCTCATATGTACATACATAAAAATGACAATCTTTTAAATTCAATACCGCCAAGCCTAGAGATAAATCCGTATAGTGGCATATATGGCCAGATAGGTCAAAACAATACCAATCTACTATAATGGTGTAAACACCATTTCCATATGATGGGGATAAAACAGTCTTTGGGTCACTTTTGTATGAGAGGATTTTCTCATATGTACATACCTTAAAATGACAATCTTTTAAATTCAATACCGCCAAGCCTAGAGATAAATCCGTATAGTGGCATATATGGCCAGATAGGTCAAAACAATACCAATCTACTATAATGGTGTAAACACCATTTCCATATGATGGGGATAAAACAGTCTTTGGGTCACTTTTGTATGAGAGGATTTTCTCATATGTACATACATAAAAATGACAATCTTTTAAATTCAATACCGCCAAGCCTAGAGATAAATCCGTATAGTGGCATATATGGCCAGATAGGTCAAAACAATACCAATCTACTATAATGGTGTAAACACCATTTCCATATGATGGGGATAAAACAGTCTTTGGGTCACTTTTGTATGAGAGGATTTTCTCATATGTACATACATAAAAATGACAATCTTTTAAATTCAATACCGCCAAGCCTAGAGATAAATCCGTATAGTGGCATATATGGCCAGATAGGTCAAAACAATACCAATCTACTATAATGGTGAAAACACCATTTCCATATGATGGGGATAAAACAGTCTTTGGGTCACTTATCTATGAGAGGATTTTCTCATATGTACATACATAAAAATGACAATCTTTTAAATTCAATACCGCCAATCCTAGAGATAAATCCGTATAGTGGCATATATGGCCAGATAGGTCATAACAATACCAATCTACCGTGTAAACATCATTTCCATATGATGGGGATAAAACAGTCTTTGGGTCACTTTTGTATGAGAGGATTTTCTCATATGTACATACATAAAAATGACAATCTTTTAAATTCAATACCGCCAAGCCTAGAGATAAATCCGTATAGAGGCATATATGGCCAGATAGGTCAAAACAATACCAATCTACTATAATGGTGTAAACACCATTTCCATATGATGGGGATAAAACAGTCTTTGGGTCACTTTTGTATGAGAGGATTTTCTCATATGTACATACATAAAAATGACAATCTTTTAAATTCAATACCGCCAAGCCTAGAGATAAATCCGTATAGTGGCATATATGGCCAGATAGGTCAAAACAATACCAATCTACTATAATGGTGTAAACACCATTTCCATATGATGGGGATAAAACAGTCTTTGGGTCACTTTTGTATGAGAGGATTTTCTCATATGTACATACATAAAAATGACAATCTTTTAAATTCAATACCGCCAAGCCTAGAGATAAATCCGTATAGTGGCATATATGGCCAGATAGGTCAAAACAATACCAATCTACTATAATGGTGTAAACACCATTTCCATATGATGGGGATAAAACAGTCTTTGGGTCACTTTTGTATGAGAGGATTTTCTCATATGTACATACATAAAAATGACAATCTTTTAAATTCAATACCGCCAAGCCTAGAGATAAATCCATATAGTGGCATATATGGCCAGATAGGTCAAAACAATACCAATCTACTATAATGGTGAAAACACCATTTCCATATGATGGGGATAAAACAGTCTTTGGGTCACTTTTGTATGAGAGGATTTTCTCATATGTACATACATAAAAATGACAATCTTTTAAATTCAATACCGTCAATCCTAGAGATAAATCCGTATAGTGGCATATATGGCCAGATAGGTCATAACAATACCAATCTACCGTGTAAACATCATTTCCATATGATGGGGATAAAACAGTCTTTGGGTCACTTTTGTATGAGAGGATTTTCTCATATGTACATACATAAAAATGACAATCTTTTAAATTCAATACCGCCAAGCCTAGAGATAAATCCGTATAGTGGCATATATGGCCAGATAGGTCATAGCAATACCAATCTACTATAATGGTGTAAACACCATTTCCATATGATGGGGATAAAACAGTCCTTGGGTCACTTTTGTATGAGAGGATTTTCTCATATGTACATACATAAAAATGACAATCTTTTAAATTCAATACCGCCAAGCCTAGAGATAAATCCGTATAGTGGCATATATGGCCAGATAGGTCAAAACAATACCAATCTACTATAATGGTGTAAACACCATTTCCATATGATGGGGATAAAACAGTCTTTGGGTCACTTTTGTATGAGAGGATTTTCTCATATGTACATACATAAAAATGACAATCTTTTAAATTCAATACCGCCAAGCCTAGAGATAAATCCGTATAGTGGCATATATGGCCAGATAGGTCAAAACAATACCAATCTACTATAATGGTGAAAACACCATTTCCATATGATGGGGATAAAACAGTCTTTGGGTCACTTTTGTATGAGAGGATTTTCTCATATGTACATACATAAAAATGACAATCTTTTAAATTCAATACCGCCAATCCTAGAGATAAATCCGTATAGTGGCATATATGGCCAGATAGGTCAAAACAATACCAATCTACCGTGTAAACATCATTTCCATATGATGGGGATAAAACAGTCTTTGGGTCACTTTTGTATGAGAGGATTTTCTCATATGTACATACATAAAAATGACAATCTTTTAAATTCAATACCGCCAAGCCTAGAGATAAATCCGTATAGTGGCATATATGGCCAGATAGGTCAAAACAATACCAATCTACTATAATGGTGTAAACACCATTTCCATATGATGGGGATAAAACAGTCTTTGGGTCACTTTTGTATGAGAGGATTTTCTCATATGTACATACATAAAAATGACAATCTTTTAAATTCAATACCGCCAAGCCTAGAGATAAATCCGTATAGTGGCATATATGGCCAGATAGGTCAAAACAATACCAATCTACTATAATGGTGTAAACACCATTTCCATATGATGGGGATAAAACAGTCTTTGGGTCACTTTTGTATGAGAGGATTTTCTCATATGTACATACATAAAAATGACAATCTTTTAAATTCAATACCGCCAAGCCTAGAGATAAATCCATATAGTGGCATATATGGCCAGATAGGTCAAAACAATACCAATCTTTTATAATGGTGAAAACACCATTTCCATATGATGGGGATAAAACAGTCTTTGGGTCACTTTTGTATGAGAGGATTTTCTCATATGTACATACATAAAAATGACAATCTTTTAAATTCAATACCGTCAATCCTAGAGATAAATCCGTATAGTGGCATATATGGCCAGATAGGTCATAACAATACCAATCTACCGTGTAAACATCATTTCCATATGATGGGGATAAAACAGTCTTTGGGTCACTTTTGTATGAGAGGATTTTCTCATATGTACATACATAAAAATGACAATCTTTTAAATTCAATACCGCCAAGCCTAGAGATAAATCCGTATAGTGGCATATATGGCCAGATAGGTCAAAACAATACCAATCCACTATAATGGTGAAAACACCATTTCCATATGATGGGGATAAAACAGTCTTTGGGTCACTTTTGTATGAGAGGATTTTCTCATATGTACATACATAAAAATGACAATCTTTTAAATTCAATACCGCCAATCCTAGAGATAAATCCGTATAGTGGCATAT
The DNA here is from genome assembly GCA_963932295.1 of Tipula lateralis. Taxonomy (NCBI): domain Eukaryota; kingdom Metazoa; phylum Arthropoda; class Insecta; order Diptera; family Tipulidae; genus Tipula; species Tipula lateralis. Next base: position 2,826,761 of record OZ010739.1, on the reverse strand, counting down.
ATGGCCAGATAGGTCATAACAATACCAATCTACCGTGTAAACACCATTTCCATATGATGGGGATAAAACAGTCTTTGGGTCACTTTTGTATGAGAGGATTTTCTCATATGTACATACATAAAAATGACAATCTTTTAAATTCAATACCGCCAAGCCTAGAGATAAATCCGTATAGTGGCATATATGGCCAGATAGGTCAAAACAATACCAATCTACTATAATGGTGTAAACACCATTTCCATATGATGGGGATAAAACAGTCTTTGGGTCACTTTTGTATGAGAGGATTTTCTCATATGTACATACATAAAAATGACAATCTTTTAAATTCAATACCGCCAAGCCTAGAGATAAATCCGTATAGAGGCATATATGGCCAGATAGGTCAAAACAATACCAATCTACTATAATGGTGTAAACACCATTTCCATATGATGGGGATAAAACAGTCTTTGGGTCACTTTTGTATGAGAGGATTTTCTCATATGTACATACATAAAAATGACAATCTTTTAAATTCAATACCGCCAAGCCTAGAGATAAATCCGTATAGTGGCATATATGGCCAGATAGGTCAAAACAATACCAATCTACTATAATGGTGTAAACACCATTTCCATATGATGGGGATAAAACAGTCTTTGGGTCACTTTTGTATGAGAGGATTTTCTCATATGTACATACCTTAAAATGACAATCTTTTAAATTCAATACCGCCAAGCCTAGAGATAAATCCGTATAGTGGCATATATGGCCAGATAGGTCATAACAATACCAATCTACCGTGTAAACACCATTTCCATATGATGGGGATAAAACAGTCTTTGGGTCACTTTTGTATGAGAGGATTTTCTCATATGTACATACATAAAAATGACAATCTTTTAAATTCAATACCGCCAAGCCTAGAGATAAATCCGTATAGTGGCATATATGGCCAGATAGGTCAAAACAATACCAATCTACTATAATGGTGTAAACACCATTTCCATATGATGGGGATAAAACAGTCTTTGGGTCACTTTTGTATGAGAGGATTTTCTCATATGTACATACATAAAAATGACAATCTTTTAAATTCAATACCGCCAAGCCTAGAGATAAATCCGTATAGTGGCATATATGGCCAGATAGGTCAAAACAATACCAATCTACTATAATGGTGAAAACACCATTTCCATATGATGGGGATAAAACAGTCTTTGGGTCACTTATCTATGAGAGGATTTTCTCATATGTACATACATAAAAATGACAATCTTTTAAATTCAATACCGCCAATCCTAGAGATAAATCCGTATAGTGGCATATATGGCCAGATAGGTCATAACAATACCAATCTACCGTGTAAACATCATTTCCATATGATGGGGATAAAACAGTCTTTGGGTCACTTTTGTATGAGAGGATTTTCTCATATGTACATACATAAAAATGACAATCTTTTAAATTCAATACCGCCAAGCCTAGAGATAAATCCGTATAGTGGCATATATGGCCAGATAGGTCAAAACAATACCAATCTACTATAATGGTGTAAACACCATTTCCATATGATGGGGATAAAACAGTCTTTGGGTCACTTTTGTATGAGAGGATTTTCTCATATGTACATACATAAAAATGACAATCTTTTAAATTCAATACCGCCAAGCCTAGAGATAAATCCGTATAGTGGCATATATGGCCAGATAGGTCAAAACAATACCAATCTACTATAATGGTGTAAACACCATTTCCATATGATGGGGATAAAACAGTCTTTGGGTCACTTTTGTATGAGAGGATTTTCTCATATGTACATACATAAAAATGACAATCTTTTAAATTCAATACCGCCAAGCCTAGAGATAAATCCGTATAGTGGCATATATGGCCAGATAGGTCAAAACAATACCAATCTACTATAATGGTGTAAACACCATTTCCATATGATGGGGATAAAACAGTCTTTGGGTCACTTTTGTATGAGAGGATTTTCTCATATGTACATACATAAAAATGACAATCTTTTAAATTCAATACCGCCAAGCCTAGAGATAAATCCGTATAGTGGCATATATGGCCAGATAGGGCATAACAATACCAATCTACTATAATGGTGTAAACATCATTTCCATATGATGGGGATAAAACAGTCTTTGGGTCACTTTTGTATGAGAGGATTTTCTCATATGTACATACATAAAAATGACAATCTTTTAAATTCAATACCGCCAAGCCTAGAGATAAATCCGTATAGTGGCATATATGGCCAGATAGGTCAAAACAATACCAATCTACTATAATGGTGAAAACACCATTTCCATATGATGGGGATAAAACAGTCTTTGGGTCACTTTTGTATGAGAGGATTTTCTCATATGTACATACATAAAAATGACAATCTTTTAAATTCAATACCGCCAATCCTAGAGATAAATCCGTATAGTGGCATATATGGCCAGATAGGTCATAACAATACCAATCTACCGTGTAAACATCATTTCCATATGATGGGGATAAAACAGTCCTTGGGTCACTTTTGTATGAGAGGATTTTCTCATATGTACATACATAAAAATGACAATTTTTAATTCAATACCGCCAAGCCTAGATATAAATCCGTATATGTAGTGGCATATATGGCCAGATAGGTCATAACAATACCAATCTACCGTGTAAACATCATTTCCATATGATGGGGATAAACCAGTCTTTGGGTCACTTTTGTATGAGAGGATTTTCTCATATGTACATACCTTAAAATGACAATTTATAATTCAATACCGCCAAGCCTAGAGATAAATCCGTATAGTGGCATATATGGCCAGATAGGTCATAACAATACCAATCTACCGTGTAAACATCATTTCCATATGATGGGGATAAAACAGTCTTTGGGTCACGTTTGTATGAGAGGATTTTCTCATATGTACATACATAAAAATGACAATTTTTAATTCAATACCGCCAAGCCTAGATATAAATCCGTATATGTAGTGGCATATATGGCCAGATAGGTCAAAACAATACCAATCTACCGTGTAAACATCATTTCCATATGATGGGGATAAACCAGTCTTTGGGTCACTTTTGTATGAGAGGATTTTCTCATATGTACATACCTTAAAATGACAATTTTTAATTCAATACCGCCAAGCCTAGAGATAAATCCGTATAGTGGCATATATGGCCAGATAGGTCATAACAATACCAATCTACCGTGTAAACATCATTTCCATATGATGGGGATAAAACAGTCTTTGAGTCACTTTTGTATGAGAGGATTTTCTCATATGTACATACATAAAAATGACAATCTTTTAAATTCAATACCGCCAAGCCTACAGATAAATCCGTATAGTGGCATATATGGCCAGATAGGTCATAACAATACCAATCTACCGTGTAAACATCATTTCCATATGATGGGGATAAAACAGTCTTTGGGTCACTTTTGTATGAGAGGATTTTCTCATATGTACATACATAAAAATGACAATCTTTTAAATTCAATACCATTATTATAATATAAGGTAATCGACGGCTATTATGTTGTTTAATTTTTGAATTTTCGTTATTTAGACGTGTATATAGCCAACAATAATTAATCCAGAAATTATTTACATTAATTTAATAAAAAATTAATTAAAATTAATAATTTTTATTCAATCTAATATTTCGGACAACAGGTCCATTTTCAAAGAAAAACTATAAACAAACACGGAAAAAAACAATAAAAATTTTTTTAAAAAAAATAAAGTTAAGGATTAAAAACTTAAAATTAATATCATTAACTTACATTAGAGAAAATTTATATTAATAAATTTAACTAAGATAGATACATGATATATTATAGAACATCACAAAAATTAAGTTTAATTATAAAAATATGAATTCACTTTATGATAGCTCGATACAGATTAAAAAAGTTAAGCTGAAAAATTGGATCAACAGGATTTTTCGCGCCAATATTTGTTTATATGTATGTATGTATAAAAAGAGATAAATGTAATTGGTTTAATTAACATCTCAGATTATTCATTCACAATGCAGAAAACGAACTTATTATGTATGTATGTAAATCAGATTTAGTTAAAAGCTATATAGTTAATTGTATTGTATTTGAAATGAAATTGAGAAACATCTCAATCTCATTTTAGTATATGTGAGATTATTTACATAATTCTGTATATATCAAACAACTCGTCTTTACCCAAAAATTATGTACATCAGATGTATATATATCTATTGATTGCTATTCAATTTATATAAATACTAATATTAGTGTATAAATGTTATTTACTTAATGTTAATTTACCAAAATAATATACATCCAATATTTAGAAAAACACAAAACAAAAAACAGGAAAAAAGTCATAAGTCTATAACAGAAATATGTCAATATTGTTAATATTGACATAGGTCAGTACATAGAACATTATGTACGGATATTTAAACGATCTTACTAATTGTATATCTAAAACGAAAAATTGATATGCTAAATTTGAACTTTAATTCTTTTTAAATTGTGTCCTGTACGTATTAATGATCTGTTTGTAACTGTCACACAAGTTGTCTGTATCACGTCTAAAATTAATGTTCTGATTAGGGTTTAATAGAATATATCCAGCTTCTAATAGAAGTCGTGAGTTCTCAAATTTTTCTTTATATATAATTTTTGGTTGGTCAAATTTGAAATCATGTTTTTCGGTATTCGCATGTGCTGCAAGAGCAGTTGTAGTTTTTTTGCATCTTATATCGCTTTGATGTTGTTGTATACGTTTCTTTAATTTATTTTTTGTTTGTCCTATGTACTTTTTGCCACAGTCACATGTAATTTCATAAACAATATTATTTTGTTCTGCGGGTGGGATAGTATCTTTCAACTGACTAAAACCTTTACACTTAAGATTATTGGTAATTTTAGAGCCAATTTTTAGATTTTCATTTCCATTTTTCAATATGTATTTTAAGTGATCAGATAATTCTGGAACATAGGTGAGTGCTTTAAAATTATGTACTGGTTCAGTAGCAATAGTATTAATCAGGTTATTTACTTTAGTATTATTGGGGTTTGTAAACTGATAATAGGTTGTATATATTGCTTTATTTGTGATTTTTCTGATTATTTTATTGGGATAGTTATTTTTGTGTAATGTGCTCTTAATTATTTCTGTGTTACTATTGAAAAATTCAAAATCTGATAATTGATAGATTCGTTTTGCAAATGATAATGCAACATTAAGCTTCATTTGTTTAGGGTGTGAGGAGAGGAAATTCAAAATTCTATCCGAACTAGTAGACTTTTTGTACCAACATGTTTTAATTTTACTATTATTACGTATCAACATCATATCAAGGTATGGTATCGAGTTATGTTTTTCTTTTTCAATAGTAAACTTGATATGTGGATCGTATGTGTGTAAACAATCAATAACATTATTAATGTATCGTTCTGGGATCGCCATAATAATATCATCTACGTATTTTTTAATGAAGGTTGGTTGACGTTCCAGTTTCGGTATACATTTTTCAAAAAGCCTTTCCATCACTACATCAGCTAATATTGGAGATAGAGGATTACCCATTGCCAAACCAAACTTTTGTGTGTACACTTGGTTTTTATATTTAAAGTAATTGTTATTTTTAATAACAAATTTAAGGAGTACCATAAATGAGGCTTTATCTAATTCTGTATACCATTTTATTTCTTCCCATCTAAGTTTGACAATCTTAAGTGCTCTACTTGTTGGAACGTTGGTAAAGAGGGATGTCACATCAAAGGAAACAAGAATGTCATCCGGTTGTAGTTTTATGTTGTCTATAAACTTTTTAAATGAGAGGGAATTCTTAATATTTAATTTACTGTTTTCTGTTAGGTGTGAAATGGTCTGACATAATTCTTTAGCTAAAAAATAACATGGTGAGTCTATGGTTGATACAATAGGACGTAGTGGATTATTATTTTTGTGAATTTTAGGTAATCCATAAATCCTCGGAGATGTCGGATCCGACATCTATCTAATAATTAAACATCCGACATCTCCGAGGATTTATGGATTACCTAAAATTCACAAAAATAATAATCCACTACGTCCTATTGTATCAACCATAGACTCACCATGTTATTTTTTAGCTAAAGAATTATGTCAGACCATTTCACACCTAACAGAAAACAGTAAATTAAATATTAAGAATTCCCTCTCATTTAAAAAGTTTATAGACAACATAAAACTACAACCGGATGACATTCTTGTTTCCTTTGATGTGACATCCCTCTTTACCAACGTTCCAACAAGTAGAGCACTTAAGATTGTCAAACTTAGATGGGAAGAAATAAAATGGTATACAGAATTAGATAAAGCCTCATTTATGGTACTCCTTAAATTTGTTATTAAAAATAACAATTACTTTAAATATAAAAACCAAGTGTACACACAAAAGTTTGGTTTGGCAATGGGTAATCCTCTATCTCCAATATTAGCTGATGTAGTGATGGAAAGGCTTTTTGAAAAATGTATACCGAAACTGGAACGTCAACCAACCTTCATTAAAAAATACGTAGATGATATTATTATGGCGATCCCAGAACGATACATTAATAATGTTATTGATTGTTTACACACATACGATCCACATATCAAGTTTACTATTGAAAAAGAAAAACATAACTCGATACCATACCTTGATATGATGTTGATACGTAATAATAGTAAAATTAAAACATGTTGGTACAAAAAGTCTACTAGTTCGGATAGAATTTTGAATTTCCTCTCCTCACACCCTAAACAAATGAAGCTTAATGTTGCATTATCATTTGCAAAACGAATCTATCAATTATCAGATTTTGAATTTTTCAATAGTAACACAGAAATAATTAAGAGCACATTACACAAAAATAACTATCCCAATAAAATAATCAGAAAAATCACAAATAAAGCAATATATACAACCTATTATCAGTTTACAAACCCCAATAATACTAAAGTAAATAACCTGATTAATACTATTGCTACTGAACCAGTACATAATTTTAAAGCACTCACCTATGTTCCAGAATTATCTGATCACTTAAAATACATATTGAAAAATGGAAATGAAAATCTAAAAATTGGCTCTAAAATTACCAATAATCTTAAGTGTAAAGGTTTTAGTCAGTTGAAAGATACTATCCCACCCGCAGAACAAAATAATATTGTTTATGAAATTACATGTGACTGTGGCAAAAAGTACATAGGACAAACAAAAAATAAATTAAAGAAACGTATACAACAACATCAAAGCGATATAAGATGCAAAAAAACTACAACTGCTCTTGCAGCACATGCGAATACCGAAAAACATGATTTCAAATTTGACCAACCAAAAATTATATATAAAGAAAAATTTGAGAACTCACGACTTCTATTAGAAGCTGGATATATTCTATTAAACCCTAATCAGAACATTAATTTTAGACGTGATACAGACAACTTGTGTGACAGTTACAAACAGATCATTAATACGTACAGGACACAATTTAAAAAGAATTAAAGTTCAAATTTAGCATATCAATTTTTCGTTTTAGATATACAATTAGTAAGATCGTTTAAATATCCGTACATAATGTTCTATGTACTGACCTATGTCAATATTAACAATATTGACATATTTCTGTTATAGACTTATGACTTTTTTCCTGTTTTTTGTTTTGTGTTTTTCTAAATATTGGATGTATATTATTTTGGTAAATTAACATTAAGTAAATAACATTTATACACTAATATTAGTATTTATATAAATTGAATAGCAATCAATAGATATATATACATCTGATGTACATAATTTTTGGGTAAAGACGAGTTGTTTGATATATACAGAATTATGTAAATAATCTCACATATACTAAAATGAGATTGAGATGTTTCTCAATTTCATTTCAAATACAATACAATTAACTATATAGCTTTTAACTAAATCTGATTTACATACATACATAATAAGTTCGTTTTCTGCATTGTGAATGAATAATCTGAGATGTTAATTAAACCAATTACATTTATCTCTTTTTATACATACATACATATAAACAAATATTGGCGCGAAAAATCCTGTTGATCCAATTTTTCAGCTTAACTTTTTTAATCTGTATCGAGCTGTCATAAAGTGAATTCATATTTTTATAATTAAACTTAATTTTTGTGATGTTCTATAATATATCATGTATCTATCTTAGTTAAATTTATTAATATAAATTTTCTCTAATGTAAGTTAATGATATTAATTTTAAGTTTTTAATCCTTAACTTTATTTTTTTTAAAAAAATTTTTATTGTTTTTTTCCGTGTTTGTTTATAGTTTTTCTTTGAAAATGGACCTGTTGTCCGAAATATTAGATTGAATAAAAATTATTAATTTTAATTAATTTTTTATTAAATTAATGTAAATAATTTCTGGATTAATTATTGTTGGCTATATACACGTCTAAATAACGAAAATTCAAAAATTAAATTCAATACCGCCAAGCCTAGAGATAAATCCGTATAGTGGCATATATGGCCAGATAGGTCATAACAATACCAATCTACTATAATGGTGTAAACACCATTTCCATATGATGGGGATAAAACAGTCTTTGGGTCACTTTTGTATGAGAGGATTTTCTCATATGTACATACATAAAAATGACAATCTTTTAAATTCAATACCGCCAATCCTAGAGATAAATCCGTATAGTGGCATATATGGCCAGATAGGTCATAACAATACCAATCTACCGTGTAAACATCATTTCCATATGATGGGGATAAAACAGTCTTTGGGTCACTTTTGTATGAGAGGATTTTCTCATATGTACATACATAAAAATGACAATCTTTTAAATTCAATACCGCCAAGCCTAGAGATAAATCCGTATAGTGGCATATATGGTCAGATAGATCATAACAATACCAATCTTCTATAATGGTGTAAACACCATTTCCATATGATGGGGATAAAACTGTCTTTGGGTCACTTTTGTATGAGAGGATTTTCTCATATGTACATACATAAAAATGACAATCTTTTAAATTCAATACCGCCAATCCTAGAGATAAATCCGTATAGTGGCATATATGGCCAGATAGGTCATAACAATACCAATCTACCGTGTAAACATCATTTCCATATGATGGGGATAAAACAGTCTTTGGGTCACTTTTGTATGAGAGGATTTTCTCATATGTACATACATAAAAATGACAATCTTTTAAATTCAATACCGCCAAGCCTAGAGATAAATCCGTATAGTGGCATATATGGTCAGATAGGTCATAACAATACCAATCTTCTATAATGGTGTAAACACCATTTCCATATGATGGGGATAAAACAGTCTTTGGGTCACTTTTGTATGAGAGGATTTTCTCATATGTACATACATAAAAATGACAATCTTTTAAATTCAATACCGCCAAGTCTAGAGATAAATCCGTATAGTGGCATATATGGCCAGATAGGTCAAAACAATACAAATCTACTATAATGGTGTAAACACCATTTCCATATGATGGGGATAAAACAGTCTTTGGGTCACTTTTGTATGAGAGGATTTTCTCATATGTACATACATAAAAATGACAATCTTTTAAATTCAATACCGCCAAGCCTAGAGATAAATCCGTATAGTGGCATATATGGTCAGATAGGTCATAACAATACCAATCTTCTATAATGGTGTAAACACCATTTCCATATGATGGGGATAAAACTGTCTTTGGGTCACTTTTGTATGAGAGGATTTTCTCATATGTACATACATAAAAATGACAATCTTTTAAATTCAATACCGCCAAGCCTAGAGATAAATCCGTATAGTGGCATATATGGCCAGATAGGTCATAACAATACCAATCTACTATAATGGTGTAAACACCATTTCCATATGATGGGGATAAAACAGTCTTTGGGTCACTTTTGTATGAGAGGATTTTCTCATATGTACATACATAAAAATGACAATCTTTTAAATTCAATACCGCCAATCCTAGAGATAAATCCGTATAGTGGCATATATGGCCAGATAGGTCATAACAATACCAATCTACAGTGTAAACATCATTTCCATATGATGGGGATAAAACAGTCCTTGGGTCACTTTTGTATGAGAGGATTTTGTCATATGTACATACATAAAAATGACAATCTTTTAAATTCAATACCACCAAGCCTAGAGATAAATCCGTATAGTGGCATATATGGTCAGATAGGTCATAACAATACCAATCTTCTATAATGGTGTAAACACCATTTCCATATGATGGGGATAAAACTGTCTTTGGGTCACTTTTGTATGAGAGGATTTTCTCATATGTCCATACATAAAAATGACAATCTTTTAAATTCAATACCGCCAAGCCTAGAGATAAATCCGTATAGTGGCATATATGGCCAGATAGGTCATAACAATACCAATCTACCGTGTAAACATCATTTCCATATGATGGGGATAAAACAGTCTTTGGGTCACTTTTGTATGAGAGGATTTTCTCATATGTACATACATAAAAATGACAATCTTTTAAATTCAATACCGCCAAGCCTAGAGATAAATCCGTATAGTGGCATATATGGCCAGATAGGTCAAAACAATACCAATCTACTATAATGGTGAAAACACCATTTCCATATGATGGGGATAAAACAGTCTTTGGGTCACTTTTGTATGAGAGGATTTTCTCATATGTACATACATAAAAATGACAATCTTTTAAATTCAATACCGCCAAGCCTAGAGATAAATCCGTATAGTGGCATATATGGCCAGATAGGTCAAAACAATACCAATCTACTATAATGGTGAAAACACCATTTCCATATGATGGGGATAAAACAGTCTTTGGGTCACTTTTGTATGAGAGGATTTTCTCATATGTACATACATGAAAATGACAATCTTTTAAATTCAATACCGCCAATCCTAGAGATAAATCCGTATAGTGGCATATATGGCCAGATAGGTCATAACAATACCAATCTACCGTGTTAACATCATTTCCATATGATGGGGATAAAACAGTCTTTGGGTCACTTTTGTATGAGAGGATTTTCTCATATGTACATACATAAAAATGACAATCTTTTAAATTCAATACCGCCAAGCCTAGAGATAAATCCGTATAGTGGCATATATGGCCAGATAGGTCAAAACAATACCAATCTACTATAATGGTGAAAACACCATTTCCATATGATGGGGATAAAACAGTCTTTGGGTCACTTTTGTATGAGAGGATTTTCTCATATGTACATACATAAAAATGACAATCTTTTAAATTCAATACCGCCAAGCCTAGAGATAAATCCGTATAGTGGCATATATGGCCAGATAGGTCAAAACAATACCAATCTACTATAATGGTGAAAACACCATTTCCATATGATGGGGATAAAACAGTCTTTGGGTCACTTTTGTATGAGAGGATTTTCTCATATGTACATACATAAAAATGACAATCTTTTAAATTCAATACCGCCAAGCCTAGAGATAAATCCGTATAGTGGCATATATGGCCAGATAGGTCAAAACAATACCAATCTACTATAATGGTGTAAACACCATTTCCATATGATGGGGATAAAACAGTCTTTGGGTCACTTTTGTATGAGAGGATTTTCTCATATGTACATACATAAAAATGACAATCTTTTAAATTCAATACCGCCAAGCCTAGAGATAAATCCGTATAGTGGCATATATGGCCAGATAGGTCAAAACAATACCAATCTACTATAATGGTGAAAACACCATTTCCATATGATGGGGATAAAACAGTCTTTGAGTCACTTTTGTATGAGAGGATTTTCTCATATGTACATACATAAAAATGACAATCTTTTAAATTCAATACCGCCAAGCCTAGAGATAAATCCGTATAGTGGCATATATGGCCAGATAGGTCATAACAATACCAATCTACCGTGTAAACATCATTTCCATATGATGGGGATAAAACAGTCTTTGGGTCACTTTTGTATGAGAGGATTTTCTCATATGTACATACATAAAAATGACAATCTTTTAAATTCAATACCGCCAAGCCTAGAGATAAATCAGTATAGTGGCATATATGGCCAGATAGGTCATAACAATACCAATCTACCGTGTAAACATCATTTCCATATGATGGGGATAAAACAGTCTTTGGGTCACTTTTGTATGAGAGGATTTTCTCATATGTACATACATAAAAATGACAATCTTTTAAATTCAATACCGCCAAGCCTAGAGATAAATCCGTATAGTGGCATATATGGCCAGATAGGTCATAACAATACCAATCTACTATAATGGTGTAAACACCATTTCCATATGATGGGGATAAAACATTCTTTGGGTCACTTTTGTATGAGAGGATTTTCTCATATGTACATACATAAAAATGACAATCTTTTAAATTCAATACCGCCAAGCCTAGAGATAAATCCGTATAGTGGCATATATGGCCAGATAGGTCATAACAATACCAATCTACCGTGTAAACATCATTTCCATATGATGGGGATAAAACAGTCTTTGGGTCACTTTTGTATGAGAGGATTTTCTCATATGTACATACATAAAAATGACAATCTTTTCAATACCGCCAAGCCTAGAGATAAATCCATATAGTGGCATATATGGCCAGATAGGTCATAACAGTACCAATTTACCGTGTAAACATCATTTCCATATGATGGGGATAAAACAGTCTTTGGGTCACTTTTGTATGAGAGGATTTTCTCATATGTACATACATAAAAATGACAATCTTTTAAATTCAATACCGCCAAGCCTAGAGATAAATCCGTATAGTGGCATATATGGTCAGATAGGTCAAAACAATACCAATCTACTATAATGGTGTAAACACCATTTCCATATGATGGGGATAAAACAGTCTTTGGGTCACTTTTGTATGAGAGGATTTTCTCATATGTACATACATAAAAATGACAATCTTTTAAATTCAATACCGCCAAGCCTAGAGATAAATCCGTATAGTGGCATATATGGCCAGATAGGTCAAAACAATACCAATCTACTATAATGGTGTAAACACCATTTCCATATGATGGGGATAAAACAGTCTTTGGGTCACTTTTGTATGAGAGGATTTTCTCATATGTACATACATAAAAATGACAATCTTTTAAATTCAATACCGCCAAGCCTAGAGATAAATCCGTATAGTGGCATATATGGCCAGATAGGTCAAAACAATACCAATCTACTATAATGGTGTAAACACCATTTCCATATGATGGGGATAAAACAGTCTTTGGGTCACTTTTGTATGAGAGGATTTTCTCATATGTACATACATAAAAATGACAATCTTTTAAATTCAATACCGCCAATCCTAGAGATAAATCCGTATAGTGGCATATATGGCCAGATAGGTCAAAACAATACCAATCTACTATAATGGTGTAAACACCATTTCCATATGATGGGGATAAAACAGTCTTTGGGTCACTTTTGTATGAGAGGATTTTCTCATATGTACATACATAAAAATGACAATCTTTTAAATTCAATACCGCCAAGCCTAGAGATAAATCCGTATAGTGGCATATATGGCCAGATAGGTCAAAACAATACCAATCTACTATAATGGTGTAAACACCATTTCCATATGATGGGGATAAAACAGTCTTTGGGTCACTTTTGTATGAGAGGATTTTCTCATATGTACATACATAAAAATGACAATCTTTTAAATTCAATACCGCCAAGCCTAGAGATAAATCCGTATAGTGGCATATATGGCCAGATAGGTCAAAACAATACCAATCTACCGTGTAAACATCATTTCCATATGATGGGGATAAAACAGTCTTTGGGTCACTTTTGTATGAGAGGATTTTCTCATATGTACATACATAAAAATGACAATCTTTTAAATTCAATACCGCCAAGCCTAGAGATAAATCAGTATAGTGGCATATATGGCCAGATAGGTCATAACAATACCAATCTACCGTGTAAACATCATTTCCATATGATGGGGATAAAACAGTCTTTGGGTCACTTTTGTATGAGAGGATTTTCTCATATGTACATACATAAAAATGACAATCTTTTAAATTCAATACCGCCAAGCCTAGAGATAAATCCGTATAGTGGCATATATGGCCAGATAGGTCATAACAATACCAATCTACTATAATGGTGTAAACACCATTTCCATATGATGGGGATAAAACATTCTTTGGGTCACTTTTGTATGAGAGGATTTTCTCATATGTACATACATAAAAATGACAATCTTTTAAATTCAATACCGCCAAGCCTAGAGATAAATCCGTATAGTGGCATATATGGCCAGATAGGTCATAACAATACCAATCTACCGTGTAAACATCATTTCCATATGATGGGGATAAAACAGTCTTTGGGTCACTTTTGTATGAGAGGATTTTCTCATATGTACATACATAAAAATGACAATCTTTTAAATTCAATACCGCCAAGCCTAGAGATAAATCCATATAGTGGCATATATGGCCAGATAGGTCATAACAGTACCAATTTACCGTGTAAACATCATTTCCATATGATGGGGATAAAACAGTCTTTGGGTCACTTTTGTATGAGAGGATTTTCTCATATGTACATACATAAAAATGACAATCTTTTAAATTCAATACCGCCAAGCCTAGAGATAAATCCGTATAGTGGCATATATGGCCAGATAGGTCAAAACAATACCAATCTACTATAATGGTGAAAACACCATTTCCATATGATGGGGATAAAACAGTCTTTGGGTCACTTTTGTATGAGAGGATTTTCTCATATGTACATACATAAAAATGACAATCTTTTAAATTCAATACCGCCAAGCCTAGAGATAAATCCGTATAGTGGCATATATGGCCAGATAGGTCATAACAATACCAATCTACCGTGTAAACATCATTTCCATATGATGGGGATAAAACAGTCTTTGGGTCACTTTTGTATGAGAGGATTTTCTCATATGTACATACATAAAAATGACAATCTTTTAAATTCAATACCGCCAAGCCTAGAGATAAATCAGTATAGTGGCATATATGGCCAGATAGGTCATAACAATACCAATCTACCGTGTAAACATCATTTCCATATGATGGGGATAAAACAGTCTTTGGGTCACTTTTGTATGAGAGGATTTTCTCATATGTACATACATAAAAATGACAATCTTTTAAATTCAATACCGCCAAGCCTAGAGATAAATCCGTATAGTGGCATATATGGCCAGATAGGTCATAACAATACCAATCTACTATAATGGTGTAAACACCATTTCCATATGATGGGGATAAAACATTCTTTGGGTCACTTTTGTATGAGAGGATTTTCTCATATGTACATACATAAAAATGACAATCTTTTAAATTCAATACCGCCAAGCCTAGAGATAAATCCGTATAGTGGCATATATGGCCAGATAGGTCATAACAATACCAATCTACCGTGTAAACATCATTTCCATATGATGGGGATAAAACAGTCTTTGGGTCACTTTTGTATGAGAGGATTTTCTCATATGTACATACATAAAAATGACAATCTTTTAAATTCAATACCGCCAAGCCTAGAGATAAATCCATATAGTGGCATATATGGCCAGATAGGTCATAACAGTACCAATTTACCGTGTAAACATCATTTCCATATGATGGGGATAAAACAGTCTTTGGGTCACTTTTGTATGAGAGGATTTTCTCATATGTACATACATAAAAATGACAATCTTTTAAATTCAATACCGCCAAGCCTAGAGATAAATCCGTATAGTGGCATATATGGCCAGATAGGTCATAACAATACCAATCTACCGTGTAAACATCATTTCCATATGATGGGGATAAAACAGTCTTTGGGTCACTTTTGTATGAGAGGATTTTCTCATATGTACATACATAAAAATGACAATCTTTTAAATTCAATACCGCCAAGCCTAGAGATAAATCCGTATAGTGGCATATATGGCCAGATAGGTCATAACAATACCAATCTACTATAATGGTGTAAACACCATTTCCATATGATGGGGATAAAACATTCTTTGGGTCACTTTTGTATGAGAGGATTTTCTCATATGTACATACATAAAAATGACAATCTTTTAAATTCAATACCGCCAAGCCTAGAGATAAATCCGTATAGTGGCATATATGGCCAGATAGGTCATAACAATACCAATCTACCGTGTAAACATCATTTCCATATGATGGGGATAAAACAGTCTTTGGGTCACTTTTGTATGAGAGGATTTTCTCATATGTACATACATAAAAATGACAATCTTTTAAATTCAATACCGCCAAGCCTAGAGATAAATCCATATAGTGGCATATATGGCCAGATAGGTCATAACAGTACCAATTTACCGTGTAAACATCATTTCCATATGATGGGGATAAAACAGTCTTTGGGTCACTTTTGTATGAGAGGATTTTCTCATATGTACATACATAAAAATGACAATCTTTTAAATTCAATACCGCCAAGCCTAGAGATAAATCCGTATAGTGGCATATATGGCCAGATAGGTCATAACAATACCAATCTACCGTGTAAACATCATTTCCATATGATGGGGATAAAACAGTCTTTGGGTCACTTTAGTATGAGAGGATTTTCTCATATGTACATACATAAAAATGACAATCTTTTAAATTCAATACCGCCAAGCCTAGAGATAAATCCGTATAGTGGCATATATGGCCAGATAGGTCAAAACAATACCAATCTACTATAATGGTGAAAACACCATTTCCTTATGATGGGGATAAAACAGTCTTTGGGTCACTTTTGTATGAGAGGATTTTCTCATATGTACATACATAAAAATGACAATCTTTTAAATTCAATACCGCCAAGCCTAGAGATAAATCCG
The DNA here is from genome assembly GCA_963932295.1 of Tipula lateralis. NCBI lineage: Eukaryota > Metazoa > Arthropoda > Insecta > Diptera > Tipulidae > Tipula > Tipula lateralis. Next base: position 2,809,882 of record OZ010739.1, on the reverse strand, counting down.
TATAGTGGCATATATGGCCAGATAGGTCATAACAATACCAATCTACTATAATGGTGTAAACACCATTTCCATATGATGGGGATAAAACAGTCTTTGGGTCACTTTTGTATGAGAGGATTTTCTCATATGTACATACATAAAAATGACAATCTTTTAAATTCAATACCGCCAAGCCTAGAGATAAATCCGTATAGTGGCATATATGGTCAGAAAGATCAAAACAATACCAATCTACTATAATGGTGTAAACACCATTTCCATATGATGGGGATAAAACAGTCTTTGGGTCACTTTTGTATGAGAGGATTTTCTCATATGTACATATGTACATAAAAATGACAATCTTTTAAATTCAATACCGCCAAGCCTAGAGATAAATCCGTATAGTGGCATATATGGCCAGATAGGTCAAAACAATACCAATCTACTATAATGGTGAAAACACCATTTCCATATGATGGGGATAAAACAGTCTTTGGGTCACTTTTGTATGAGAGGATTTTGTCATATGTACATACATAAAAATGACAATCTTTTAAATTCAATACCGCCAAGCCTAGAGATAAATCCGTATAGTGGCATATATGGCCAGATAGGTCATAACAATACCAATCTACCGTGTAAACATCATTTCCATATGATGGGGATAAAACAGTCTTTGGGTCACTTTTGTATGAGAGGATTTTCTCATATGTACATACATAAAAATGACAATCTTTTAAATTCAATACCGCCAAGCCTAGAGATAAATCCGTATAGTGGCATATATGGCCAGATAGGTCATAACAATACCAATCTACTATAATGGTGTAAACACCATTTCCATATGATGGGGATAAAACAGTCTTTGGGTCACTTTTGTATGAGAGGATTTTCTCATATGTACATACATAAAAATGACAATCTTTTAAATTCAATACCGCCAAGCCTAGAGATAAATCCGTATAGTGGCATATATGGCCAGATAGGTCAAAACAATACCAATCTACTATAATGGTGAAAACACCATTTCCATATGATGGGGATAAAACAGTCTTTGGGTCACTTTTGTATGAGAGGATTTTCTCATATGTACATACATAAAAATGACAATCTTTTAAATTCAATACCGCCAAGCCTAGAGATAAATCCGTATAGTGGCATATATGGCCAGATAGGTCATAACAATACCAATCTACTATAATGGTGTAAACACCATTTCCATATGATGGGGATAAAACAGTCTTTGGGTCACTTTTGTATGAGAGGATTTTCTCATATGTACATACATAAAAATGACAATCTTTTAAATTCAATACCGCCAAGCCTAGAGATAAATCCGTATAGTGGCATATATGGCCAGATAGGTCAAAACAATACCAATCTACTATAATGGTGAAAACACCATTTCCATATGATGGGGATAAAACAGTCTTTGAGTCACTTTTGTATGAGAGGATTTTGTCATATGTACATACATAAAAATGGCAATCTTTTAAATTCAATACCGCCAAGCCTAGAGATAAATCCGTATAGTGGCATATATGGCCAGATAGGTCATAACAATACCAATCTACCGTGTAAACATCATTTCCATATGATGGGGATAAAACAGTCTTTGGGTCACTTTTGTATGAGAGGATTTTCTCATATGTACATACATAAAAATGACAATCTTTTAAATTCAATACCGCCAAGCCTAGAGATAAATCCGTATAGTGGCATATATGGTCAGATAGGTCAAAACAATACCAATCTACTATAATGGTGTAAACACCATTTCCATATGATGGGGATAAAACAGTCTTTGGGTCACTTTTGTATGAGAGGATTTTCTCATATGTACATACATAAAAATGACAATCTTTTAAATTCAATACCGCCAAGCCTAGAGATAAATCCGTATAGTGGCATATATGGCCAGATAGGTCAAAACAATACCAATCTACTATAATGGTGTAAACACCATTTCCATATGATGGGGATAAAACAGTCTTTGGGTCACTTTTGTATGAGAGGATTTTCTCATATGTACATACATAAAAATGACAATCTTTTAAATTCAATACCGCCAAGCCTAGAGATAAATCCGTATAGTGGCATATATGGCCAGATAGGTCAAAACAATACCAATCTACTATAATGGTGTAAACACCATTTCCATATGATGGGGATAAAACAGTCTTTGGGTCACTTTTGTATGAGAGGATTTTCTCATATGTACATACATAAAAATGACAATCTTTTAAATTCAATACCGCCAATCCTAGAGATAAATCCGTATAGTGGCATATATGGCCAGATAGGTCAAAACAATACCAATCTACTATAATGGTGTAAACACCATTTCCATATGATGGGGATAAAACAGTCTTTGGGTCACTTTTGTATGAGAGGATTTTCTCATATGTACATACATAAAAATGACAATCTTTTAAATTCAATACCGCCAAGCCTAGAGATAAATCCGTATAGTGGCATATATGGCCAGATAGGTCAAAACAATACCAATCTACTATAATGGTGTAAACACCATTTCCATATGATGGGGATAAAACAGTCTTTGGGTCACTTTTGTATGAGAGGATTTTCTCATATGTACATACATAAAAATGACAATCTTTTAAATTCAATACCGCCAAGCCTAGAGATAAATCCGTATAGTGGCATATATGGCCAGATAGGTCAAAACAATACCAATCTACCGTGTAAACATCATTTCCATATGATGGGGATAAAACAGTCTTTGGGTCACTTTTGTATGAGAGGATTTTCTCATATGTACATACATAAAAATGACAATCTTTTAAATTCAATACCGCCAAGCCTAGAGATAAATCAGTATAGTGGCATATATGGCCAGATAGGTCATAACAATACCAATCTACCGTGTAAACATCATTTCCATATGATGGGGATAAAACAGTCTTTGGGTCACTTTTGTATGAGAGGATTTTCTCATATGTACATACATAAAAATGACAATCTTTTAAATTCAATACCGCCAAGCCTAGAGATAAATCCGTATAGTGGCATATATGGCCAGATAGGTCATAACAATACCAATCTACTATAATGGTGTAAACACCATTTCCATATGATGGGGATAAAACATTCTTTGGGTCACTTTTGTATGAGAGGATTTTCTCATATGTACATACATAAAAATGACAATCTTTTAAATTCAATACCGCCAAGCCTAGAGATAAATCCGTATAGTGGCATATATGGCCAGATAGGTCATAACAATACCAATCTACCGTGTAAACATCATTTCCATATGATGGGGATAAAACAGTCTTTGGGTCACTTTTGTATGAGAGGATTTTCTCATATGTACATACATAAAAATGACAATCTTTTAAATTCAATACCGCCAAGCCTAGAGATAAATCCATATAGTGGCATATATGGCCAGATAGGTCATAACAGTACCAATTTACCGTGTAAACATCATTTCCATATGATGGGGATAAAACAGTCTTTGGGTCACTTTTGTATGAGAGGATTTTCTCATATGTACATACATAAAAATGACAATCTTTTAAATTCAATACCGCCAAGCCTAGAGATAAATCCGTATAGTGGCATATATGGCCAGATAGGTCAAAACAATACCAATCTACTATAATGGTGAAAACACCATTTCCATATGATGGGGATAAAACAGTCTTTGGGTCACTTTTGTATGAGAGGATTTTCTCATATGTACATACATAAAAATGACAATCTTTTAAATTCAATACCGCCAAGCCTAGAGATAAATCCGTATAGTGGCATATATGGCCAGATAGGTCATAACAATACCAATCTACCGTGTAAACATCATTTCCATATGATGGGGATAAAACAGTCTTTGGGTCACTTTTGTATGAGAGGATTTTCTCATATGTACATACATAAAAATGACAATCTTTTAAATTCAATACCGCCAAGCCTAGAGATAAATCAGTATAGTGGCATATATGGCCAGATAGGTCATAACAATACCAATCTACCGTGTAAACATCATTTCCATATGATGGGGATAAAACAGTCTTTGGGTCACTTTTGTATGAGAGGATTTTCTCATATGTACATACATAAAAATGACAATCTTTTAAATTCAATACCGCCAAGCCTAGAGATAAATCCGTATAGTGGCATATATGGCCAGATAGGTCATAACAATACCAATCTACTATAATGGTGTAAACACCATTTCCATATGATGGGGATAAAACATTCTTTGGGTCACTTTTGTATGAGAGGATTTTCTCATATGTACATACATAAAAATGACAATCTTTTAAATTCAATACCGCCAAGCCTAGAGATAAATCCGTATAGTGGCATATATGGCCAGATAGGTCATAACAATACCAATCTACCGTGTAAACATCATTTCCATATGATGGGGATAAAACAGTCTTTGGGTCACTTTTGTATGAGAGGATTTTCTCATATGTACATACATAAAAATGACAATCTTTTAAATTCAATACCGCCAAGCCTAGAGATAAATCCATATAGTGGCATATATGGCCAGATAGGTCATAACAGTACCAATTTACCGTGTAAACATCATTTCCATATGATGGGGATAAAACAGTCTTTGGGTCACTTTTGTATGAGAGGATTTTCTCATATGTACATACATAAAAATGACAATCTTTTAAATTCAATACCGCCAAGCCTAGAGATAAATCCGTATAGTGGCATATATGGCCAGATAGGTCATAACAATACCAATCTACCGTGTAAACATCATTTCCATATGATGGGGATAAAACAGTCTTTGGGTCACTTTTGTATGAGAGGATTTTCTCATATGTACATACATAAAAATGACAATCTTTTAAATTCAATACCGCCAAGCCTAGAGATAAATCCGTATAGTGGCATATATGGCCAGATAGGTCATAACAATACCAATCTACTATAATGGTGTAAACACCATTTCCATATGATGGGGATAAAACATTCTTTGGGTCACTTTTGTATGAGAGGATTTTCTCATATGTACATACATAAAAATGACAATCTTTTAAATTCAATACCGCCAAGCCTAGAGATAAATCCGTATAGTGGCATATATGGCCAGATAGGTCATAACAATACCAATCTACCGTGTAAACATCATTTCCATATGATGGGGATAAAACAGTCTTTGGGTCACTTTTGTATGAGAGGATTTTCTCATATGTACATACATAAAAATGACAATCTTTTAAATTCAATACCGCCAAGCCTAGAGATAAATCCATATAGTGGCATATATGGCCAGATAGGTCATAACAGTACCAATTTACCGTGTAAACATCATTTCCATATGATGGGGATAAAACAGTCTTTGGGTCACTTTTGTATGAGAGGATTTTCTCATATGTACATACATAAAAATGACAATCTTTTAAATTCAATACCGCCAAGCCTAGAGATAAATCCGTATAGTGGCATATATGGCCAGATAGGTCATAACAATACCAATCTACCGTGTAAACATCATTTCCATATGATGGGGATAAAACAGTCTTTGGGTCACTTTAGTATGAGAGGATTTTCTCATATGTACATACATAAAAATGACAATCTTTTAAATTCAATACCGCCAAGCCTAGAGATAAATCCGTATAGTGGCATATATGGCCAGATAGGTCAAAACAATACCAATCTACTATAATGGTGAAAACACCATTTCCTTATGATGGGGATAAAACAGTCTTTGGGTCACTTTTGTATGAGAGGATTTTCTCATATGTACATACATAAAAATGACAATCTTTTAAATTCAATACCGCCAAGCCTAGAGATAAATCCGTATAGTGGCATATATGGCCAGATAGGTCATAACAATACCAATCTACTATAATGGTGTAAACACCATTTCCATATGATGGGGATAAAACAGTCTTTGGGTCACTTTTGTATGAGAGGATTTTCTCATATGTACATACATAAAAATGACAATCTTTTAAATTCAATACCGCCAAGCCTAGAGATAAATCCGTATAGTGGCATATATGGTCAGAAAGATCAAAACAATACCAATCTACTATAATGGTGTAAACACAATTTCCATATGATGGGGATAAAACAGTCTTTGGGTCACTTTTGTATGAGAGGATTTTCTCATATGTACATATGTACATAAAAATGACAATCTTTTAAATTCAATACCGCCAAGCCTAGAGATAAATCCGTATAGTGGCATATATGGCCAGATAGGTCAAAACAATACCAATCTACTATAATGGTGAAAACACCATTTCCATATGATGGGGATAAAACAGTCTTTGGGTCACTTTTGTATGAGAGGATTTTGTCATATGTACATACATAAAAATGACAATCTTTTAAATTCAATACCGCCAAGCCTAGAGATAAATCCGTATAGTGGCATATATGGCCAGATAGGTCATAACAATACCAATCTACCGTGTAAACATCATTTCCATATGATGGGGATAAAACAGTCTTTGGGTCACTTTTGTATGAGAGGATTTTCTCATATGTACATACATAAAAATGACAATCTTTTAAATTCAATACCGCCAAGCCTAGAGATAAATCCGTATAGTGGCATATATGGCCAGATAGGTCATAACAATACCAATCTACTATAATGGTGTAAACACCATTTCCATATGATGGGGATAAAACAGTCTTTGGGTCACTTTTGTATGAGAGGATTTTCTCATATGTACATACATAAAAATGACAATCTTTTAAATTCAATACCGCCAAGCCTAGAGATAAATCCGTATAGTGGCATATATGGCCAGATAGGTCAAAACAATACCAATCTACTATAATGGTGAAAACACCATTTCCATATGATGGGGATAAAACAGTCTTTGGGTCACTTTTGTATGAGAGGATTTTCTCATATGTACATACATAAAAATGACAATCTTTTAAATTCAATACCGCCAAGCCTAGAGATAAATCCGTATAGTGGCATATATGGCCAGATAGGTCATAACAATACCAATCTACTATAATGGTGTAAACACCATTTCCATATGATGGGGATAAAACAGTCTTTGGGTCACTTTTGTATGAGAGGATTTTCTCATATGTACATACATAAAAATGACAATCTTTTAAATTCAATACCGCCAAGCCTAGAGATAAATCCGTATAGTGGCATATATGGCCAGATAGGTCAAAACAATACCAATCTACTATAATGGTGAAAACACCATTTCCATATGATGGGGATAAAACAGTCTTTGAGTCACTTTTGTATGAGAGGATTTTGTCATATGTACATACATAAAAATGGCAATCTTTTAAATTCAATACCGCCAAGCCTAGAGATAAATCCGTATAGTGGCATATATGGCCAGATAGGTCATAACAATACCAATCTACCGTGTAAACATCATTTCCATATGATGGGGATAAAACAGTCTTTGGGTCACTTTTGTATGAGAGGATTTTCTCATATGTACATACATAAAAATGACAATCTTTTAAATTCAATACCGCCAAGCCTAGAGATAAATCAGTATAGTGGCATATATGGCCAGATAGGTCATAACAATACCAATCTACCGTGTAAACATCATTTCCATATGATGGGGATAAAACAGTCTTTGGGTCACTTTTGTATGAGAGGATTTTCTCATATGTACATACATAAAAATGACAATCTTTTAAATTCAATACCGCCAAGCCTAGAGATAAATCCGTATAGTGGCATATATGGCCAGATAGGTCATAACAATACCAATCTACTATAATGGTGTAAACACCATTTCCATATGATGGGGATAAAACAGTCTTTGGGTCACTTTTGTATGAGAGGATTTTCTCATATGTACATACATAAAAATGACAATCTTTTAAATTCAATACCGCCAAGCCTAGAGATAAATCCGTATAGTGGCATATATGGCCAGATAGGTCAAAACAATACCAATCTACTATAATGGTGAAAACACCATTTCCATATGATGGGGATAAAACAGTCTTTGGGTCACTTTTGTATGAGAGGATTTTCTCATATGTACATACATAAAAATGACAATCTTTTAAATTCAATACCGCCAAGCCTAGAGATAAATCCGTATAGTGGCATATATGGCCAGATAGGTCATAACAATACCAATCTACTATAATGGTGTAAACACCATTTCCATATGATGGGGATAAAACAGTCTTTGGGTCACTTTTGTATGAGAGGATTTTCTCATATGTACATACATAAAAATGACAATCTTTTAAATTCAATACCGCCAAGCCTAGAGATAAATCCGTATAGTGGCATATATGGCCAGATAGGTCAAAACAATACCAATCTACTATAATGGTGAAAACACCATTTCCATATGATGGGGATAAAACAGTCTTTGAGTCACTTTTGTATGAGAGGATTTTGTCATATGTACATACATAAAAATGGCAATCTTTTAAATTCAATACCGCCAAGCCTAGAGATAAATCCGTATAGTGGCATATATGGCCAGATAGGTCATAACAATACCAATCTACCGTGTAAACATCATTTCCATATGATGGGGATAAAACAGTCTTTGGGTCACTTTTGTATGAGAGGATTTTCTCATATGTACATACATAAAAATGACAATCTTTTAAATTCAATACCGCCAAGCCTAGAGATAAATCAGTATAGTGGCATATATGGCCAGATAGGTCATAACAATACCAATCTACCGTGTAAACATCATTTCCATATGATGGGGATAAAACAGTCTTTGGGTCACTTTTGTATGAGAGGATTTTCTCATATGTACATACATAAAAATGACAATCTTTTAAATTCAATACCGCCAAGCCTAGAGATAAATCCGTATAGTGGCATATATGGCCAGATAGGTCATAACAATACCAATCTACTATAATGGTGTAAACACCATTTCCATATGATGGGGATAAAACATTCTTTGGGTCACTTTTGTATGAGAGGATTTTCTCATATGTACATACATAAAAATGACAATCTTTTAAATTCAATACCGCCAAGCCTAGAGATAAATCCGTATAGTGGCATATATGGCCAGATAGGTCATAACAATACCAATCTACCGTGTAAACATCATTTCCATATGATGGGGATAAAACAGTCTTTGGGTCACTTTTGTATGAGAGGATTTTCTCATATGTACATACATAAAAATGACAATCTTTTAAATTCAATACCGCCAAGCCTAGAGATAAATCCATATAGTGGCATATATGGCCAGATAGGTCATAACAGTACCAATCTACCGTGTAAACATCATTTCCATATGATGGGGATAAAACAGTCTTTGGGTCACTTTTGTATGAGAGGATTTTCTCATATGTACATACATAAAAATGACAATCTTTTAAATTCAATACCGCCAAGCCTAGAGATAAATCCGTATAGTGGCATATATGGCCAGATAGGTCATAACAATACCAATCTACTATAATGGTGTAAACATCATTTCCATATGATGGGGATAAAACAGTCTTTGGGTCACTTTAGTATGAGAGGATTTTCTCATATGTACATACATAAAAATGACAATCTTTTAAATTCAATACCGCCAAGCCTAGAGATAAATCCGTATAGTGGCATATATGGCCAGATAGGTCAAAACAATACCAATCTACTATAATGGTGAAAACACCATTTCCTTATGATGGGGATAAAACAGTCTTTGGGTCACTTTTGTATGAGAGGATTTTCTCATATGTACATACATAAAAATGACAATCTTTTAAATTCAATACCGCCAAGCCTAGAGATAAATCCGTATAGTGGCATATATGGTCAGAAAGGTCAAAACAATACCAATCTACTATAATGGTGAAAACACCATTTCCATATGATGGGGATAAAACAGTCTTTGGGTCACTTTTGTATGAGAGGATTTTGTCATATGTACATACATAAAAATGACAATCTTTTAAATTCAATACCGCCAAGCCTAGAGATAAATCCGTATAGTGGCATATATGGCCAGATAGGTCATAACAATACCAATCTACCGTGTAAACATCATTTCCATATGATGGGGATAAAACAGTCTTTGGGTCACTTTTGTATGAGAGGATTTTCTCATATGTACATACATAAAAATGACAATCTTTTAAATTCAATACCGCCAAGCCTAGAGATAAATCCGTATAGTGGCATATATGGCCAGATAGGTCATAACAATACCAATCTACTATAATGGTGTAAACACCATTTCCATATGATGGGGATAAAACAGTCTTTGGGTCACTTTTGTATGAGAGGATTTTCTCATATGTACATACATAAAAATGACAATCTTTTAAATTCAATACCGCCAAGCCTAGAGATAAATCCGTATAGTGGCATATATGGCCAGATAGGTCAAAACAATACCAATCTACTATAATGGTGAAAACACCATTTCCATATGATGGGGATAAAACAGTCTTTGGGTCACTTTTGTATGAGAGGATTTTCTCATATGTACATACATAAAAATGACAATCTTTTAAATTCAATACCGCCAAGCCTAGAGATAAATCCGTATAGTGGCATATATGGCCAGATAGGTCAAAACAATACCAATCTACTATAATGGTGTAAACACCATTTCCATATGATGGGGATAAAACAGTCTTTGGGTCACTTTTGTATGAGAGGATTTTCTCATATGTACATACATAAAAATGACAATCTTTTAAATTCAATACCGCCAAGCCTAGAGATAAATCCGTATAGTGGCATATATGGCCAGATAGGTCAAAACAATACCAATCTACTATAATGGTGAAAACACCATTTCCATATGATGGGGATAAAACAGTCTTTGGGTCACTTTTGTATGAGAGGATTTTCTCATATGTACATACATAAAAATGACAATCTTTTAAATTCAATACCGCCAAGCCTAGAGATAAATCCGTATAGTGGCATATATGGCCAGATAGGTCAAAACAATACCAATCTACTATAATGGTGTAAACACCATTTCCATATGATGGGGATAAAACAGTCTTTGGGTCACTTTTGTATGAGAGGATTTTCTCATATGTACATACATAAAAATGACAATCTTTTAAATTCAATACCGCCAAGCCTAGAGATAAATCCGTATAGTGGCATATATGGTCAGATAGGTCAAAACAATACCAATCTATTATAATGGTGTAAACACCATTTTCATATGATGGGGATAAAACAGTCTTTGGGTCACTTTTGTATGAGAGGATTTTCTCATATGTACATATGTACATAAAAATGACAATCTTTTAAATTCAATACCGCCAAGCCTAGAGATAAATCCGTATAGTGGCATATATGGCCAGATAGGTCAAAACAATACCAATCTACTATAATGGTGTAAACACCATTTCCATATGATGGGGATAAAACAGTCTTTGAGTCACTTTTGTATGAGAGGATTTTGTCATATGTACATACATAAAAATGACAATCTTTTAAATTCAATACCGCCAAGCCTAGAGATAAATCCGTATAGTGGCATATATGGCCAGATAGGTCATAACAATACCAATCTACCGTGTAAACATCATTTCCATATGATGGGGATAAAACAGTATTTGGGTCACTTTTGTATGAGAGGATTTTCTCATATGTACATACATAAAAATGACAATCTTTTAAATTCAATACCGCCAAGCCTAGAGATAAATCAGTATAGTGGCATATATGGCCAGATAGGTCATAACAATACCAATCTACCGTGTAAACATCATTTCCATATGATGGGGATAAAACAGTCTTTGGGTCACTTTTGTATGAGAGGATTTTCTCATATGTACATACATAAAAATGACAATCTTTTAAATTCAATACCGCCAAGCCTAGAGATAAATCCGTATAGTGGCATATATGGCCAGATAGGTCATAACAATACCAATCTACTATAATGGTGTAAACACCATTTCCATATGATGGGGATAAAACAGTCTTTGGGTCAATTTTGTATGAGAGGATTTTCTCATATGTACATACATAAAAATGACAATCTTTTAAATTCAATACCGCCAAGCCTAGAGATAAATCCATATAGTGGCATATATGGCCAGATAGGTCATAACAATACCAATCTACCGTGTAAACATCATTTCCATATAATGGGGATAAAACAGTCTTTGGGTCACTTTTGTATGAGAGGATTTTCTCATATGTACATACATAAAAATGACAATCTTTTAAATTCAATACCGCCAAGCCTAGAGATAAATCCGTATAGTGGCATATATGGCCAGATAGGTCATAACAATACCAATCTTCTATAATGGTGTAAACACCATTTCCATATGATGGGGATAAAACATTCTTTGGGTCACTTTTGTATGAGAGGATTTTCTCATATGTACATACATAAAAATGACAATCTTTTAAATTCAATACCGCCAAGCCTAGAGATAAATCCATATAGTGGCATATATGGCCAGATAGGTCATAACAGTACCAATCTACCGTGTAAACATCATTTCCATATGATGGGGATAAAACAGTCTTTGGGTCACTTTTGTATGAGAGGATTTTCTCATATGTACATACATAAAAATGACAATCTTTTAAATTCAATACCGCCAAGCCTAGAGATAAATCCGTATAGTGGCATATATGGCCAGATAGGTCATAACAATACCAATCTACTATAATGGTGTAAACACCATTTCCATATGATGGGGATAAAACAGTCTTTGGGTCACTTTTGTATGAGAGGATTTTCTCATATGTACATACATAAAAATGACAATCTTTTAAATTCAATACCGCCAAGCCTAGAGATAAATCCATATAGTGGCATATATGGCCAGATAGGTCATAACAATACCAATCTACCGTGTAAACATCATTTCCATATAATGGGGATAAAACAGTCTTTGGGTCACTTTTGTATGAGAGGATTTTCTCATATGTACATACATAAAAATGACAATCTTTTAAATTCAATACCGCCAAGCCTAGAGATAAATCCGTATAGTGGCATATATGGCCAGATAGGTCATAACAATACCAATCTTCTATAATGGTGTAAACACCATTTCCATATGATGGGGATAAAACATTCTTTGGGTCACTTTTGTATGAGAGGATTTTCTCATATGTACATACATAAAAATGACAATCTTTTAAATTCAATACCGCCAAGCCTAGAGATAAATCCGTATAGTGGCATATATGGCCAGATAGGTCATAACAATACCAATCTACCGTGTAAACATCATTTCCATATGATGGGGATAAAACAGTCTTTGGGTCACTTTTGTATGAGAGGATTTTCTCATATGTACATACATAAAAATGACAATCTTTTAAATTCAATACCGCCAAGCCTAGAGATAAATCCGTATAGTGGCATATATGGCCAGATAGGTCATAACAATACCAATCTACTATAATGGTGTAAACACCATTTCCATATGATGGGGATAAAACAGTCTTTGGGTCACTTTTGTATGAGAGGATTTTCTCATATGTACATACATAAAAATGACAATCTTTTAAATTCAATACCGCCAAGCCTAGAGATAAATCCGTATAGTGGCATATATGACCAGATAGGTCAAAACAATACCAATCTACTATAATGGTGTAAACACCATTTCCATATGATGGGGATAAAACAGTCTTTGGGTCACTTTTGTATGAGAGGATTTTCTCATATGTACATACATAAAAATGACAATCTTTTAAATTCAATACCGCCAAGCCTAGAGATAAATCCGTATAGTGGCATATATGGCCAGATAGGTCATAACAATACCAATCTACTATAATGGTGTAAACACCATTTCCATATGATGGGGATAAAACATTCTTTGGGTCACTTTTGTATGAGAGGATTTTCTCATATGTACATACATAAAAATGACAATCTTTTAAATTCAATACCGCCAAGCCTAGAGATAAATCCGTATAGTGGCATATATGGCCAGATAGGTCATAACAATACCAATCTACCGTGTTAACATCATTTCCATATGATGGGGATAAAACAGTCTTTGGGTCACTTTTGTATGAGAGGATTTTCTCATATGTACATACATAAAAATGACAATCTTTTAAATTCAATACCGCCAAGCCTAGAGATAAATCCATATAGTGGCATATATGGCCAGATAGGTCATAACAATACCAATCTACCGTGTAAACATCATTTCCATATGATGGGGATAAAACAGTCTTTGGGTCACTTTTGTATGAGAGGATTTTCTCATATTACATACATAAAAATGACAATCTTTTAAATTCAATACCGCCAAGCCTAGAGATAAATCCGTATAGTGGCATATATGGCCAGATAGGTCATAACAATACCAATCTACTATAATGGTGTAAACATCATTTCCATATGATGGGGATAAAACAGTCTTTGGGTCACTTTTGTATGAGAGGATTTTCTCATATGTACATACATAAAAATGACAATCTTTTAAATTCAATACCGCCAATCCTAGAGATAAATTCGTATAGTGGTATATATGGCCAGATAGGTCATAACAATACCAATCTACTATAATGGTGTAAACACCATTTCCATATGATGGGGATAAAACAGTCTTTGGGTCACGTTTGTATGAGAACGATTGTAACTTTTGATTCTGGATCAATTGATTTTATTAGACCCATAGTGGGCCAATCAGTTTCAACTGTTACTTTTTTTTTAATTAAAAACGTTAAAAAACTTCAACTCCACTATTTTTTGTTTTGTTGGAAATGGGTTTTCATCATCGAGATCATCAATTCGTGTTTATATGAAATTTACAAATTTCATGTCTTTTTAACAATCACATACCATATTGTTTGGGAATGTTTGCTAACATAATTTACAAAATGATCTTCCATTTTTGTCGATTGACAACGAAATAATTAATAGCCAGTTGGAAAACAATTTGCGATCTACGGTTTATTTAGAAACCCCTTTGCAAAAATGTTTACAGCTCGCTAAGTATTTTTACTTTTTAAAAATTAGGAACCTGACATGCCCCCATGACAATTTCAAATTTTTAACGGTTTTACATATGTTTTTTCCCCTGTAGTTTGTTTGTGCCATTTGAAACTGTCTATATCATTAAACACGTGTTTTACTTTCCAGTAAAATCAGATAAAATTACCTGAGTTTCACATGAATTTGAATCTGCAGATTAATTTATCGTTAGTTTTAAAAACATCAGTGAACTATCCGACGTTTTTTTGAAATTGAAATTAATTGATTTATTACAAAATTTCAATTCTTATAAATCAATAACAATTATTTGTTTATTTACAGTAAAGAATTTTATGTTTACTTTTTTAATGGGGTTGTCTAAGATATGATTGAGTTTGGCTACTTTCATGTGAAGATGAGGAACTAAAACCCAAATAAAACTAACGATTATTTGTTCACTTAAATTTTTTTATTTACATTACCATTGTTGGCCAGTGTTACTGACTTTCCATCGATTGGTAAGCTCCAGTAAAAGTAATAGCATTATTCAAAATAATTCCTGTTACTATTGGTATCATATAACAATATTAAATCAACTTAAGTTCGAGGAATAACTACATATACAGGGTCATTTAATAAGTCCGTTGGATGACACATAGATGGCGTTACTAGAAGTTTTTCCATAACAATCACCTCAAATTCTCGTTTTTCTCGTCTTTATATATTTGTTATATACTTTTAGACTTACATACAATAATTGATCGACCCGTGACGTATAATTGAATATAACTCCCAAGCCAGTGCTGCTACCCGTATTATTGTGCCGTCGCATGTGCAGGCCAATGACCCATGCCATCAGGTTACAAATGGCGCCGAAACAGGTACCTTAAAAAGGGTTATTCTTATTATATCAGATTATAGGAATTTAAATTAAAATTACTTTATTATTTTTAACGTTAAAGATAATTTGTGAAATGAAAGATGTTGGCTCCAATAAGGCATCCAGGTGGCATAACCACCTAACGGGAATGGTAGGACATTAATGACCACTTAGTAACAACGCGGTTGTCCAAACTTAATTTTTTTCTTTATATATTATTTAAATATGTATATATATATATATATATATATATATATATATATATATATATATATATATATAGAATATATATATATATATATATATATATATATATATATATATATATATATATATATATGGGTGACGACCCGCATCCGTAAAAAGTTAAAACCCGCATCCGTAAACCTGTTTAAAATGTCAACAAACAGAAAAAAATCGGATACCACCAAAAAAATAATGACCCCCCGCTTAAGAACCTGGAAACGAGATTGAGGATCGGCACGTGGAACAGTCACTTTGAAAACCTGGCGCGTTTGACGACCTTATCACATGCATGAAAGAGTATCGGTTTATCGGTTAGAACTCGTAGCGCTCCAAAAAACTCGATGGCCTAAAAGTGGACACCACGTGTCCCAGGACTATACGTTGCTACAAAGTGGAGATGACCTCGGGAATCTTGAAGTTTGGTTTCTCATTGGGCCACAGGTAAAAAAGGCTGTACTGGACTTTCAAGCAGCCGATAATCGAATGGGTAAGCTTCGCTTGCACATGAGATAAGCCAACATGTCAGTTGTCTGTGTATATGCGCCCACTGATGTAATCCAACCCCAAGATAAAGACTCATTTTACAATAATATGGATAATCTGATGGGCTCTATACCCGAGCACGATGTCAGACTGGTGATTGCTTCCGAAAATGGGGAAAGAATGGTGTACTTCGCTATCGCTCCTGATCTCAAAGTGGTAAGCACATTCCATCCTCATAAAAACATTCATTTGAAAACATGGACAAATCCACGTAAAACATTCCGAAGCCAAATTGACCATGTAATGATGTCTAAAGAGCGGGCTCGGGTTGCCCAAAACGTGAGATCGTATCGGTCGTCAACGAAATTCGTAGACAGTGATCATTATCTGGTCACTGCAAAGCTACGATGGAAATTTTCGTACAAGTCAAGAAGGACAGGAGAATATACAACGCGATTCTCCTGTGAAGGTCTGATAAATGAAGAAACGCAATGAAAGTATAAAAATCTTGTCAGCAATAGCATAATGCGATCCAATTACCAATCTGATGATGTGAACATTGTCTGGGAAGAATTGAAAACCTCGGTTGTCGATGCTGCCCAGCACATTCTCGGTATAGTGAAAACTAAACCCAAAAATGATTGGTTTGATGAGGAGTGTCATCTTGCTGTTGAGCAACGAAATATAGCCCACAACGAAACGCAGACTCGGTTTACAATTGCAAGAAAAAACAAGGCAGTTCTTGTTATGAGGACAGCTAAACGCATTTGTAGACAGAGCATGCGTGAATGGTGGAAGGCTAAGATATTAAGAGAACAAAAACTCAGCAATGAGCGCAATTCGCGTCGTTTCTTTAAAGGAATCACCGAATTGTACCATACCTTAAGATCTCGGTCAACTGCCATTTGGGACCAGTATGGAAACGTCTGTGTTAACGTCGATGCGGTACTCGATACATGGCATGAACATTTTTCTGACCTACTTAATGTTCCACATGTATCACAAGCTGTATTTGAATACCCTCAAATACAGACCGCAGAGATGTTTGTCGATGATCCATCCTATGAGGAATTCACAATGGCCATGCAGAGACTAAAGAAAAATCGTTCACCAGGAGTAGCATTAATTCAGAGCTCTTGATATTCGGCGGGGCTAACATTGTGGAACTGTCTTTCGTAGGTCCAAATCGGTCAGTCACTGATCAAGTTTTTTTGCTACGGATGATTCTTTTCAAGTACTACAAAACATCTTGCGATGTACACCAGGTATTCCTAGATTTTAAGCAAGCCTATGATTCGATCAACCCACAGAGACTTTGGTATGCGCTTGAATTTTTGAGAATACCGAAAAAATATGTACGTCTGTGTAAAATAACAGTAACGCAGTCACCATGCTGTGTTAAAGTTGAGAACAGGCTATCAGAACTTTTGCAATCACTATTAGTGTTCGACAAGGAGATGCGCCGAAACACCTTAGGACAACCTCTAATTCCGATAGTCCAATCAACTTCTTGCATATGCAGATGATATCTGTGTGATTGGATTAAATGGTAACGGAGTGAAAGAGATACTTGATCCACTGAAACAAGTTTCAGTTTCCGTTGGTCTGAAAATCAACGAGTGAAAAACAAAATATATGATCTCTGGTTTTCGAGACCAAGACGCAAGTGATTTCAGTAGTGGTAACCACACGTTTGAAGGAGTAATGAGATTCATTACTCACGATTCATTGGATCTCTCATTACTCACGATGATAGTGTGGGCAAGGACATCTAAGTTCGGTTTGCCGCTGACAATCGGGCTTTACATCCTCTACGTCCACTGCTGAAATCAAAATATCTTGCAAATACGGATAAGCTAAAACTGTTCAGAGCGTTGATCAGACCCGTTGTCATTTATGGATGTGAGAGTTGGACCCTGACGGGTGAGTACGAAAGATGGCTTCTAACATACGGGAGAAGAATCATGCGTGTGATATATTGCCCAAAACGCGACGTTGATGGCACATACCGAGTTCGTTTTAACCACGAGATCAGGAATTTAATGCAAATTCCTGATATCGTACATGAAATCAAAGGACGCGAGTAAGCTTGCTCGGTCACGTTCTGCGTGCGGATCAGAAACGAATGATTCAGCGATTTTTGAAGGGAGAGCCACCTTTCGGTAGGCGAAGAGGTCATTGTCGACGACGATGGCTCCACCGGCGTAGAGAGCGATCTGGCATCTTCTGGTTGCTTGCGACAGTATGAAGAGCTGGCTCGTAGCTCGTGATCGGAACCGATGGTGTAAGATTGTTGACACGGTACGGGCCAATAATGGCCTGTAAAAACCGAAATGTTTTCTGGTCATATTAAGTTTTTTATGTAAACTTATTTTTTTTGTTGGCTATCTTTCTTTATATGTTCAGCACAATTTGATTCGCTCTGGTGAGAATAAATTCTTACAATAGTTTAACAAAGAATTTATAAGTAATACTTCAATTTTTATTTTAATATTCTATTGATTAGGAGAACGAGTGCCACACACCTTGATATAAAATGCAAGACGAGTACAGTTAAGTTATAATTTAG
The DNA here is from genome assembly GCA_963932295.1 of Tipula lateralis. Classification (NCBI taxonomy): domain Eukaryota; kingdom Metazoa; phylum Arthropoda; class Insecta; order Diptera; family Tipulidae; genus Tipula; species Tipula lateralis. The sequence goes on along the minus strand of OZ010739.1, from coordinate 2,790,861 downwards.
CCATGGATGACGCTTTTACTGAAATTGAAAGTAAGTATATTGAGTATAAAAATAAACATAATCAGTTTAGTAATTTTGTATACTTAAATCAAAATAATCATGGTTGATTGATTGATTGATAGGACTGTAGGACCAAGCGCTAGGCAAGATTCCCGGATAACACCGGGCCTATTCCTACAGCCGTTTACATAAAACGATAGGTAAGGATAGGAAGGTATGTTAGTTAGGAAAGAGCGACCCGGTTACAGACACCATGACAGTCGGTACTAAACTACTACTATCACAAGACAATCACAATTCTAATCTACTAGTCTGCAATTGCCAATCAGCATTCTCCAGTCCGCAACACCTATCTGCTCTGTATTGCAGAATCGAATGCGTGTGTTTTAAGAAGAAGAAATTGAAAATATTGAATTTCGTCGATAACAACGCCATCTATGAATCGAACAATGTATTTCATTCAAATCATACGTACTTTTAGTCGTAGAATCTGTATCTGCAATATAAAGTATGACTTCCTATCTTAGTTTAAAAGTAACCCCCACCCTACCTACAAAGCGGGGGGGTGGGGGACTATTTTTTTTGCACTAATGTATTTCCCCCGCGGTATGATTAAATTTTGATTATGGACATTTTTTCCGTAGAGTGGCTATTTTTCGAGATATTTGATCGTCTCAGTTTAAAAGAAACACCCGGTATTTATGTATTTGGTTTTTAAAATAAAATTATAATTATTTATTATTAAAGGGTAGGGATTTGAATTACCCGCCTACTTTCGAGCTTGACATTTACACATCCACGCATAAAAAGTATTTCCGCCAAAAAAAATTCTTGACAGATTCGTTTATATAGTTTTGTATGGCGAGTTCTGTGAGTTCTCACTATTTGCGACATAGTAGCATATGTTTTCTTATAATTTTGAACTCAAACAGAGGTAAACCAAGATCTAAGTTATGTATATCTTACAAAATATTGCAAAATAGTTTAATTTTAAAATACTTGAGTAGCGTAACTTATGTAATACAGCAGAATCTACTCCGTGACTTTAGATTTTATTATTTCATAGTAAAACTGTTCAGTAAAAATAACATAAAATGATTATTGGTTTGACCATATACTAATTCTGCCATTAAGTAATTCAAACCTTCCTTCAGTGCCGCTTGACTACTGAATAAAATAATTGGTATTTCAGTAGCGCTCTACCAAACCATTTGCTTGAGGATGATGAAAGGTTGCGTATTGTGGTGCGTATACGATTTGAGCAAAGAAGTTTAATTAATTCTGTAAAAAGCTTGCACTCGAACTGGCTTGCTTGATCGGTTGAGATTGTTGAAGGTACACCGAAACGGAAGAACAATTATGCACAAAAGTCGTTACTATAGTTTATAAGCCAACAAAACGATTTAAACCAACGAGTAAAACGATCAAAGCAGCTGTAAGTATCTAATTATAATTGTTAGAAGTTGGCAAAGAAACAACCGCATCCATATGGCTATGAACATATCGGCATAAGGAATTTTAAATTCATCTAAGGGTGACCTAGTATGTCTTCGAACGTTGGCAAGCTAAACAAGATCATGACCAATTGCCAACATCTTTGTTAAACTTGGCCAAAAATAACGATTCGAAATCAATTTACGGTTTCCATGGACCTCTGGGTGTGAGACATAATGTAAAGTTTCAAAACTGTTCTTACGAAGAGGTGATACGATGTATGGGCGTTTCACAATAAATCTTCAAACCAGGAAATTAAAATAGGTTTAATTACTTGGTAGGACATCCGGAACCAGAAAGTAAATTCTGAAGTTCCAAGTTCGCTTTTTGTTACGATATAATTAAGTGACAATCAAAAGTTCCATCAACGGACGACAAAAAAATGATGTCATCATAAATGCGGGAAAAATAATCCGCTAATGTGTTATATTTACCACTCACATGTCTACTATCCGTAGTAAATTGACATATATATTACAATTATCTTGAAACTCCAGGATAGTCCTCAGTTTTAGATTGAATTGTTTTAGTCAAACGCTTATGATCGGTGTAAATTCTACACACGTTCTAAAAAGTAACGAAAATGTTTAATTGCTAAATGGCTAATAATTCTCGAACGAATGTCGAATATTTAGTCTCGGCTTTCGATAAATTTCGAGAGGAAACCCTGTTGGAAGCTGGGTGTAACCTGAAAGGAGCAGAATAAAACAAATTTACACATAGAATCGAGTTCATAGTTTAGCTTTATACTTGTCTTATTTGAATTACAATTAATATTAATTTCTCTAACTCCAAACACACTAGTACCACTTGTTGTAATGTTTATCAATGTCAAATCAATTAATTCAATACTCAAATAGTAAACAATATGTAATAGATTATGGTACTTATCGTAATTAGGCTTAGTTAGGAAATTATTGTGCAGTGAATATCACCTACGAGTATTATTTCGTTATTTTATAAAATGAATGTTTCGTTATTGTTTTTGGGAATTTCTTGGTTTAAGACAAGGAACTAGGTTTTGGAGGACAGATAGAATTATAGTGAAGAGAAGTAAACAAGTCAAGACAAAAATAAGCTTTAGTTATTTAGTCAAATAAAGATCATTGTTAAACGTTGCAGAAATATTTTATTCATCAATAAAGTTTATTTCAACGTTGGTGGTTCTAGGATTTACGCATGGAATTCAACCCAGTAAAATACATGATCCTTCGAGCTGGATATTCTTCTTAACAATTCATCTGTAAATACTAGTCATTTGGAGAAAGCTGCTTACCAGAAGGAAGACATTTTGGATGCCAAGTAGTATCTGACAAAGCGTGCGTTTGATTTCATCAGAGACAAAATATTGTGCGTTTACGAAACTTGTGAAGCAGTGTGAAATGAATTGTGTTGAATCATAGACGCCCAAGAAGTTAAAATGGACTCAGAAGCTAAATTGAAATATCTTAAAAGCAATTGCGGAGCAATAAAGGGACAAATGACCAAACTCTATAATTATTTCCTTGCAGCAGTCGATAAAAAAGACATCGATGGGTTTCAATCTAAGCCTGCAAGTGCTAAGGTGTTACTAAAGCAATTTAGAGATGTTGAAAACCTACTTTTTGACTTGGATCCAAGTCACGAAAGTGCCATTATAGGCATCTCGAAACAATTTTATGTTGTTGAGTCACTACTCAACCGATATATACGGGAGTATAATGCACAGAATCCAGATGAAACTATAAGTCCGGGCAACAATAGCATGAATGCAACAATGGCGCATTCAATTGATGTTCGGCTTCAAAAGATCAATATCGAACCCTTTTCAGGTGAGTATACGGAATCGCAGTCATTCTTTGACTTGTACGTTAAAACCATTCATGAAAATAGTAATTTGTCACCTGCACAAAAATTTCAATACCTGAAGAGGTTCTTGAAAGGAGATGCGTTTAACCTTCTAAAGCACACTTTTATAACTGAATCTAATTATTTTGAGGCGTTTCGTAAGCTGTGTGCAAGATATGACTATCAAGTCGTTTATTCACAGTTTCATCGAGCAACCAACCATTCATCAGGCTAACTCTACCAACGTAAGGAAACTTATGGATACTTATGAAGGGGTCGTAAGAGGATTGAAAGTATGAGGAAGAGATGCTGAATCAAGGGCGTTATGGGCACAAACATCGTGTGAAGAAAACCTTCCCAATTTGGAACGTTTCTTTAAATTTTTGCTGAACCGTGCAGACGCATTAGAGTCGTTGAGGCCTCCTCAAACCAAACGTTATACAGTTCCAAAAGCAACAAAAGTATACGTCAGTGACGGGACGCCGCCAATGCATCAAATCAGATAATCGATGTTTCAATTGTATGCGAGCTAATCATCCAGTATTCTGATGCATGTTTAGATCAATATGTGGAAATTGTGGAAAAAACATCATTCACTACTTCACCAAGACGAGGCCAAACCAACTACATCAGTTATTGTAGATAAACAAACAACAATAACGGCACATTACAACATGTTATCAAGTTGCGTTTTACCAACGGCTGTAGTAATGGTTAGTTATGAAAATGGAGTTGAACATAAATGCCGCATGTTACTGTATTCAGGCTCCATGTCAACTCTGGTGACCGATAAGTTTTGCAAGAGAATAAGGATTCCCAGACAGCAAAATCACATCGTGGTATCTGGGATGAGTGGGACAGGAAAACAAGTTTCTAGAGGAACGACTACTCTAACGTTAGGATCCCGCCAAAATTATCATCAACAAATCAAAGTCGAAGCGTTAATAATGGCGAAACTTTGTTCAAGATTACCTTCCTATTCCTTCGAAATAAACCTGGACAAATATGATATATTTCTAGCTGACCCCAACTTCAAAGTAACCGAAGAAATCGATGTAATTTAAGGAGTACAACATGTTTTTAACGTGATCTTAGAGGGAAGAATTAAACATCAAAACAACATCGTTGCTATAGAAAACAAATTTGGATGAGTTGTTTGGTGGCCAGTTAGACCTGGATAATACAAACATGGTTTTGAGCAACACGGCACAAATAGAAACAGAACAAACAAGGGTTTACGAAATTTTAAAATTATTTTGGGAGATTGAAACAGTTCCAGGCACAATAACCATGACATCGGAGCAAGCAGTGAGTGCAAAATTATTTGTAGAAACTACTCATAGAACAGCAGAAGGGAGATTTGTGGTCCAGTTGCCTTTGTAAAAAGTACGGTGGAACTTGGATATTCTTTAAGCACTAAGTCGTCAAATATCAATGAAGAAAAGATTCCAAACAGAACGAATTTTTAACGCTTACACATACAGTTTTTGTAAGAGTACATTCAATTGGGTCATATGGTGCAAGTCCGGGAAAAGGAAAATCATATCTAAAATTTTCAACCACACCATGGCATCCTGAACTCATCCTGAATACAACTATAGTTTTGCTTAAATTTTCGATCCATTGGGTTGGCTGTCCCCGGTTATAATAAAAACTAAAATAATATTTCAGACACTTTGGCTGATCAATGCAGTGTATTGATTGCAAAATCTTGAATTGCGCCAGATAAACAGTTATCGTTGGCCAGATTGGAACGGTGTGCAGCTCATCTATTAGCACAACTTCTAGATCAGTCATGAGTATTTTGACAGTGCACATATCATCAATTTTTTGCTGGACTGATTCGACCATCGTACCCGACTGGTTACCTGATGTTCCTGTTCGTTGGCAAACATTTGTAGGAAACAGAACATCACAAATTCTCGATATTGTCAAACGAAATGGCTGGCGTCACGTTCCTACTAAGTCAAACCCCGCTGATTGTGCGTCACGAAGGATTCTACGTTCTGAAATATTAAAGCAAGAGATGTGGTGGAACTCTCCTAATTGGTTACAGGATAATCCAAAAACTATTATTAAAAACATTACAAAACCAGCTGTTAGTCGACCAGCAAAATTTAAATTCCAAAGTTACAAGAATTTCTCAACCGGACACGGAATTTATCAATTTTAACTGCACCAAATGAAGACAAAACCAGCACCAAATACAACCAAACTGAATCGATCACAATTAATGATGAATGCAAAACCGAGAACACTGATTTCAATTTGTCCAACAAAAGAAAATCAAGTGGATAACGGAAAGGAGTGGCAACAAAAAATATATCGATGTACAAAGACAGGCCGAATCCTAATGTTAAGCAACGAACCCCAGCACCTAAATTGTTATCACCGTACGAACTAATAAACGGTTCGAGTTATAAATGAAATTTCGTAAAACTAATAGTGAGCATAGTAATAATGGCAACTTTGGACAATTTTCGAACACTAAAAAAATAGATTTTATGGAACAATTAAATCAAGAAAAATGCCAAATTAATTATATCATTTATAGATATTTTTTATTTAATAATATACAGTTTTGTGTTACACTCAAACATCTATTAACTTTTATCTCCTGATTTTACAAACCATATTTAAAAATAAAATTATTTTATGGTTAAATTTTGAAATCAAATTCATTTGAAACATTTTTCAAATTTTAAATAATAAAGGAATTACACGTCAAAATTTATAAACAAAAATATGTCCATTTAAAAATTCTCTTATGCTCAGTGTTTCCAATTCGCTAAATCTAGCGACTTTTCAATTAAATTATCGACAAATATTTTTTCTACTCGCTATAGCAATTTTTTGTCGATATTTTTTTTTCACACAGCGAAATCTAACAAATTCAAATTTATTCGATAAAACTTTCTTCCACGCAACAAATTTTATTACTATAGTTCTATTTTTCGGTATTTAGTTTTGTTTTTAATTTTCTAACTGACCAAAAACCAAAATAAAACTTTTTTTGTTTAATTATATTTTTAGAAATGTTCGATGGCAAAATAATTATTTTAAATAATAATAATTTTCAAAATCATCATATTTTATTTTATTAGAGTTTTGCTGAATAATTACAAATTCAATATTTTTTTCGGTGTGTGTATTAACTTAACTGACAATTGGCGGTTTAGGATAATAATTATTTAAATCATAATTATTTAAACCTCTGATACAAATGCATATATTTTGATTTGTTAAATTAGAGTTAACAACGTAACTAATAAGTATTTATTATAAACTATAATATAATAAATAGAATTTATATTTATCATAAGAATGGGTAGTATGTAGAGCTGTGCATTTCAAGTATCTTGACATTGTCGACATGTCGGTGTGGACAATTGGTAGACAGTTATTTTTGGCGTCGATTTTGTAGACAATGTCGATAGGTCGTAGACAATGTCGACAATAAGTAGATAAGTATATATATATATATATATATATATATATATATATATATATATATATATATATATATATATATTTACATATATATATATATATATATATATATATATATATATATATATATATATATATATATATATATATATATATATATATATATATTTGATTAATTCGTATCAAATTTACAGCACAATCGAATGAAAACGCTTATACTTAAATTCGTTTGCAATAGTGAATTCGACGTACAGTTATTAAGCAACACTGCTATTATTTAGTCGGTTCTGTAACTGTACGTCGTTCCAACTTCGTTGGAACATGCATTTCTCCAGTCCGTACACCAATAATAGTTAAAACATAAATACAAAACTCTCAATCAATACTGAAACGAAATAGTCGTTCAATTTTTAGGGTTGCTAAGCTCTGAGTTAATGAAGTCACGTTATCACGCATATTAATTGGTACAATCGAAAATCAATATTTCTTACCATCGATAATCAATATTTTTTTTTTGTTATGTATGAGTTGGTAAAAGATCTTACGGGATTTTTTTTGATGAACATAAATTATAAAAGGGGGACAAGGGAGTCTAAAATCTGAAGTTGATAGAGACAGTCGAAATATATTTGACTAGGATAAAAGTTTAATTTTTTTGGTTTAATTTTATAAATTAATTTTAAGATATAAAAACTAAAAATAAGGGTGTTAATAATATATAGTTAAATTGAATTACGAAAATAATCCTAAATTTAAAATTAATGTAAAATTAGACATTGTATAATAAACGTGTGGTAGTGATTTAAAATCACAGTTAGTGAAAAAAAATGCTACCGTTCACTAATAATAAGAACGATTATTTAAAAAAAAAATTAATAATCTTTATGGTGATTAAGGTCGAAACCAACGTGGTGATTCCAAATCACTGAGAAAAAAAATGTACATTTTATTATAATAAAAAAAGTTAAATCCATATAAATCAAATAGTAAACTATTAAAATCCATCAATAAATAAATAAAATATCAAAATCCAGCAACCCAATATATTACAAAAACACTTAAATAATTAATGAATTTGATAAAAAAATTTCATTTATTCAATCATCATTCCTTCATTCAATCATCATTCAACATTCAATCATCATTCAACATACGTCATCAATTTTAGAAGCTAAGCCATTTTTTTTCTTCATCATATATAAATAATACTATTAAATTTATAATTATAATTACATTAAAGATAAAATTTGGGATTATATTGTTTTAATGGTTAAGGGTATAGTATTAAGTTAGTGTCCTTGTGATTATAAAAATAAATTAAGGAAATTAAACAAAGGAATTTTCGTGTGTAAATATTATAATTTTTCTTCTGGTTTCCCCTGTTCAACTTAATGTTTACGATTATTTTCTTTCTTTTCAAATATGCAGTTTTTAAAGACTTAGTAGTGCAAGTACAGGTGAGTTCTAAAGTGATATGAAGTTAGTAGACCCGGTCTTATCCTTTTTATTTCCATCCTTTTCCTAAGTGATCATTCAAGCATCTATTCATCTTCGAAAACCCCACCCCAATCCCTGAGCCTTAGCCGGCAGCAATAACGATCACTCCGAAGCTCTGAATAGATGAATAAATATCAGTGACGAAAGGCATTTCTCTATAGAAACGAGGTTATATATCTCGCGACTTCATTTATGCCGGTTCATTTCGTTACAAATATTGAAAAAATTAACAATAAATTTAATTAATATGGTATGCTAGATAAAGTACCAGTCAACCATTACGCATTTTTAAAATAAAGTAAACTTTCCTTGTAAGTCTCATCTAACTTTAGTCAAGAATTCTATTTATTTACACTTATATAAATAAATAAAACCAAAATTTTTCTATAAATTTTTTTTTAATATAAATAACCGCTAATAATAATCAAAAACCATTTAATTAAATATGGATCAGATTAACTTCCAATATATTACACAAACATGTTGAATCGACATGTTAAAACTTCAACACCCTAGCCAATTAAAATCTTCTACTGACTCTTCTAATTTCTACTAACCATTTATATTATTGTAATATAATGCTCGTATAATGGCTGTGATCGTTTAAAAACTGTCCCTTTGACCATTAATATACATCGCACTACAGTAAAACCTTAATAGTAGTACAGCCATAAATTAAATTTAAATTTTCATGAAATAATTAAATATTAGAGCAATATATGCAAAATCATCAAATAGCAAAACCAGTTATACACAAAGAAGGTTTTACTGTATGCATTGATATATTATATATGTATGTATGTGCATAGATATAAAACAAAATCAAGTTTGTATATAATTATATATAAGCAAAATATATAAAACAAAAGAGAATTTTTTTGACGTTGCAGGTGTTCATGTTAATACATAATAGAAACATTTGAATAGAGAATAAAACAAAAACCGTGCTATATAACATTTAACAAAAATTTATATGCATACGTTTTTCAAGGACATTAAAATTAAGACTATGGTATTTGTATTTGTGTTTTCAACAACTGCAATTATTTATATAAAAAACAAATACCAATACACAATGTAAAGCATATATAATAATATATAAACTAAAAAATATAATGTGACTTATCTTAAATTTACAGGTTTCACCATTTATATTATTAAATTTTCATAATTAGAAAAATAAATAAAACAAACACAGAGCAGAAAAAACACGTCTTCTCTGTTTGGCGAACAACCGACTATCCCTATCGAAATTCGTTGAAAGATTGAGCAACATTTTTTATTGTCTCAATTGTCGATATTTTAATTTTAAATCACCGTTTGAAAAACTATTAAAACAAGAAAATGACATTTATGATTATCTAGTAGTTTAGGTTTTCTAATCAAATTAAAATTGTTTCTATTAATGAAAATTATTTCAAAAAATTTATTTAAGGAATTTGCTTAACTATCAAGCATATGTTAATCGACAAGTTAACATTACACAACGATCTGGACTATGTTTAAACAGATAAAACAAACCAAGGCGGTCTAGAAAACCTTTTCCTCAACTTCGCGGTGTAGGTAGTTTCGATAATACACCCAGCAGTAATGAAATCGTAATTCACTTTGCGAATATAACTGTGATCAAACTTATTGACAGCAAAATAATCAAATTAAAATGGGACAACTTTCAACACCTGTACAAAGAATATTTAGTAAAGCATGAAAAAGAGTCTGAAATCGTTTTAGTTAAGGATGAAAATTTAAATCCTTCCTAACTTCATTGGAATCAAACAAAATGCGATCTCATACTATAATGGATATAGTGCATTTCAAAAATTGCTTGGAGTAGATGTCGAATTAAATTGCTCAAGGAAATTAATAAAATACCAGTCTGATACATTTATAATCAAAATTTTTTTTTAATAAATCCTCAAACTTTAGTTCCGTGAAAGCTCCAGCAACAGAATATGTTGATGTTAGAAGTATTGGTTAGTACTGGAACAAACTTGTTAAAATGAATTACATCTTGCAAATGTTTGTGAACGAGCAACTGAAACGTTTGGGATTCTGTCTTCAGAAGGACCATGTTACGAACATCAAAGACCTCTGATAAACTTTTGTATTTTAGTATTGAAAGAAAAACATTTCAAATGGTCTCTCTTAAAAGGTCAATTTTCAAATAACAAAAATAAAAGTACATTAGCATCAGCTCCAACATAAGCTTTAACATTCTAACCAGCTTTAACATTTATGTATTTTATTCCGATCATAAACGTATAACTTTAGTTAATGTTTACATTAAGATTTTTTACAAGATATTTGGTGAAAAACGCTTTCTGAACATGTGTGATAAGATGTAATTGAATATTCTCAAATACAGACCGTAGAGTTGTTGAAACTCCTAGATATAGTCTACAAAAAAGATAATATTTTGTATTTATGAAGACTAATTGATGATCTATCGTCTGAGTCTAATAGGTAAGCAAGCAGTAAGCAGATTAAAATAATAATTCACTTGGAGTTCTCATTAACTCAAAGCTGTTGTCGTGTAATGCACAATCTCCAAAAAATACGATCACTTAAAATGGAAAAATTGTCGTGGAAAAGATTTCTTTCAAATAACATCTTACATCTTACGGTTGTTTATGTGAAGAACCACTTCTCTAGTGAGTCAATTAATCGAAAGTGAAGAGTTGTGGTATGTGCTTGAATATTTGGAAATACCAACCAAACGCATTCGTCTGTATAAAATGATATTTGAGTCGAATTTGAAAGCAGTCTCATTCTCTTTGTAAGAATGAAACATTAAATTTTATTCCTACACGTTAACAAACCTCTAGTACATCTAGATGATATCTTTGTGATTTTACTAAGTGACGTGAAATGAGAGAGATATTTGATCACTTGATCACTATTTAGCTAAAAGAATTGCAAGTATGCTGGCTAGTTGGAACAAAAATAGTGCATCAAAATCCAGATGGTTGATACGGTGTCAGATTGTTGACTCGGTACGGGCCAACAATTACCTGTATGGTTTTTATTATTTGGATATTCTAATGAACTCTATATCTGATCTCCATTATTTTTGTTTTTCGAGAAACTCTACTCATTAAAAATTGATCTATAATAATGTATTTTTTTTTTTATTACGTATTTAACAAAACTCATTTTTAGGATTTTATAGAGAATTCTTTATGTATAGGCATATGAAATAGGTACATATGAATGTGTGTATTGTGTAAATTGATTATGTAATACATGTGTGTGTATTTCTCTAAAAAATATTATTTCTGTAATCAGCTGCAACACAAAACAAAAACCGTATTTTTTTCCTAAAACAAAATTTCGTGTCGTCGCTACATTGTTTTTTTTAACACCGTCTAGTTTTCCTCGACGATATATTGCCTACAATTATTTTTGAATTGTTGAGTTTATTTAATAAAAGTTTCAAAATATAGATCTTAGGAAGTGTTTGGAGGGAAATGAGCAAAAATATATTTATTTTTTTATGAATGAAATTTGAAAAAAAAATATTTTTGTACTTTTGCAACGCGTTTTTTGTAAATTTTATTTTAGTATTGTATTTTTTTGTACATACGAAAATACTCACGAATGTTAGAAATAGGTAAACAGATATAATTACAAACTTGTAATTATAACAAAATCTTCCAAATATAATTGGATAAAATATATTTATTTTTTATTGGTAATTTTTCTCTATCTATTGTAATTGTCTATGGTAAAATATAAAGTATTGCATACTATGTTTTAAATTAGTTGGAGGATAATAGGAGGATAAAAGGACTAAGTCGTCAAATACTAATGGAGAAAAGATTCCAAAAAGATACGAATTTTAAACGCTTATACATACAGTTTATGCAAGAGTACATTCAATTACGTCATATGGTGCAAGTTCGGGAAATGGAAAATCATATCTTAAATTTTCAACCACACCATGGCATCCTGAAATCGAAATTAATCTCCAAGTATTGTTTAAATGTATATTAATTTGTTTCCAAGTATTAATTTTATGTATTTTATTTGTTGTGTTTGCTTTTGAATAGCCAAAATAAGACTGTACAAAAGATAATGAAAAAATATTGAACCAGCCGGTTCAATAGATATCAAAGTATTAAAATGTGAATGACGGAATTAACTTATTTGTTGACTGCATTATCCTGACATATTGGAAGCACGCATAACTTGTGCACAAGACGCTTTAATTCATTATGGCGGGTTGTTTTTGTAACAACTCTAACCAATCCATCCGGCTCCGGGTGAAGTTTTGTTACTCTGCCCATTAGCCATTTGTTCACTGGCAGATATTTGTCGTTTATTAAGACGATGTCGTTTACCTTTATTGGTTCATGTTTAGTCTGTCATTTAGTGCGTCGTTTGAGAGAAGTAAGATATTCCACATACCATCTTCTCCAGAAATGTTGGCTCATCTGTTGAACGATTAACCATCTAGTAAGATGAGATGTTTTCATGTGAGATATGTCTTGCTCGGCAATTTTTGTATGTTGGTGCCCAATGAGAAAGTGTGATGGTGTTAGAGGATCCAGTCCTGGTTCACTTATGGCGCACAGCGGGCGTGCGTTTAGGATGCTCTCTATTTCAGCTAGTAGAGTAACCATCTCTTCCATGGTAAGAATCGTATTTCGAATCACTCTCTTCAAATGAAATTTCGTTGATTTTATAGCCGCCTCCCATAGGCCACCAAAGTGCGGTGTGCTCGGTGGAATAAAATGCCATGATACATAATTTCTGGAAAGATAATTGGAAATATTATTTGATTCTTTAATGAGTTTGTTAAATGTGTCCATCAGTTTGCGGTCAGCACCAACGAAGTTGGTACCGTTGTCGGAGTGTAGTTCAGCGCAAACTCCCCGTCGAGCAACGAATATTTTCATTGCTCCCAGGAAAGCCTCGCTAGTTTAATCCGTGACCAGTTCCAAATGAACTATTTTTATGCTGAGGCATATAAATAAGCATACATGTATGCTTATTGGACGTGACAGATTGACTCGAGATCGTGGCAAACTGCCCATCAATTGCTGCTGGCATTGGGCCTTGAATTTGGCGCAAGTGACGCATTTTTGAATCACTTCCTTTGCCTTGATCTTCCAATGTGGAACCCAATATTCTTGTTGTACGATTGATAAAAGTAATGATGGACCAGCATGTTTGTTTTCTAGATGTAGATCTCGGGGAATTAATTGGGTAATCGGCGACTTCGGAGGTAATATAATCGGGTGTCTCGTGGAATATGGACTTTTACTGTTCTGTAAACGACCTCCTACACGTAGAACACCTTCCTCATCAATGAACGGATTTAGTGATTTTAGGCTGCTATTCCTGCTCACTTCTCCCTTGGCTTTCAATGAGATTACCTCGTCTTGGTAAAACTGGTTTTGTTCTTGCTTGCAAAAAACGTGCAATGCTCGAAATAATTCCTCTCGTTGTAGATGAGGACTACTTATTCGGCTGTCCCTTTGTATTGAAGTGTTGTGGATGAATCGGTTAATATAAACCATCACTCTTTGTAGCTTACGAAACGAGGAATAATTGTGTGTTAATTCCTCGAACCATTTATTAGAAGGAGTGCTAACGTGTCTGATAATGGTTACATTCTTTGATTCTTCGTCGAATCGTCCATAATTTTGCTTTTGAGGTGGCCAAAATTCATTTGCTTGTGGTAACCATTTTGGACCATTCCACCATAACTTGTGTGCTTTAAGTTCTTCTGGTGTTAGGCCTCGGGACGCGCAATCAGCCGGATTGTCTGCCGATGGAACGTGTCGCCAAGTGCTTCTTGATGTGTGAAAAAGTATTGCAGCAGTTCGATTTCCTACAAAAGTTCTCCAGCGTTTAGGGTGACTTCCTAGCCAATCGAGTACGATTTGAGAGTCGGTCCAAGTGTATACTTCGTTTATATTCAGACCCGTTTCTCTTTGTACGATCTTGATGAGATTGATTAGTAAAACTGCGGTGCATAGCTCTAGCCGGGGAAGTGTTAGTAGTTTATTTGGAGCTACCTTCATTTTTGATGTTATAAGTTTGATCCGATCCTCAGAATGGTTGCTAGCTATTTTGAAGTAGATTACAGCTGCATAGGTGGTTTGACTGGCGTCGCAAAATCCATGTAAGTCGATTCTGGAAAATCTGGTCGTCTGGATGAATCTTGGGATTGAGATAGTTTGACTTTAAACTGTTCCTTAATTTGTCCCAGAGCTCTTGTTTATCACGTGGTAGTGGATCATCCCAACTTAAGTTTTCTCCCCACAGAGATTGAAGAAATATTTTAAAGCTTACTACTACCGGCGATACCCAACCGAGAGGATCGAACAATTGGCTCGCTTCGGGTAGGGCTGTTCTCCTTGTTGATTGGATGGTATCAGTAACCTTCGTGAAAAATGTGAATGTATCGAATTTAGGATTCCAACGTATGCCTTGTACTTTCGTAGGATTGGTCAATTCGTTATCGCGTTCTTGAATGTTCTTATTCTCGGAGTTATGAAGCTCTACATGTGCGAATGGCAGTATTGAAGTATCGTTGGCCTTCCATTTTCTCAGATGGAATCCATAGCCGATCAGTGTTTTATCGATTTTTTCTATTAAATCTTGCGCTTCCTCTTCACTATCAGCGCCGGTCATCAGGTCATCTACGTAAATGTCCTCGGCTATGGCTCTAGATACCTTTGGTGATATGTATCGACAATCGTTTGCAATCTGCTTTAACGCTCTCGTGGCTAGAAATGAAGAAGATGAGAGGCCATATGTGACCGTGGAAAGCTCAAAATGCCGAATGGGATGAGATTGATCCGTACGCCAGACAATCCTTTGGTAACGCGTGTCCCTTGGCGATACTATGACTTGGCGGTACATCTTCTCAACGTCTGCAGAGAATGCCGCTTTGTGTTCCCTGAATCTTAAAACAATGGAATATAATGAAGATTGTATTGCTGGTCCGACAGTTAAGCAATCATTTAAAGAACCGTTCGCAGTTGCCTTGCAAGTGCACCTTGTGTGGCAAGTAGTCATGAGCTTCAGTAAAGTCCAATGGGGAAACTTCTACCATGTGGTTTAACTGTTCGTACTCTTGCATGAAGTTGCGGTATATACTGGCAAATGTTGGATCTCGAGCAAAACGGCGCTCCATAGCTAACAATCTTTGAATTGCAGACTGTAATGATCCTACTAGTTGCTGCGGTGATTTTTTAAATGGAAGCCTCACAACTAATTGACCATTGGCATTCTTTTTTGTTGTTTCTACAAAGGACGTTTCGCAAAACTGCTCTTCTGGGGTTAGATGATTTTTCGTATTCTCAAGGGATTCGATATCCTAAAATTTTCGCAAGGATCGATCAATATTTTCTAGTTCTAATTCTTCTTTTCGCACAGCTAATAGTGATGACAGGGTGTCGTTATTGAGGATTCCCGTTTGCCCTGCAACAATCCATCGAAATATGGTCCCTTGAAGTATCGGTTCATTTGCATTGGTTCTCATTTGTTCATTTTTAAGCACGTTGAAGAAATGGTCCGCCCCAATGAGTATATCAATGCTAGGGATCAGCTAATTTACAATCAACATATGATTTAATTTTTACTACGTTCTGAGATGGTATGTCGGTTGTAATTTTTGACATTACAAGCGCTTCGATCATGATTATTGAACCGTCATCGGGTTTTATCGCTAGGTTCACAAGACCCTTGGAAGTACCTGCTTTAGATTAACCTAATCCGCTCACTGATATACGAGCGTTTCGTCTCGGTAGATGAAGTCGTTGAGCGCAGGCTTCGGTGACAAAACTGGTTTGCGATCCTGAGTCGAGTAAGGCTCTGCATGGTATTATGTTTCCGCTGTGATCAATTGCATTTACGATCGCAGTGGGTAATATTACTACAGTAAAATTCACTTAAAGCGACTACGAGGGGACCGAAAAAACTACGTCGTTATAGCCGAATGTCGTTAAATCCGGATGGGATGAAATTCTAGATTTTTGGTAATGAACATACATGTAAAAATATGTACATTCATCTGTACATGCATATACATATGTATACATATCCATACATATATGCGTATGCAGCCATGTTATTTTCTGCATTATTTTACAGAACAACGAAAAAAAAATTGAGAGCGATTACTATTTATCATTCATTCCAAATATTTATTTAACAAAATATATTAAATAAATTATTTAAATGTACATGTTAATTCATTTATGATTATAATTCAAATTGTAAAAACTTAAAACTAAAAAAATTATAAGGACACAAAATATTAGAAACTTATGAATGTTTAAAAAAATCCACAATTGATGTTTGCTTTGTGCTTTTTTCATTTAGAAGCATTTTATTTAGCTGTTTATCAATTACTCCAATCGCATTTTTCAATGCGCCATCTGATAAATCGCGTGTCCACAAAAAATTTTTTATAGTTGATGTAGCCCGAATCGCATCGGCAATGGTTGGTGGTATAAATATTGTTTCCCCGTTTTCTGCCTCAACTATATCTTCGTCATCACTACTCAGTTCACCGAATACTATTTCGTTAACAATGTCATCGTCAGTTGGAAGTTCGACGGTTATAAGAGCGTCATCCACACATTCGAATAATGCCCATTCTTCGGAAGTAGCAATCTTCTGAAGTGCATCATTATCTTGGACTACGTCATTTCCATATGATGTCATTCCATATGATGTCATTCCATATGATGTCAGAAACGTCATTTCCATATGATGGGGATAAAACAGTCTTTGGGTCACGTTTGTATGAGAGGATTTTCTCATATGTACATACATAAAAATGACAATCTTTTAAATTCGATACCGCCAATCCTAGAGATAAATCCGTATAGTGGCATTTATGACCAGATAGGTCATAACAATACCAATCTACCGTGTAAACGTCATTTTCATATGATGGGGATAAAACAGTCTTTGGGTCACGTTTGTACGAGAGGATTTTCTCATATGTACATACATAAAAATGACAATCTTTTAATTTCGATACCGCCAATCCTAGATATAAATCCGTATAGTGGCATTTATGGCCAGATAGGTCATAACAATACCAATCTACCGTGTAAACGTCATTTCCATATGATGGAGATAAAACAGTCTTTGGGTCACGTTTGTATGAGAGGATTTTCTCATATGTGGATACATAAAAATGACAATCTTTTAAATTCGATACCGCCAATCCTAGAGATAAATCCGTGTATAAATCCGTATAGTGGCATTTATGGCCAGATAGGTCATAACAATACCAATCTACCGTGTAAACGTCATTTTCATATGATGGAGATAAAACAGTCTTTGGGTCACGTTTGTATGAGAACAATCTTTTAATTTCGATACCGCCAATCCTAGAGATAAATCCGTATAGTGGCATTTATGGCCAGATAGGTCATAACAATACCAATCTACCGTGTAAACGTCATTTCCATATGATGGAGATAAAACAGTCTTTGGGTCACGTTTGTATGAGAGGATTTTCTCATATGTACATACATAAAAATGACAATCTTTTAAATTCGATACCGCCAATCCTAGAGATAAATCCGTGTATAAATCCGTATAGTGGCATATATGGCCAGATAGGTCATTAAAATACCAATCTACCGTGTAAACGTCATTTCCATATGATGGAGATAAAACAGTCTTTGGGTCACGTTTGTATGAGAGGATTTTCTCATATGTACATACATAAAAATGACAATCTTTTAAATTCGATACCGCCAATCCTAGAGATAAATCCGTATAGTGGCATTTATGACCAGATAGGTCATAACAATACCAATCTACCGTGTAAACGTCATTTCCATATGATGGAGATAAAACAGTCTTTGGGTCACGTTTGTATGAGAACAATCTTTTAAATTCGATACCGCCAATCCTAGAGATAAATCCGTGTATAAATCCGTATAGTGGCATTTATGGCCAGATAGGTCATAACAATACCAATCTACCGTATAAACGTCATTTTCATATGATGGGGATAAAACAGTCTTTGGGTCACGTTTGTACGAGAGGATTTTCTCATATGTACATACATAAAAATGACAATCTTTTAATTTCGATACCGCCAATCCTAGATATAAATCCGTATAGTGACATTTATGGCCAGATAGGTCATAACAATACCAATCTACCGTGTAAACGTCATTTCCATATGATGGAGATAAAACAGTCTTTGGGTCACGTTTGTATGAGAGGATTTTCTCATATGTGGATACATAAAAATGACAATCTTTTAAATTCGATACCGCCAATCCTAGAGATAAATCCGTGTATAAATCCGTATAGTGGCATTTATGGCCAGATAGGTCATAACAATACCAATCTACCGTGTAAACGTCATTTTCATATGATGGGGATAAAACAGTCTTTGGGTCACGTTTGTACGAGAGGATTTTCTCATATGTACATACATAAAAATGACAATCTTTTAATTTCGATACCGCCAATCCTAGATATAAATCCGTATAGTGACATTTATGGCCAGATAGGTCATAACAATACCAATCTACCGTGTAGACGTCATTTCCATATGATGGAGATAAAACAGTCTTTGGGTCACGTTTGTATGAGAGGATTTTCTCATATGTGGATACATAAAAATGACAATCTTTTAAATTCGATACCGCCAATCCTAGAGATAAATCCGTGTATAAATCCGTATAGTAGCATTTATGGCCAGATAGGTCATAACAATACCAATCTACCGTGTAAACGTCATTTCCATATGATGGAGATAAAACAGTCTTTGGGTCACGCTTGTATGAGAGGATTTTCTCATATGTTCATACATAAAAATGACAATCTTTTAAATTCGATACCGCCAATCCTAGAGATAAATCCGTATAGTGGCATTTATGGCCAGATAGGTCATAACAATACCAATCTACCGTGTAAACGTCATTTCCATATGATGGGGATAAAACAGTCTTTGGGTCACGTTTGTATGAGAGGATTTTCTCATATGTGGATACATAAAAATGACAATCTTTTAATTTCGATACCGCCAATGCTAGATATAAATCCGTATAGTGGCATTTATGGCCAGATAGGTCATAACAATACCAATCTACCGTGTAAACATCATTTCCATATGATGGAGATAAAACAATCTTTGGGTCACGTTTGTATGAGAGGATTTTCTCATATGTGGATACATAAAAATGACAATCTTTTAAATGCGATACCGCCAATCCTAGAGATAAATCCGTGTATAAATCCGTATAGTGGCATATATGGCCAGATAGGTCATAACAATACCAATCTACCGTGTAAACGTCATTTTCATATGATGGGGATAAAACAGTCTTTGGGTCACGTTTGTATGAGAGGATTTTCTCATATGTGGATACATAAAAATGACAATCTTTTAATTTCGATACCGCCAATCCTAGATATAAATCCGTATAGTGGCATTTATGGCCAGATAGGTCATAACAATACCAATCTACCGTGTAAACGTCATTTCCATATGATGGAGATAAAACAATCTTTGGGTCACGTTTGTATGAGGGGATTTTCTCATATGTGGATACATAAAAATGACAATCTTTTAAATTCGATACCGCCAATCCTAGATATAAATCCGTGTATAAATCCGTATAGTGGCATTTATGGCCAGATAGGTCATAACAATACCAATCTACCGTGTAAACGTCATTTTCATATGATGGGGATAAAACAGTCTTTGGGTCACGTTTGTACGAGAGGATTTTCTCATATGTACATACATAAAAATGACAATATTTTAAATTCGATACCGCCAATCCTAGATATAAATCCGTGTATTAATCCGTATAGTGGCATTTATGGCCAGATAGGTCATAACAATACCAATCTACCGTGTAAACGTCATTTCCATATGATGGAGATAAAACAGTCTTTGGGTCACGTTTGTATGAGAGGATTTTCTCATATGTGGATACATAAAAATGACAATCAATTTAAATTCGATACCGCCAATCCTAGAGATAAATCCGTGTATAAATCCGTATAGTGGCATTTATGGCCAGATAGGTCATAACAATACCAATCTACCGTGTAAACGTCATTTCCATATGATGGGGATAAAACAGTCTTTGGGTCACTTTTGTATGAGAGGATTTTCTCATATGTGGATACATAAAAATGACAATCTTTTAAATTCGATACCGCCCATCCTAGAGATAAATCCGTGTATAAATCCGTATAGTGGCATTTATGGCCAGATAGGTCATAACAATACCAATCTACCGTGTAAACGTCATTTTCATATGATGGGGATAAAACAGTCTTTGGGTCACGTTTGTACGAGAGGATTTTCTCATATGTACATACATAAAAATGACAATCTTTTAAATTCGATACCGCCAATCCTAGATATAAATCCGTATAGTGGCATTTATGGCCAGATAGGTCATAACAATACCAATCTACCGTGTAAACGTCATTTCCATATGATGGAGATAAAACAGTCTTTGGGTCACGTTTGTATGAGAGGATTTTCTCATATGTGGATACATAAAAATGACAATCAATTTAAATTCGATACCGCCAATCCTAGAGATAAATCCGTGTATAAATCCGTATAGTGGCATTTATGGCCAGATAGGTCATAGCAATACCAATATACCGTGTAAACGTCATTTCCATATGATGGAGATAAAACAATCTTTGGGTCACGTTTGTATGAGAGGATTTTCTCATATGTGGATACATAAAAATGACAATCTTTTAAATTCGATACCGCCAATCCTAGAGATAAATCCGTGTATAAATCCGTATAGTGGCATTTATGGCCAGATAGGTCATAGCAATACCAATATACCGTGTAAACGTCATTTCCATATGATGGAGATAAAACAATCTTTGGGTCACGTTTGTATGAGAGGATTTTCTCATATGTGGATACATAAAAATGACAATCTTTTAAATTCGATACCGCCAATCCTAGAGATAAATCCGTGTATAAATCCGTATAGTGGCATTTATGGCCAGATAGGTCATAGCAATACCAATATACCGTGTAAACGTCATTTCCATATGATGGGGATAAAACAGCCTTTGGGTCACGTTTGTATGAGAAGATTTTCTCATATGTGGATACATAAAAATGACAATCTTTTAAATTCGATACCGCCAATCCTAGAAATAAATCCGTATAGTGGCATATATGGCCAGATAGGTCAAAACAGCACCAATCTACCGTGTAAACGTCATTTCCATATGATGGAGATTGTTTTGTACCAATCTGGGTACCACGAACTATATAATTAAATTGGCACAAATGGGTGTTGGTTCAATAAACTCTTTCCCTTTAAGGAATTGGGATTCTTGATTAATTGGATATGAATTTGATTATTGATACGGATGCTTATTAATTGGTTGGTAGTAAACACTTTGGAATTTTTGGTAATTTAATTTTTGTTAGATATCAACACTTCGATGGTTGGTTGGTAAGAGATTTTTTTTATATTTTTTATTTTGAATTGGCTTTCAAATATTTTACAATTATTTCAGTTCATGTTATCGCCGTTGGATGCTTAAGTTGTATTTTAATTTTAGAGTATAAAACGCACTCAAAATATGAATATTTGAGCTACTGTAACATTGATGAGGGTTTAAAATCTTTACAAATTATTATTAGATAAATGTCAATTACTTGACAATACATAAAGTGGAAATTCATAAAGGTAAATATAATAAATTTATATAATTCAAAGATTAAATAATAAACGAATATTTTTCCATAGCTAATTTATAATAAATTGATTGCTACGGTCATAATGGATATAAATATAATCGTAATTAAGATGAGTATTAAATATAATAATAATTCACATTCATTCATTGATGTTATTTTTTTGTTTGATTTCAGCTTCGTACAGGACAGCGATCAAGTTCAAGGTTGGTTTATGTATTTGTTTTGTTGTGATAATTTTCTTGTTTTTAATTGTTGTTTTATTTTTTAGATATGAAATCACTGGATCATCAACATACCGGCCGATTGAATCGGATGATTCAACTTACTGGCAATAAACAAAGTTTGTGTATGGGACGGTTTATGATTCCCGTGGATGTTTTAAGTGTTACTACTCTCACTTGCGAGTCTAATCCAGGATGTAGTTCGATGACTCTTCCCATTAACCATTTAGTAGGGGGTAAATTGTTATCTTTAATGAGAACAATATTGTTTATTTCGATGTTGTTTTTCTTCGTGTGCCATTTACTGATTTGTTGAAGATTCGTTAAATATTCTAGCGACCACCGCTTCCATAATTGCTTGTTCATGTGCTGTATTAATTTCCATCTGGAAAGTGTGGATAGTTTAGCATCTGCGAGATCTTCAGAAGGTAGTTGAGTTGTGGCGCGTCCAATGAGGAAATGACCTGGTGTTAAATAATCGACATCGTCCGATGATAGCACACAAACTGGGCGGGAGTTCAGCATTGATTCAACCTCAGCTAGAAGTGTTATCATTTCGTCGAGAATTAAGATGTGCCCGTTCGTTACTCTGCGCAGGTGATGCTTTGCACTTTTTACTGCCGCTTCCCATAAACCTCCAAATGCGGTGAGCTCGGAGGAATAAACTTAAATGTTATTTGATCTGTCAGTAAGAAATGTGAAAAATTATTAGCATTATCTCTTATAAATTTAAACAAATCATATAAATGGTTGCGGGCTCCTATAAAGTTTGTCCCGTTATCGCTGATGATCTCTTTGCATATGCCTCTGCGTGCTATAAATCTTCTTAATGCGGCGATGTATGCTTCAGATGTTAGGTCGGTGACTAGTTCTATATGAACTGCCTTAGTAGAAAGACAAATGAAAATGCAAATGTACATCTTGTGGGTTTTCTGGTCTCTTCCTTTGATCAAGTGAATGGGAAAGGGCCCTGCATAGTCTACGCCAACCTTGTAGAATGGTTTGATTAGTTCTACTCTCGTTGTAGGTAGATCGCCCATGATTTGGTTGAGGGTCTTGGCATCATACTTCACACATTTTACGCAACTTCGTACCGTTTTCTTGATTAAATTTCGAGCTCCTAAGATTCAATATTTCGTTCGAAGCGTTGCCATCATTAGTGTTGGACCAGCATGTAGGTATCGCAAATGATGCTCTCGTACAATTGACTCTGTTAATTCATCTTTGGCATGCAATATTAACGGGTGCTTGATGCTGTAGGTAATTGATGCGTTACTAATTCTACCTCCAACTCGAAGTAACCCGTTTTCATCTAGAAACGGTTTTAGGTTCAAAATCTTGCTTGTCGATAGAAGCTCTTTATTAGATGCCAACAATTTCATTTCTTCTTTAAAGTGTTTGATTTGAATATGCTTTATTAAAATTACATGAGGTTTTTGTAATTCTACGCTGGTAAGGTAAGGTAATATGGATTTTGGAAGAGTTGGGGCTTTTCTTTGAAGGAAACGGAAAACATACGCTAGGATTCTGGTGATTTTGTTATAGCTCGATATTCTTTTTACTAAATTGTCTATGATATTTCGCTCAGGAATTTGTATGGTGAGTATCTGAGAACGCATTTCTTCAGTTGTGGTAGTATCGCGTTTGTCACTAGGCCATTTGTTTGGGTCTGTTAACCATGATGGTCCTTTCCACCATAGACTAAAATCCCGTAGTTGTTCTGGATCTAATCCTCTAGAGGCACAGTCAGCAGGATTATCATGTGAGTCTACGTGTCTCCATTGGGATCTGCTCATCGTTGTTAGTATTTCCCCTGTCCGATTGCCAACGAAAGTATTCCATTTTGCAGGGTGTGTTGATAGCCAATCTAGAACTATAGTAGAATCGGTCCATGCTATGGTTTTAGATACCTCTAGTTGTAATCCCTGCTTTACTTTGTGCAACAATCGTGATAGCAGTGTAGCGCCACACAACTCTAACCGTGGAATAGAAATTTGCTTGACTGGTGCAACCTTGGTTTTCGATGATAGAATCCATATTTGTGCATCACCATTCTCCATTTTAACTTCGCCGTAAACAACCGCTGAATACGCATGCTGCGATGCATCAGAAAAGCCATGTAAAGAAATTTGGTGTTTGGTACTGTTGATAAATCTTTCAATTCTGATGTCGCTTATTTGAGGTAACTTATTGCGTATGTTCAGCCATTCTGTGGACAAATGATGGGGTAGTTGATCGTCCCAATTGAAATTCTCCATCCAAAGTTTCTGAAAGAATATTTTTATTTTTATGGTTACCGGTGCAAGCCATCCAATAGGGTCAAAGAGTCTACTAGCTTCTGACAGTTTTCCTCGTTTGGTAACAGTTGGTACCTTTGGCAGTTCTACTTGGAATTGGAAGCAATCGCTTTGCGGATTCCAATATAACCCTAAAACCTTGAATGATGAGGATGGTTCTATTTCAAGAATGCTAAGTTGGTCCTTTAAAATTTGGCTGCTGAATATTTCGCCTTTATTTGTTAACCATTTTCTCAAATTGAATCCAGAAGCTGACAGGATGGTATTGATTTCTTCTTTCAATTTGGTTGCTTCTTCAATTGAGTCAGCTCCAGTCATTAGATCGTCCACGTACATATTAGTTTTTATTTGATTTACTGCATTCGGAAATATCTGATCGAATTTAACTGTCGATTCGTGGAGGGCACGAGTCGCAAGGTAAGTAGCACTGGCTGTACCGTATGTGACGGTTTGTAACTCGTATGTCGTGAAAGTTGTCTCTGGTGAGTTTCTCCATAATACCCTCTGGTAATTGGTGTCTGCACTGTCAACTAGAACTTGCCGAAACATTTTTTCGACGTCTACTGTGAAGGCTACTTTAAACGTTCTAAATCGCAAAAGAATTTCAAACAATGTGGATTGAATTGTTGGTCCGATTGCTAGACAATCGTTCAATGATTTCCCCGTATCTGACTTGGATGAACCGTCGAACACGACTCTTAACTTAGTAGTAGTGCTCGAGTTTTTCTGAACACCGTGATGTGGAAGATAGTAACCTGGAGTGTCTTCATCATCTTTCGTTATTGCTTTCATATGGTTCAGCTTTATGTATTCTTCCATGAAATCCTTGTACATTGTTGCAAACTCGTTGTCCTTTTTAAATTTTCTTTCAATTGAATACATTCGTTGGACAGCACATCTATATGAATTACCTATTGATGTGGGAGGAAGTTTGAAGGGTAAACGTACCTTAAATCGACCAGAAATGTCTTTAACGGTTGTCTCTGTAAAATAGTTTTCACAAAATGTTTCTTCCTTTGAATTATATTTATTTAGGTAATCTAACGATTCAAGTTCCCAGAATTTTTGCAGCTGGTAGTCTAAATTGGCTTCTGAATTGGTTAATGTTGTGGTCATGGATTGGATTTTTTGTTGACTTTCTGTATGTCCCGCTACGATCCATCCTAATTTGGTTTTTTGCAAAATTAAATTGTTTGAAGCGATTACCTTTTCTTGTAGAAGTAGATCGAAGAACTTGTCAGCACCAATAATAACGTCTATTTCTAATCCTCTGTGAAAATCTGGATCTGCAAGTTGGTAATTTTGAAAATATGCCATGTCGATATGATGAACAGTAGATTGTTTCGCTGTTAATTTGGGAAAAACATATGCTTCTATTTGCAATTTTGGCACCGGTTTACATGCTGGTGTGACTGATAGTGATACCGATCCCCTAGTGTATCCACTCAAAGCTCCTCCTATTCCACTTATTGCTAGTTTAGCGTAACTTCGTTTTAACTGTAGTCTTTGTACACAATTCTCCGTAATGAAACTGCATTGTGATCCTGAGTCAAGTAGAGCACGGCACAAGTGGGATTGGTTTTGTTCATCAAGTACACGAATTAATGCTGTTGGTAATATTGAATTTGCAATTTGAAGTCTGGTGTTTATACTGGGTTTTAGATTTACACCGATAAATATTGTGGTTATTGTTAAAACAATTAAAGCAACGATTTTCATTTATTAGCAATTGCTTTCTTTTTTCTACAGAATATGTTTTAAATTTATTACATTCATATAATTTGTGTTCCTCTTCCGGACACAATGAGCATGGTAAACTTTGTAATATATGAGACTGAGAAGAAGTATGAGCCTTTATAATCGGTTTATTGTAGTTCCTCAAGCGCGTCTATTCTTTTTATGAGGAAGTCGAAGAACTGTTTTATTGTAGGTAGTTCGTAATCTGCAGAAGCTTGGGCCCACAAACTGTTAGTTTCGTCGTCTAATTTGTTGACTAATATGTAGATTAGCCAATGGTCTCTGGTTTCAGAATCTTCTCCTAATGCTTTGAGACCTCGCAAGATTTCGTCGGATGTGTCAAGCAGTCACATTTACACTATTTACACTATTTGTTGTAGTTATTTACACTATTTGTTGTAGTTACAGTTGGCTGAGTCATAAAATTCTTTATAAATGCTTGGATAGTATGTTTCTTACGATCATATCGGTTTCTTAATTTCTGCAGTGCTTCTATATAATTTGCATCAGTTATGCTGAAATGCTTTAAAAGACCTGCGGCATCACCTTGCAGCGTGCCTTTTAAATATTGGAGTTTTTGTGAAGGTGTTAATCTAACATTGTCGTGTATAGTGGAACAAAATAAGTCGTGGTATGATTGCCACTCGGTGTAGTTTCCAGAGAACGTGGGTATTGTGATTTTTGGCAATTTTACTTCGGTATGCGTTCCATTCAATGTAGCATCTGCTATGG
Source organism: Tipula lateralis (assembly GCA_963932295.1). Taxonomy (NCBI): domain Eukaryota; kingdom Metazoa; phylum Arthropoda; class Insecta; order Diptera; family Tipulidae; genus Tipula; species Tipula lateralis. Next base: position 2,763,913 of record OZ010739.1, on the reverse strand, counting down.
TATCGTTAAGGTTTATTGCTGGTTCCACTCTTGTCCGCAGCGCTAGATTTAAGCCTGATACTACCGTGTAATAATTTTCTTCAAAATCTTCATCAATTTCTTCCTTGCTGTCCAAAGTTACAATTTTATTTTCTATCTCCATAAATTCGGTACGATACCGCTCTACATTAGATAATCTGACTTTAATGTCTTCTGCGTTAGTAGTAGTTTTTATTTCGTTTATATATTTAAGCAGCTTCGTCATGCTACCCTTGATATACGCACGACGCTTTTTTAAAAATATTAAGTCCGCCATTTGTAATGAATTTCACTTAAATGTTATTGAGATTAAACCTTTTTTTATCACTGGTTTTTATCACTTATCACTGGTTAACCTTTCAAATAGTGTTTTAGCCCGTAGTTTTTTCGATATTTCAACGCTTTTCAATGATAAGACGCTTTATTTACTAATTATTGTAACTTGTGTATTATTGTACTAATTGATACTTGCGGTTTTTGGTTGTTAGAACTTCCTTGTTATTTATATGAGCTCCTTTCATGCGGTTGTTTAGATGATGTATTTCCAAATGTGTGGTTTTTATATCCGGCTCGTAGGACCAATGTTTTATACCAATCTGGGTACCACGAACTATATAATTAAATTGGCACAAATGGGTGTTGGTTCAATAAACTCTTTCCCTTTAAGGAATTGGGATTCTTGATTAATTGGATAATTGGATATGAATTTGATTATTGATACGGATGCTTAGTAATTGGTTGGTAGTAAACACTTTGGAATTTTTGGTAATTTAATTTTTGTTAGATATCAACACTTCGATGGTTGGTTGGTAAGAGATTTTTTTTATATTTTTTATTTTGAATTGGCTTTCAAATATTTTACAATTATTTCAGTTCATGTTATCGCCGTTGGATGCTTAAGTTGTATTTTAATTTTAGAGTATAAAACGCACTCAAAATATGAATATTTGAGCTACTGTAACATTGATGAGGGTTTAAAATCTTTACAAATTATTATTAGATAAATGTCAATTACTTGACAATACATAAAGTGGAAATTCATAAAGGTAAATATAATAAATTTATATAATTCAAAGATTAAATAATAAACGAATATTTTTCCATAGCTAATTTATAATAAATTGATTGCTACGGTCATAATGGATATAAATATAATCGTAATTAAGATGAGTATTAAATATAATAATAATTCACATTCATTCATTGATGTTATTTTTTTGTTTGATTTCAGCTTCGTACAGGACAGCGATCAAGTTCAAGGTTGGTTTATGTATTTGTTTTGTTGTGATAATTTTCTTGTTTTTAATTGTTGTTTTATTTTTTAGATATGAAATCACTGGATCATCAACAGAGATAAAACAGTCTTTGGGTCACGTTTGTATGAGAGGATTTTCTCATATGTACATACATAAAAATGACAATCTTTTAATTTCGATACCGCCAATCCTAGAGATAAATCCGTGTATAAATTCGTATAGTGGCATTTATGGCCAGATAGGTCATAACAATACCAATCTACCGTGTAAACGTCATTTCCATATGATGGAGATAAAACAGTCTTTGGGTCACTTTTGTATGAGAGGATTTTCTTATATGTGGATACATAAAAATGAATCTTTTAAATTCGATACCGCCAATCCTAGAGATAAATCCGTGTATAAATCCGTATAGTGGCATTTATGGCCAGATAGGTCATAATTATACCAATATACCGTGTAAACGTCATTTCCATATGATGGGGATAAAACAGTCTTTGGGCCACGTTTGTATGAGAGGATTTTCTCATATGTTCATACATAAAAATGACAATCTTTTAAATTCGATACCGCCAATCCTAGAGATAAATCCGTGTATAAATCCGTATAGTGGCATTTATGGCCAGATAGGTCATAACAATACCAATCTACCGTGTAAACATCATTTCCACATGATGGAGATAAAACAGTCTTTGGGTCATGTTTGTATAAGAGGATTTTCTCATATGTTCATACATAAAAATGACAATCTTTTAAATTCGATACCGCCAATCCTACAGATAAATCTGTATAGTGGCATATATGGCCAGATAGGTCATAACAATACCAATCTAACGTGTAAACATCATTTCCATATGATGGGGATAAAACAGTCTTTGAGTCACTTTTGTATGAGAGGATTTCCATATGATGGGGATAAAACAGTCTTTCAGTCACTTTTGTATGAGAGGTTTTTCTCATATGTACATACATAAAAATGACAATCTTTTAAATTCAATACCGCCAAGCCTAGAGATAAATCCGTATAGTGGCATATATGGCCAGATAGGTCATAACAATACCAATCTACCGTGTAAACATCATTTCCATATGATGGAGATAAAACAGTCTTTGGGTCACGTTTGTATGAGAGGATTTTCTCATATGTACATACATAAAAATGACAATCTTTTAAATTCAATACTGCCAAGCCTAGAGATAAATCCGTATAGTGGCATATATGGCCAGATAGGTCATAACAATACCAATCTACCGTGTAAACATCATTTCCATATGATGGGGATAAAACAGTCTTTAGGTCACTTTTGTATGAGAGGATTTTCTCATATGTACATACATGAAAATGACAATCTTTTAAACTCAATACCGCCAAGCCTAGAGATAAATCCGTATAGTGGCATATATGGCCAGATAGGTCATAACAATACCAATCTACCGTGTAAACATCATTTCCATATAATGGAGATAAAACAGTCTTTGAGTCACTTTTGTATGAGAGGATTTTCTCATATGTACATACATAAAAATGACAATCTTTTAAATTCAATACCGCTAAGCCTACAGATAAGTCCGTATAGTGGCATATATGGCCAGATAGGTCATAACAATATCAATCTACCGTGTAAACATCATTTCCATATGATGGGGATAAAACAGTCTTTAGGTCACTTTTGTATGAGAGGATTTTCTCATATGTACATACATAAAAATGACAATCTTTTGAATTCAATACCGCCAATCCTAGAGATAAATCCGTATAGTGGCATATATTGCCAGATAGATCATAACAAAACCAATTTACCGTGTAAACGCCATTTCCATATTATGGGGATAAAACAGTCTTTGAGTCACTTTTGTATGAGAGGATTTTCTCATATGTACATACATAAAAATGACAATCTTTTAAACTCAATACCGCCAAGCCTAGAGATAAATCCGTATAGTGGCATATATGGCCAGATAGGTCAGAACAATACCAATCTACCGTGTAAACGTCATTTCCATATGATGGAGATAAATCAGTCTTTGGGTCACGTTTGTATGAGAGGATTTTCTCATATGTACATACATGAAAATGACAATCTTTTAAACTCAATACCGCCAAGCCTAGAGATAAATCCGTAAAGTGGCATATATGGCCAGATAGGTCATAACAATACCAATCTACCGTGTAAACATCATTTCCATATGATGGGGATAAAACAGTATTTGAGTCACTTTTGTATGAGAGGATTTTCTCATATGTATACATACATAAAAATGACAATCTTTTAAATTCAATACCGCCAAGCCTAGAGATAAATCCGTATAGTGGCATATATGGCCAGATAGGTCATAACAATACCAATCTACCGTGTAAACATCATTTCCATATGATGGGGATAAAACAGTTTTTGAGTCACTTTTGTATGAGAGGATTTCCATATGATGGGGATAAAACAGTCTTTCAGTCACTTTTGTATGAGAGGTTTTTCTCATATGTACATACATAAAAATGACAATCTTTTAAATTCAATACCGCCAAGCCTAGAGATAAATCCGTATAGTGGCATATATGGCCAGATAGGTCATAACAATACCAATCTACCGTGTAAACATCATTATCATATGATGGGGATAAAACAGTCTTTGGGTCACGTTTGTATGAGAGGATTTTCTCATATGTACATACATGAAAATGACAATCTTTTAAACTCAATACCGCCAAGCCTAGAGATAAATCCGTATAGTGGCATATATGGCCAGATAGGTAATTACAATACCAATCTACCGTGTAAACATCATTTCCATATGATGGGGATAAAACAGTCTTTGAGTCACTTTTGTATGAGAGGATTTTCTCATATGTACATACATAAAAATGACAATCTTTTAAATTCAATACCGCCAAGCCTAGAGATAAATCCGTATAGTGGCATATATGGCCAGATAGGTCATAACAATACCAATCTACCGTGTAAACATCATTTCCATATCATGGGGATAAAACAGTATTTGAGTCACTTTTGTATGAGAGGATTTTCTCATATGTACATACATAATAAATGACAATCTTTTAAACTCAATACCGCCAAGCCTAGAGATAAATCCGTATAGTGGCATATATGGCCAGATAGGTCATAACAATACCAATCTACTATAATGGTGTAAACGCCATTTCCATATGATGGGGATAAAACAGTCTTTGGGTCACTTTTGTATGAGAGGATTTTCTCATATGTACATACATAAAAATGACAATTTTAAATTCAATACCGCCAAGCCTAGAGATAAATCCGTATAGTGGCATATATGGCCAGATAGGTCATAACAATACCAATCTACCGTGTAAACATCATTTCCATATGATGGGGATAAAACAGTCTTTCAGTCACTTTTGTTTGAGAGGTTTTTCTCATATGTACATACATGAAAATGACAATCTTTTGAACTCAATACCGCCAAGCCTAGAGATAAATCCGTATAGTGGCATATATGGCCAGATAGGTCATAACAATACCAATCTACCGTGTAAACATCATTTCCATATGATGGGGATAAAACAGTCTTTGGGTCACTTTTGTATGAGAGGATTTTCTCATATGTACATACATGAAAATGACAATCTTTTAAACTCAATACCGCCAAGCCTAGAGATAAATCCGTATAGTGGCATATATGGCCAGATAGGTCAGAACAATACCAATCTACCGTGTAAACATCATTTCCATATGATGGGGATAAAACAGTCTTTGGGTCACTTTTGTATGAGAGGATTTTCTCATATGTACATACATGAAAATGACAATCTTTTAAACTCAATACCTCCAAGCCTAGAGATAAATCCGTATAGTGGCATATATGGCCAGATAGGTCAGAACAATACCAATCTACCGTGTAAACATCATTTCCATATGATGGGGATAAAACAGTATTTGAGTCACTTTTGTATGAGAGGATTTTCTCATATGTATACATAAAAATGACAATCTTTTCAATTCAATACCGCCAAGCCTACAGATAAATCCGTATAGTGGCATATATGGCCAGATAGGTCATAACAATATCAATCTACCGTGTAAACGTCATTTCCATATGATGGAGATAAAACAGTCTTTGGGTCACGTTTGTATGAGAGGATTTTCTCATATGTTCATACATAAAAATGACAATCTTTTAAATTCAATACCGCCAAGTCTAGAGATAAATCCGTATAGTGGCATATATGGCCAGATAGGTCATAACAATACCAATCTAGCGTGTAAACATCATTTCCATATTATGGGGATAAAACAGTCTTTGGGTCACTTTTGTATGAGAGGTTTTTCTCATATGTACATACATAAAAATGACAATCTTTTAAACTCAATACCGCCAAGCCTAGAGATAAATCCGTATAGTGGCATATATAGCCAGATAGGTCATAACAATACCAATCTACCGTGTAAACATCATTTCCATATGATGGGGATAAAACAGTCTTTGGGTCACTTTTGTATGAGAGGATTTTCTCATATGTACATACATGAAAATGACAATCTTTTAAACTCAATACCGCCAAGCCTAGAGATAAATCCGTATAGTGGCATATATGGCCAGATAGGTCAGAACAATACCAATCTACCGTGTAAACATCATTTCCATATGATGGGGATAAAACAGTCTTTGGGTCACTTTTGTATGAGAGGATTTTCTCATATGTACATACATGAAAATGACAATCTTTTAAACTCAATACCGCCAAGCCTAGAGATAAATCCGTATAGTGGCATATATGGCCAGATAGGTCAGAACAATACCAATCTACCGTGTAAACATCATTTCCATATGATGGGGATAAAACAGTATTTGAGTCACTTTTGTATGAGAGGATTTTCTCATATGTATACATAAAAATGACAATCTTTTCAATTCAATACCGCCAAGCCTACAGATAAATCCGTATAGTGGCATATATGGCCAGATAGGTCATAACAATATCAATCTACCGTGTAAACGTCATTTCCATATGATGGAGATAAAACAGTCTTTGGGTCACGTTTGTATGAGAGGATTTTCTCATATGTACATACATGAAAATGACAATCTTTTAAACTCAATACCGCCAAGCCTAGAGATAAATCCGTATAGTGGCATATATGGCCAGATAGGTCAGAACAATACCAATCTACCGTGTAAACATCATTTCCATATGATGGGGATAAAACAGTCTTTGGGTCACTTTTGTATGAGAGGATTTTCTCATATGTACATACATGAAAATGACAATCTTTTAAACTCAATACCGCCAAGTCTAGAGATAAATCCGTATAGTGGCATATATGGCCAGATAGGTCATAACAATACCAATCTACCATGTAAACATCATTTCCATATGATGGGGATAAAACAGTCTTTGAGTCACTTTTGTATGAGAGGATTTCCATATGATGGGGATAAAACAGTCTTTGGGTCACTTTTGTATGAGAGGTTTTTCTCATATGTACATACATAAAAATGACAATCTTTTAAACTCAATACCGCCAAGCCTAGAGATAAATCCGTATAGTGGCATATATAGCCAGATAGGTCATAACAATACCAATCTACCGTGTAAACATCATTTCCATATGATGGGGATAAAACAGTCTTTGGGTCACTTTTGTATGAGAGGATTTTCTCATATGTACATACATGAAAATGACAATCTTTTAAACTCAATACCGCCAAGCCTAGAGATAAATCCGTATAGTGGCATATATGGCCAGATAGGTAATTACAATACCAATCTACCGTGTAAACATCATTTCCATATGATGGGGATAAAACAGTCTTTGAGTCACTTTTGTATGAGAGGATTTTCTCATATGTACATACATAAAAATGACAATCTTTTAAATTCAATACCGCCAAGCCTAGAGATAAATCCGTATAGTGGCATATATGGCCAGATAGGTCATAACAATACCAATCTACCGTGTAAACATCATTTCCATATCATGGGGATAAAACAGTATTTGAGTCACTTTTGTATGAGAGGATTTTCTCATATGTACATACATAATAAATGACAATCTTTTAAACTCAATACCGCCAAGCCTAGAGATAAATCCGTATAGTGGCATATATGGCCAGATAGGTCATAACAATACCAATCTACTATAATGGTGTAAACGCCATTTCCATATGATGGGGATAAAACAGTCTTTGGGTCACTTTTGTATGAGAGGATTTTCTCATATGTACATACATAAAAATGACAATTTTAAATTCAATACCGCCAAGCCTAGAGATAAATCCGTATAGTGGCATATATGGCCAGATAGGTCATAACAATACCAATCTACCGTGTAAACATCATTTCCATATGATGGGGATAAAACAGTCTTTCAGTCACTTTTGTTTGAGAGGTTTTTCTCATATGTACATACATGAAAATGACAATCTTTTGAACTCAATACCGCCAAGCCTAGAGATAAATCCGTATAGTGGCATATATGGCCAGATAGGTCATAACAATACCAATCTACCGTGTAAACATCATTTCCATATGATGGGGATAAAACAGTCTTTGGGTCACTTTTGTATGAGAGGATTTTCTCATATGTACATACATGAAAATGACAATCTTTTAAACTCAATACCGCCAAGCCTAGAGATAAATCCGTATAGTGGCATATATGGCCAGATAGGTCAGAACAATACCAATCTACCGTGTAAACATCATTTCCATATGATGGGGATAAAACAGTCTTTGGGTCACTTTTGTATGAGAGGATTTTCTCATATGTACATACATGAAAATGACAATCTTTTAAACTCAATACCGCCAAGCCTAGAGATAAATCCGTATAGTGGCATATATGGCCAGATAGGTCAGAACAATACCAATCTACCGTGTAAACATCATTTCCATATGATGGGGATAAAACAGTATTTGAGTCACTTTTGTATGAGAGGATTTTCTCATATGTATACATAAAAATGACAATCTTTTCAATTCAATACCGCCAAGCCTAGAGATAAATCCGTATAGTGGCATATATGGCCAGATAGGTCATAACAATATCAATCTACCGTGTAAACGTCATTTCCATATGATGGAGATAAAACAGTCTTTGGGTCACGTTTGTATGAGAGGATTTTCTCATATGTTCATACATAAAAATGACAATCTTTTAAATTCAATACCGCCAAGTCTAGAGATAAATCCGTATAGTGGCATATATGGCCAGATAGGTCATAACAATACCAATCTAGCGTGTAAACATCATTTCCATATTATGGGGATAAAACAGTCTTTGGGTCACTTTTGTATGAGAGGTTTTTCTCATATGTACATACATAAAAATGACAATCTTTTAAACTCAATACCGCCAAGCCTAGAGATAAATCCGTATAGTGGCATATATAGCCAGATAGGTCATAACAATACCAATCTACCGTGTAAACATCATTTCCATATGATGGGGATAAAACAGTCTTTGGGTCACTTTTGTATGAGAGGATTTTCTCATATGTACATACATGAAAATGACAATCTTTTAAACTCAATACCGCCAAGCCTAGAGATAAATCCGTATAGTGGCATATATGGCCAGATAGGTCATAACAATACCAATCTACCGTGTAAACATCATTTCCATATGATGGGGATAAAACAGTCTTTGAGTCACTTTTGTATGAGAGGATTTCCATATGATGGGGATAAAACAGTCTTTGGGTCACTTTTGTATGAGAGGTTTTTCTCATATGTACATACATAAAAATGACAATCTTTTAAACTCAATACCGCCAAGCCTAGAGATAAATCCGTATAGTGGCATATATAGCCAGATAGGTCATAACAATACCAATCTACCGTGTAAACATCATTTCCATATGATGGGGATAAAACAGTCTTTGGGTCACTTTTGTATGAGAGGATTTTCTCATATGTACATACATGAAAATGACAATCTTTTAAACTCAATACCGCCAAGCCTAGAGATAAATCCGTATAGTGGCATATATGGCCAGATAGGTCATAACAATACCAATCTACCGTGTAAACGTCATTTCCATATGATGGAGATAAAACAGTCTTTGGGTCACGTTTGTATGAGAGGATTTTCTCATATGTTCATACATAAAAATGACAATCTTTTAAATTCAATACCGCCAAGTCTAGAGATAAATCCGTATAGTGGCATATATGGCCAGATAGGTCAAAACAATACCAATCTAGCGTGTAAACATCATTTCCATATAATGGAGATAAAACAGTCTTTGGGTCACTTTTGTATGAGAGGATTTTCTCATATGTACATACATGAAAATGACAATCTTTTAAACTCAATACCGCCAAGCCTAGAGATAAATCCGTATAGTGGCATACATGGCCAGATAGGTCATAACAATACCAATCTACCGTGTAAACATCATTTCCATATTATGGGGATAAAACAGTCTTTGAGTCACTTTTGTATGAGAGGATTTTCTCATATGTTCATACATAAAAATGACAATCTTTTAAATTCAATACCGCCAATCCTACAGATAAATCCGTATAGTAGCATATATGGCCAGATAGGTCATAACAATACCAATCTACCGTGTTAACATCATTTCCAAATGATGGGGATAAAACAGTCTTTGAGTCACTTTTGTATGAGAGGATTTTTATATGATGGGGATAAAACAGTCTTTCAGTCACTTTTGTATTAGAGGTTTTTCTCATATGTACATACATAAAAATGACAATCTTTTAAACTCAATACCGCCAAGCCTAGAGATAAATCCGTATAGTGGCATATATGGCCAGATAGGTCATAGCAATACCAATCTACCGTGTTAACATCATTTCCATATGATGGGGATAAAACGGTCTTTCAGTCACTTTTGTATTAGAGGTTTTTCTCATATGTACATACATAAAAATGACAATCTTTTAAATTCAATACCGCCAAGCCTAGAGATAAATCCGTATAGTGGCATATATGGCCAGATAGGTCATAACAATACCAATCTACCGTGTAAACATCATTTCCATATGATGGGGATAAAACAGTCTTTGGGTCACTTTTGTATGAGAGGATTTTCTCATATGTACATACATGAAAATGACAATCTTTTAAACTCAATACCGCCAAGCCTAGAGATAAATCCGTATAGTGGCATATATGGCCAGATAGGTCAGAAAAATACCAATCTACCGTGTAAACATCATTTCCATATGATGGGGATAAAACAGTATTTGAGTCACTTTTGTATGAGAGGATTTTCTCATATGTATACATACATAAAAATGACAATCTTTTAAATTCAATACCGCCAAGCCTAGAGATTAATCCGTATAGTGGCATATATGGCCAGATAGGTCATAACAATATCAATCTACCGTGTAAACATCATTTCCATATGATGGAGATAAAACAGTCTTTGAGTCACTTTTGTATGAGAGGATTTTCTCATATGTACATACATAAAAATGACAATCTTTTAAATTCAATACCGCCAAGCCTACAGATAAATCCGTATAGTGGCATATATGGCCAGATAGGTCAGAACAATACCAATCTACCGTGTAAACATCATTTCCATATGATGGGGATAAAACAGTATTTGAGTCACTTTTGTATGAGAGGATTTTCTCATATGTATACATACATAAAAATGACAATCTTTTAAATTCAATACCGCCAAGCCTAGAGATTAATCCGTATAGTGGCATATATGGCCAGATAGGTCATAACAATATCAATCTACCGTGTAAACATCATTTCCATATGATGGAGATAAAACAGTCTTTGAGTCACTTTTGTATGAGAGGATTTTCTCATATGTACATACATAAAAATGACAATCTTTTAAATTCAATACCGCCAAGCCTACAGATAAATCCGTATAGTGGCATATATGGCCAGATAGGTCATAGCAATACCAATCTACCGTGTAAACGTCATTTCCATATGATGGAGATAAAACAGTCTTTGGGTCACGTTTGTATGAGAGGATTTTCTCATATGTACATACATGAAAATGACAATCTTTTAAATTCAATACCGCCAAGCCTAGAGATAAATCCGTATAGTGGCATATATGGCCAGATAGGTTATAACAATACCAATCTACCGTGTAAACATCATTTCCATATAATGGGGATAAAACAGTCTTTGGGTCACTTTTGTATGAGAGGATTTTCTCATATGTACATACATGAAAATGACAATCTTTTAAACTCAATACCGCCAAGCCTAGAGATAAATCCGTATAGTGGCATATATGGCCAGATAGGTCAGAAAAATACCAATCTACCGTGTAAACATCATTTCCATATGATGGGGATAAAACAGTATTTGAGTCACTTTTGTATGAGAGGATTTTCTCATATGTATACATACATAAAAATGACAATCTTTTAAATTCAATACCGCCAAGCCTAGAGATTAATCCGTATAGTGGCATATATGGCCAGATAGGTCATAACAATATCAATCTACCGTGTAAACATCATTTCCATATGATGGAGATAAAACAGTCTTTGAGTCACTTTTGTATGAGAGGATTTTCTCATATGTACATACATAAAAATGACAATCTTTTAAATTCAATACCGCCAAGCCTACAGATAAATCCGTATAGTGGCATATATGGCCAGATAGGTCATAGCAATACCAATCTACCGTGTAAACGTCATTTCCATATGATGGAGATAAAACAGTCTTTGGGTCACGTTTGTATGAGAGGATTTTCTCATATGTACATACATGAAAATGACAATCTTTTAAATTCAATACCGCCAAGCCTAGAGATAAATCCGTATAGTGGCATATATGGCCAGATAGGTTATAACAATACCAATCTACCGTGTAAACATCATTTCCATATAATGGGGATAAAACAGTCTTTGAGTCACTTTTGTATGAGAGGATTTTCTCATATGTACATACATGAAAATGACAATCTTTTAAACTCAATACCGCCAAGCCTACAGATAAATCCGTATAGTGGCATATATGGCCAGATAGGTCATAACAATACCAATCTACCGTGTAAACATCATTTCCATATGATGGGGATAAAACAGTCTTTGAGTCACTTTTGTATGAGAGGATTTTCTCATATGTACATACATAAAAATGACAATCTTTTAAATTCAATACCGCCAATCCTACAGATAAATCCGTATAGTGGCATATATGGCCAGATAGGTCATAACAATACCAATCTACCGTGTAAACGTCATTTCCATATGATGGAGATAAAACAGTCTTTGGGTCACGTTTGTATGAGAGGATTTTCTCATATGTACATACATAAAAATGACAATTTTTAATTCAATACCGCCAAGCCTAGAAATAAATCCGTATAGGTAGTGACATATATGGCCAGATAGGTCATAACAATACCAATCTACCGTGTTAACATCATTTCCATATGATGGAGATAAAACAGTCTTTGAGTCACTTTTGTATGAGAGGATTTTCTCATATGTACATACATAAAAATGACAATCTTTTCAATGCAATACCGCCAAGCCTAGAGATAAATCCGTATAGTGGCATATATGGCCAGATAGGTCAGAACAATACCAATCTACCGTGTAAACGTCATTTCCATATGATGGGGATAAAACAGTCTTTGGGTCACGTTTGTATGAGAGGATTTTCTCATATGTTCATACATAAAAATGACAATCTTTTAAATTCAATACCGCCAAGCCTAGAGATAAATCCGTATAGTGGCATATATGGCCAGATAGGTCATAACAATACCAATCTACCGTGTAAACGTCATTTTCATATGATGGGGATAAAACAGTATTTGGGTCACTTTTGTATGAGAGGATTTTCTCATATGTACATACATGAAAATGACAATCTTTTAACTTCAATACCGCCAAGCCTAGAGATAAATCCGTATAGTGGTATATATGGCCAGATAGGTCATAGCAATACCAATCTACCGTGTAAACATCATTTCCATATGATAGGAATAAAACAGTCTTTGAGTCACTTTTGTATGAGAGGATTTTCTCATATGTACATACATAAAAATGACAATCTTTTAAATTCAATACCGCCAATCCTACAGATAGATCCGTATAGTGGCATATATGGTCAGATAGGTCATAGCAATACCAATCTACCGTGTAAACATCATTTCCATATGATAGGAATTAAACAGTCTTTGAGTCACTTTTGTATGAGAGGATTTTCTCATATGTACATACATAAAAATGACAATCTTTTAAATTCAATACCGCCAATCCTACAGATAGATCCGTATAGTGGCATATATGGCCAGATAGGTCATAACAATACCAATCTACCGTGTTAACATCATTTCCATATGATGGGGATAAAACAGTCTTTGAGTCAGTTTTGTATGAGAGGATTTTCTCATATGTACATACATAAAAATGACAATCTTTTCAATTCAATACCGCCAAGCCTAGAGATAAATCCGTATAGTGGCATATATGGCCAGATAGGTCATAACAATACCAATCTACCGTGTTAACATCATTTCCATATGATGGAGATAAAACAGTCTTTGAGTCACTTTTGTATGAGAGGATTTTCTCATATGTACATACATAAAAATGACAATCTTTTCAATTCAATACCGCCAAGCCTAGAGATAAATCCGTATAGTGGCATATATGGCCAGATAGGTCAGAACAATACCAATCTACCGTGTAAACGTCATTTCCATATGATGGAGATAAAACAGTCTTTGGGTCACGTTTGTATGAGAGGATTTTCTCATATGTACATACATGAAAATGACAATCTTTTAAATTCAATACCGCCAAGCCTAGAGATAAATCCGTATAGTGGCATATATGGCCAGATAGGTCATAGCAATACCAATCTACCGTGTAAACATCATTTCCATATGATAGGAATAAAACAGTCTTTGAGTCACTTTTGTATGAGAGGATTTTCTCAAATGTACATACATAAAAATGACAATTTTTAATTCAATACCGCCAAGCCTAGAAATAAATCCGTATATGTAGTGGTATATATGGCCAGATAGGTCATAACAATACCAATCTACCGTGTTAACATCATTTCCATATGATGGAGATAAAACAGTCTTTGAGTCACTTTTGTATGAGAGGATTTTCTCATATGTACATACATAAAAATGACAATCTTTTAAATTCAATACCGCCAAGCTTAGAGATAAATCCGTATAGTGGCATATATGGCCAGATAGGTCATAGCAATACCAATCTACCATGTAAACATCATTTCCATATGATAGGAATAAAACAGTCTTTGAGTCACTTTTGTATGAGAGGATTTTCTCATATGTACATACATAAAAATGACAATCTTTTAAATTCAATACCGCCAATCCTACAGATAGATCCGTATAGTGGCATATATGGCCAGATAGGTCATAACAATACCAATCTACCATGTAAACATCATTTCCATATGATGGGGATAAAACAGTCTTTGGGTCACGTTTGTATGAGAGGATTTTCTCATATGTACATACATAAAAATGACAATTTTTAATTCAATACCGCCAAGCCTAGAGATAAATCCGTATAGTGGCATATATGGCCAGATAGGTCATAACAATACCAATCTACCGTGTAAACATCATTTCCATATGATGGAGATAAAACAGTCTTTGAGTCACTTTTGTATGAGAGGATTTTCTCGTATGTACATACATAAAAATGACAATATTTTCAATTCAATACCGCCAAGCCTAGAGATAAATCCGTATAGTGGCATATATGGCCAGATAGGTCATAACAATACCAATCTACCGTGTAAACATCATTTCCATATGATGGAGATAAAACAGTCTTTGAGTCACTTTTGTATGAGAGGATTTTCTCATATGTTCATACATAAAAATGACAATCTTTTAAATTCAATACCGCCAAGCCTAGAGATAAATCCGTATAGTGGCATATATGGCCAGATAAGTCATAACAATACCAATCTACCGTGTAAACATCATTTCCATATGATGGGGATAAAACAGTCTTTGGGTCACTTTTGTATGAGAGGATTTTCTCATATGTACATACATGAAAATGACAATCTTTTAAACTCAATACCGCCAAGCCTAGAGATAAATCCGTATAGTGGCATATATGGCCAGATAGGTCATAACAATACCAATCTACCGTGTAAACATCATTTCCATATGATGGGGATAAAACAGTCTTTGGGTCACTTTTGTATGAGAGGATTTTCTCATATGTACATACATAAAAATGACAATTTTTAATTCAATACCGCCAAGCCTAGAGATAAATCCGTATAGTGGCATATATGGCCAGATAGGTCATAACAATACCAATCTACCGTGTAAACATCATTTCCATATGATGGAGATAAAACAGTCTTTGAGTCACTTTTGTATGAGAGGATTTTCTCATATGTACATACATAAAAATGACAATCTTTTAAACTCAATACCGCCAATCCTACAGATAAATCCGTATAGTGGCATATATGGCCAGATAGGTCATAACAATACCAATCTACCGTGTAAACATCATTTCCATATGATAGGGATAAAACAGTCTTTGAGTCACTTTTGTATGAGAGGATTTTCTCATATGTTCATACATAAAAATGACAATCTTTTAAATTCAATACCGCCAAGCCTACAGATAAATCCGTATAGTGGCATATATGGCCAGATAGGTCATAACAATACCAATCTACCGTGTAAACATCATTTCCATATGATGGGGATAAAACAGTCTTTGGGTCACTTTTGTATGAGAGGATTTTCTCATATGTACATACATGAAAATGACAATCTTTTAAATTCAATACCGCCAAGCCTAGAGATAAATCCGTATAGTGGCATATATGGCCAGATAGGTCATAGCAATACCAATCTACCGTGTAAACATCATTTCCATATGATAGGAATAAAACAGTCTTTGAGTCACTTTTGTATGAGAGGATTTTCTCAAATGTACATACATAAAAATGACAATTTTTAATTCAATACCGCCAAGCCTAGAAATAAATCCGTATATGTAGTGGTATATATGGCCAGATAGGTCATAACAATACCAATCTACCGTGTTAACATCATTTCCATATGATGGAGATAAAACAGTCTTTGAGTCACTTTTGTATGAGAGGATTTTCTCATATGTACATACATAAAAATGACAATCTTTTAAATTCAATACCGCCAAGCTTAGAGATAAATCCGTATAGTGGCATATATGGCCAGATAGGTCATAGCAATACCAATCTACCATGTAAACATCATTTCCATATGATAGGAATAAAACAGTCTTTGAGTCACTTTTGTATGAGAGGATTTTCTCATATGTACATACATAAAAATGACAATCTTTTAAATTCAATACCGCCAATCCTACAGATAGATCCGTATAGTGGCATATATGGCCAGATAGGTCATAACAATACCAGTCTACCATGTAAACATCATTTCCATATGATGGGGATAAAACAGTCTTTGGGTCACGTTTGTATGAGAGGATTTTCTCATATGTACATACATAAAAATGACAATTTTTAATTCAATACCGCCAAGCCTAGAGATAAATCCGTATAGTGGCATATATGGCCAGATAGGTCATAACAATACCAATCTACCGTGTAAACATCATTTCCATATGATGGAGATAAAACAGTCTTTGAGTCACTTTTGTATGAGAGGATTTTCTCGTATGTACATACATAAAAATGACAATATTTTCAATTCAATACCGCCAAGCCTAGAGATAAATCCGTATAGTGGCATATATGGCCAGATAGGTCATAACAATACCAATCTACCGTGTAAACATCATTTCCATATGATGGAGATAAAACAGTCTTTGAGTCACTTTTGTATGAGAGGATTTTCTCATATGTACATACATAAAAATGACAATCTTTTAAACTCAATACCGCCAATCCTACAGATAAATCCGTATAGTGGCATATATGGCCAGATAGGTCATAACAATACCAATCTACCGTGTAAACATCATTTCCATATGATGGGGATAAAACAGTCTTTGAGTCACTTTTGTATGAGAGGATTTTCTCATATGTTCATACATAAAAATGACAATCTTTTAAATTCAATACCGCCAAGCCTAGAGATAAATCCGTATAGTGGCATATATGGCCAGATAAGTCATAACAATACCAATCTACCGTGTAAACATCATTTCCATATGATGGAGATAAAACAGTCTTTGAGTCACTTTTGTATGAGAGGATTTTCTCATATGTACATACATAAAAATGACAATCTTTTAAACTCAATACCGCCAATCCTACAGATAAATCCGTATAGTGGCATATATGGCCAGATAGGTCATAACAATACCAATCTACCGTGTAAACATCATTTCCATATGATGGAGATAAAACAGTCTTTGAGTCACTTTTGTATGAGAGGATTTTCTCATATGTACATACATAAAAATGACAATCTTTTAAACTCAATACCGCCAATCCTACAGATAAATCCGTATAGTGGCATATATGGCCAGATAGGTCATAACAATACCAATCTACCGTGTAAACATCATTTCCATATGATGGGGATAAAACAGTCTTTGAGTCACTTTTGTATGAGAGGATTTTCTCATATGTTCATACATAAAAATGACAATCTTTTAAATTCAATACCGCCAAGCCTAGAGATAAATCCGTATAGTGGCATATATGGCCAGATAGGTCATAACAATACCAATCTACCGTGTAAACATCATTTCCATATGATGGGGATAAAACAGTCTTTGGGTCACTTTTGTATGAGAGGATTTTCTCATATGTACATACATGAAAATGACAATCTTTTAAACTCAATACCGCCAAGCCTAGAGATAAATCCGTATAGTGGCATATATGGCCAGATAGGTCATAACAATACCAATCTACCGTGTAAACATCATTTCCATATGATGGGGATAAAACAGTCTTTGGGTCACTTTTGTATGAGAGGATTTTCTCATATGTACATACATAAAAATGACAATCTTTTAAATTCAATACCGCCAAGCCTAGAGATAAATCCGTATATGTAGTGGCATATATGGCCAGATAGGTCATAACAATACCAATCTAGCGTGTAAACATCATTTCCATATGATGGGGATAAAACAGTCTTTGGGTCACGTTTGTATGAGAGGATTTTCTCATATGTACATACATAAAAATGACAATTTTTAATTCAATACCGCCAAGCCTAGAGATAAATCCGTATAGTGGCATATATGGCGAGATAGGTCATAACAATACCAATCTACCGTGTAAACATCATTTCCATATGATGGAGATAAAACAGTCTTTGAGTCACTTTTGTATGAGAGGATTTTCTCGTATGTACATACATAAAAATGACAATATTTTCAATTCAATACCGCCAAGCCTAGAGATAAATCCGTATAGTAGCATATATGGCCAGATAGGTCATAACAATACCAATCTACCGTGTAAACATCATTTCCATATGATGGAGATAAAACAGTCTTTGAGTCACTTTTGTATGAGAGGATTTTCTCATATGTACATACATAAAAATGACAATCTTTTAAACTCAATACCGCCAATCCTACAGATAAATCCGTATAGTGGCATATATGGCCAGATAGGTCATAACAATACCAATCTACCTTGTAAACATCATTTCCATATGATGGGGATAAAACAGTCTTTGAGTCACTTTTGTATGAGAGGATTTTCTCATATGTATACATACATAAAAATGACAATCTTTTAAATTCAATACCGCCAAGCGTAGAGATAAATCCGTATAGTGGCATATATGGCCAGATAGGTCATAACAAAACCAATCTACCGTGTAAACATCATTTCCATATGATGGGGATAAAACAGTCTTTGGGTCACGTTTGTATGAGAGGATTTTCTCATATGTACATACATAAAAATGACAATCTTTTAAACTCAATACCGCCAAGCCTAGAGATAAATCCGTATAGTGGCATATATGGCCAGATAGGTCATAACAATACCAATCTACCGTGTAAACATCATTTCCATATGATGGGGATAAAACAGTCTTTGGGTCACTTTTGTATGAGAGGATTTTCTCATATGTACATTCATAAAAATGACAATCTTTTAAATTCAATACCGCCAAGCCT
Source organism: Tipula lateralis (assembly GCA_963932295.1). Classification (NCBI taxonomy): domain Eukaryota; kingdom Metazoa; phylum Arthropoda; class Insecta; order Diptera; family Tipulidae; genus Tipula; species Tipula lateralis. The sequence continues at coordinate 2,744,569 of OZ010739.1, read as the reverse complement.
ACAGATAAATCCGTATAGTGGCATATATGGCCAGATAGGTCATAACAATATCAATCTACCGTGTAAACATCATTTCCATATGATGGGGATAAAACAGTCTTTGGGTCACGTTTGTATGAGAGGATTTTCTCATATGTACATACATAAAAATGACAATTTTTAATTCAATACCGCCAAGCCTAGAGATAAATCCGTATATGTAGTGGCATATATGGCCAGATAGGTCATAACAATACCAATCTACCGTGTAAACATCATTTCCATATGATGGAGATAAAACAGTCTTTGAGTCACTTTTGTATGAGAGGATTTTCTCATATGTTCATACATAAAAATGACAATCTTTTAAATTCAATACCGCCAAGCCTAGAGATAAATCCGTATAGTGGCATATATGGCCAGATAGGTCATAACAATACCAATCTACCGTGTAAACATCATTTCCATATGATGGGGATAAAACAGTCTTTGGGTCACTTTTGTATGAGAGGATTTTCTCATATGTACATACATGAAAATGACAATTTTGAAACTCAATACCGCCAATCCTACAGATAAATCCGTATAGTGGCATATATGGCCAGATAGGTCATAACAATACCAATCTACCGTGTAAACATCATTTCCATATGATGGGAACAGTCTTTGGGTCACTTTTGTATGAGAGGATTTTCTCATATGTACATACATAAAAATGACAATCTTTTAAATTCAATACCGCCAAGCCTAGAGATAAATCCGTATAGTGGCATATATGGCCAGATAGGTCATAACAAAACCAATCTACCGTGTAAACATCATTTCCATATGATGGAGATAAAACAGTCTTTGAGTCACTTTTGTATGAGAGGATTTTCTCATATGTACATACATGAAAATGACAATCTTTTAAATTCAATACCGCCAAGCCTACAGATAAATCCGTATAGTGGCATATATGGCCAGATAGGTCATAACAAAACCAATCTACCGTGTAAACATCATTTCCATATGATGGGGATAAAACAGTCTTTGGGTCACGTTTGTATGAGAGGATTTTCTCATATGTACATACATAAAAATGACAATTTTTAATTCAATACCGCCAAGCCTAGAGATAAATCCGTATATGTAGTGGCATATATGGCCAGATAGGTCATAACAATACCAATCTACCGTGTAAACATCATTTCCATATGATAGGGATAAAACAGTCTTTGAGTCACTTTTGTATGAGAGGATTTTCTCATATGTACATACATGAAAATGACAATCTTTTAAATTCAATACCGCCAAGCCTAGAGATAAATCCGTATAGTGGCATATATGGCCAGATAGGTCATAACAATACCAATCTACCGTGTAAACATCATTTCCATATGATGGGGATAAAACAGTCTTTGGGTCACTTTTGTATGAGAGGATTTTCTCATATGTACATACATGAAAATGACAATCTTTTAAACTCAATACCGCCAAGCCTAGAGATAAATCCGTATAGTGGCATATATGGCCAGATAGGTCATAACAATACCAATCTACTATAATGGTGTAAACATCATTTCCATATGATGGGGATAAAACAGTCTTTGGGTCACTTTTGTATGAGAGGATTTTCTCATATGTACATACATGAAAATGACAATCTTTTAAATTCAATACCGCCAAGCCTACAGATAAATCCGTATAGTGGCATATATGGCCAGATAGGTCATAACAATACCAATCTACCGTGTAAACATCATTTCCATATGATGGCGATAAAACAGTCTTTGAGTCACTTTTGTATGAGAGGATTTTCTCATATGTACATACATAAAAATGACAATCTTTTAAATTCAATACCGCCAAGCCTACAGATAAATCCGTATAGTGGCATATATGGCCAGATAGGTCATAACAATACCAATCTACCGTGTAAACATCATTTCCATATGATGGAGATAAAACAGTCTTTGAGTCACTTTTGTATGAGAGGATTTTCTTATATGTACATACATAAAAATGACAATCTTTTAAATTCAATACCGCCAAGCCTAGAGATAAATCCGTATAGTAGCATATATGGCCATATAGCTCATAACAATACCAATCTACCGTGTAAACATCATTTCCATATGATGGAGATAAAACAGTTTTTGGGTCACGTTTGTATGAGAGGATTTTCTCATATGTACATACATGAAAATGACAATCTTTTAAACTCAATACCGCCAAGCCTAGAGATAAATCCGTATAGTGGCATATATGGCCAGATAGGTCATAACAATATCAATCTACCGTGTCAACATCATTTCCATATGATGGGGATAAAACAGTCTTTGAGTCACTTTTGTATGAGAGGATTTTCTCATATGTTCATACATAAAAATGACAATCTTTTAAATTCAATACCGCCAAGCCTAGAGATAAATCCGTATAGTGGCATATATGGCCAGATAGGTCATAACAATACCAATCTACCGTGTAAACATCATTTCCATATGATGGGGATAAAACAGTCTTTGGGTCACGTTTGTATGAGAGGATTTTCTCATATGTACATACATAAAAATGACAATTTTTAATTCAATACCGCCAAGCCTAGAAATAAATCCGTATAGGTAGTGACATATATGGCCAGATAGGTCATAACAATACCAATCTACCGTGTTAACATCATTTCCATATGATGGAGATAAAACAGTCTTTGAGTCACTTTTGTATGAGAGGATTTTTATATGATGGGGATAAAACAGTCTTTCAGTCACTTTTGTATTAGAGGTTTTTCTCATATGTACATACATAAAAATGACAATCTTTTAAACTCAATACCGCCAAGCCTAGAGATAAATCCGTATAGTGGCATATATGGCCAGATAGGTCATAGCAATACCAATCTACCGTGTTAACATCATTTCCATATGATGGGGATAAAACGGTCTTTCAGTCACTTTTGTATTAGAGGTTTTTCTCATATGTACATACATAAAAATGACAATCTTTTAAATTCAATACCGCCAAGCCTAGAGATAAATCCGTATAGTGGCATATATGGCCAGATAGGTCATAACAATACCAATCTACCGTGTAAACATCATTTCCATATGATGGGGATAAAACAGTCTTTGGGTCACTTTTGTATGAGAGGATTTTCTCATATGTACATACATGAAAATGACAATCTTTTAAACTCAATACCGCCAAGCCTAGAGATAAATCCGTATAGTGGCATATATGGCCAGATAGGTCAGAAAAATACCAATCTACCGTGTAAACATCATTTCCATATGATGGGGATAAAACAGTATTTGAGTCACTTTTGTATGAGAGGATTTTCTCATATGTATACATACATAAAAATGACAATCTTTTAAATTCAATACCGCCAAGCCTAGAGATTAATCCGTATAGTGGCATATATGGCCAGATAGGTCATAACAATATCAATCTACCGTGTAAACATCATTTCCATATGATGGAGATAAAACAGTCTTTGAGTCACTTTTGTATGAGAGGATTTTCTCATATGTACATACATAAAAATGACAATCTTTTAAATTCAATACCGCCAAGCCTACAGATAAATCCGTATAGTGGCATATATGGCCAGATAGGTCAGAACAATACCAATCTACCGTGTAAACATCATTTCCATATGATGGGGATAAAACAGTATTTGAGTCACTTTTGTATGAGAGGATTTTCTCATATGTATACATACATAAAAATGACAATCTTTTAAATTCAATACCGCCAAGCCTAGAGATTAATCCGTATAGTGGCATATATGGCCAGATAGGTCATAACAATATCAATCTACCGTGTAAACATCATTTCCATATGATGGAGATAAAACAGTCTTTGAGTCACTTTTGTATGAGAGGATTTTCTCATATGTACATACATAAAAATGACAATCTTTTAAATTCAATACCGCCAAGCCTACAGATAAATCCGTATAGTGGCATATATGGCCAGATAGGTCATAGCAATACCAATCTACCGTGTAAACGTCATTTCCATATGATGGAGATAAAACAGTCTTTGGGTCACGTTTGTATGAGAGGATTTTCTCATATGTACATACATGAAAATGACAATCTTTTAAATTCAATACCGCCAAGCCTAGAGATAAATCCGTATAGTGGCATATATGGCCAGATAGGTTATAACAATACCAATCTACCGTGTAAACATCATTTCCATATAATGGGGATAAAACAGTCTTTGGGTCACTTTTGTATGAGAGGATTTTCTCATATGTACATACATGAAAATGACAATCTTTTAAACTCAATACCGCCAAGCCTAGAGATAAATCCGTATAGTGGCATATATGGCCAGATAGGTCAGAAAAATACCAATCTACCGTGTAAACATCATTTCCATATGATGGGGATAAAACAGTATTTGAGTCACTTTTGTATGAGAGGATTTTCTCATATGTATACATACATAAAAATGACAATCTTTTAAATTCAATACCGCCAAGCCTAGAGATTAATCCGTATAGTGGCATATATGGCCAGATAGGTCATAACAATATCAATCTACCGTGTAAACATCATTTCCATATGATGGAGATAAAACAGTCTTTGAGTCACTTTTGTATGAGAGGATTTTCTCATATGTACATACATAAAAATGACAATCTTTTAAATTCAATACCGCCAAGCCTACAGATAAATCCGTATAGTGGCATATATGGCCAGATAGGTCATAGCAATACCAATCTACCGTGTAAACGTCATTTCCATATGATGGAGATAAAACAGTCTTTGGGTCACGTTTGTATGAGAGGATTTTCTCATATGTACATACATGAAAATGACAATCTTTTAAATTCAATACCGCCAAGCCTAGAGATAAATCCGTATAGTGGCATATATGGCCAGATAGGTTATAACAATACCAATCTACCGTGTAAACATCATTTCCATATAATGGGGATAAAACAGTCTTTGAGTCACTTTTGTATGAGAGGATTTTCTCATATGTACATACATGAAAATGACAATCTTTTAAACTCAATACCGCCAAGCCTACAGATAAATCCGTATAGTGGCATATATGGCCAGATAGGTCATAACAATACCAATCTACCGTGTAAACATCATTTCCATATGATGGGGATAAAACAGTCTTTGAGTCACTTTTGTATGAGAGGATTTTCTCATATGTACATACATAAAAATGACAATCTTTTAAATTCAATACCGCCAATCCTACAGATAAATCCGTATAGTGGCATATATGGCCAGATAGGTCATAACAATACCAATCTACCGTGTAAACGTCATTTCCATATGATGGAGATAAAACAGTCTTTGGGTCACGTTTGTATGAGAGGATTTTCTCATATGTACATACATAAAAATGACAATTTTTAATTCAATACCGCCAAGCCTAGAAATAAATCCGTATAGGTAGTGACATATATGGCCAGATAGGTCATAACAATACCAATCTACCGTGTTAACATCATTTCCATATGATGGAGATAAAACAGTCTTTGAGTCACTTTTGTATGAGAGGATTTTCTCATATGTACATACATAAAAATGACAATCTTTTCAATGCAATACCGCCAAGCCTAGAGATAAATCCGTATAGTGGCATATATGGCCAGATAGGTCAGAACAATACCAATCTACCGTGTAAACGTCATTTCCATATGATGGGGATAAAACAGTCTTTGGGTCACGTTTGTATGAGAGGATTTTCTCATATGTTCATACATAAAAATGACAATCTTTTAAATTCAATACCGCCAAGCCTAGAGATAAATCCGTATAGTGGCATATATGGCCAGATAGGTCATAACAATACCAATCTACCGTGTAAACGTCATTTTCATATGATGGGGATAAAACAGTATTTGGGTCACTTTTGTATGAGAGGATTTTCTCATATGTACATACATGAAAATGACAATCTTTTAACTTCAATACCGCCAAGCCTAGAGATAAATCCGTATAGTGGTATATATGGCCAGATAGGTCATAGCAATACCAATCTACCGTGTAAACATCATTTCCATATGATAGGAATAAAACAGTCTTTGAGTCACTTTTGTATGAGAGGATTTTCTCATATGTACATACATAAAAATGACAATCTTTTAAATTCAATACCGCCAATCCTACAGATAGATCCGTATAGTGGCATATATGGTCAGATAGGTCATAGCAATACCAATCTACCGTGTAAACATCATTTCCATATGATAGGAATTAAACAGTCTTTGAGTCACTTTTGTATGAGAGGATTTTCTCATATGTACATACATAAAAATGACAATCTTTTAAATTCAATACCGCCAATCCTACAGATAGATCCGTATAGTGGCATATATGGCCAGATAGGTCATAACAATACCAATCTACCGTGTTAACATCATTTCCATATGATGGGGATAAAACAGTCTTTGAGTCAGTTTTGTATGAGAGGATTTTCTCATATGTACATACATAAAAATGACAATCTTTTCAATTCAATACCGCCAAGCCTAGAGATAAATCCGTATAGTGGCATATATGGCCAGATAGGTCATAACAATACCAATCTACCGTGTTAACATCATTTCCATATGATGGAGATAAAACAGTCTTTGAGTCACTTTTGTATGAGAGGATTTTCTCATATGTACATACATAAAAATGACAATCTTTTCAATTCAATACCGCCAAGCCTAGAGATAAATCCGTATAGTGGCATATATGGCCAGATAGGTCAGAACAATACCAATCTACCGTGTAAACGTCATTTCCATATGATGGAGATAAAACAGTCTTTGGGTCACGTTTGTATGAGAGGATTTTCTCATATGTACATACATGAAAATGACAATCTTTTAAATTCAATACCGCCAAGCCTAGAGATAAATCCGTATAGTGGCATATATGGCCAGATAGGTCATAGCAATACCAATCTACCGTGTAAACATCATTTCCATATGATAGGAATAAAACAGTCTTTGAGTCACTTTTGTATGAGAGGATTTTCTCAAATGTACATACATAAAAATGACAATTTTTAATTCAATACCGCCAAGCCTAGAAATAAATCCGTATATGTAGTGGTATATATGGCCAGATAGGTCATAACAATACCAATCTACCGTGTTAACATCATTTCCATATGATGGAGATAAAACAGTCTTTGAGTCACTTTTGTATGAGAGGATTTTCTCATATGTACATACATAAAAATGACAATCTTTTAAATTCAATACCGCCAAGCTTAGAGATAAATCCGTATAGTGGCATATATGGCCAGATAGGTCATAGCAATACCAATCTACCATGTAAACATCATTTCCATATGATAGGAATAAAACAGTCTTTGAGTCACTTTTGTATGAGAGGATTTTCTCATATGTACATACATAAAAATGACAATCTTTTAAATTCAATACCGCCAATCCTACAGATAGATCCGTATAGTGGCATATATGGCCAGATAGGTCATAACAATACCAATCTACCATGTAAACATCATTTCCATATGATGGGGATAAAACAGTCTTTGGGTCACGTTTGTATGAGAGGATTTTCTCATATGTACATACATAAAAATGACAATTTTTAATTCAATACCGCCAAGCCTAGAGATAAATCCGTATAGTGGCATATATGGCCAGATAGGTCATAACAATACCAATCTACCGTGTAAACATCATTTCCATATGATGGAGATAAAACAGTCTTTGAGTCACTTTTGTATGAGAGGATTTTCTCGTATGTACATACATAAAAATGACAATATTTTCAATTCAATACCGCCAAGCCTAGAGATAAATCCGTATAGTGGCATATATGGCCAGATAGGTCATAACAATACCAATCTACCGTGTAAACATCATTTCCATATGATGGAGATAAAACAGTCTTTGAGTCACTTTTGTATGAGAGGATTTTCTCATATGTTCATACATAAAAATGACAATCTTTTAAATTCAATACCGCCAAGCCTAGAGATAAATCCGTATAGTGGCATATATGGCCAGATAAGTCATAACAATACCAATCTACCGTGTAAACATCATTTCCATATGATGGGGATAAAACAGTCTTTGGGTCACTTTTGTATGAGAGGATTTTCTCATATGTACATACATGAAAATGACAATCTTTTAAACTCAATACCGCCAAGCCTAGAGATAAATCCGTATAGTGGCATATATGGCCAGATAGGTCATAACAATACCAATCTACCGTGTAAACATCATTTCCATATGATGGGGATAAAACAGTCTTTGGGTCACTTTTGTATGAGAGGATTTTCTCATATGTACATACATAAAAATGACAATTTTTAATTCAATACCGCCAAGCCTAGAGATAAATCCGTATAGTGGCATATATGGCCAGATAGGTCATAACAATACCAATCTACCGTGTAAACATCATTTCCATATGATGGAGATAAAACAGTCTTTGAGTCACTTTTGTATGAGAGGATTTTCTCATATGTACATACATAAAAATGACAATCTTTTAAACTCAATACCGCCAATCCTACAGATAAATCCGTATAGTGGCATATATGGCCAGATAGGTCATAACAATACCAATCTACCGTGTAAACATCATTTCCATATGATAGGGATAAAACAGTCTTTGAGTCACTTTTGTATGAGAGGATTTTCTCATATGTTCATACATAAAAATGACAATCTTTTAAATTCAATACCGCCAAGCCTACAGATAAATCCGTATAGTGGCATATATGGCCAGATAGGTCATAACAATACCAATCTACCGTGTAAACATCATTTCCATATGATGGGGATAAAACAGTCTTTGGGTCACTTTTGTATGAGAGGATTTTCTCATATGTACATACATGAAAATGACAATCTTTTAAATTCAATACCGCCAAGCCTAGAGATAAATCCGTATAGTGGCATATATGGCCAGATAGGTCATAGCAATACCAATCTACCGTGTAAACATCATTTCCATATGATAGGAATAAAACAGTCTTTGAGTCACTTTTGTATGAGAGGATTTTCTCAAATGTACATACATAAAAATGACAATTTTTAATTCAATACCGCCAAGCCTAGAAATAAATCCGTATATGTAGTGGTATATATGGCCAGATAGGTCATAACAATACCAATCTACCGTGTTAACATCATTTCCATATGATGGAGATAAAACAGTCTTTGAGTCACTTTTGTATGAGAGGATTTTCTCATATGTACATACATAAAAATGACAATCTTTTAAATTCAATACCGCCAAGCTTAGAGATAAATCCGTATAGTGGCATATATGGCCAGATAGGTCATAGCAATACCAATCTACCATGTAAACATCATTTCCATATGATAGGAATAAAACAGTCTTTGAGTCACTTTTGTATGAGAGGATTTTCTCATATGTACATACATAAAAATGACAATCTTTTAAATTCAATACCGCCAATCCTACAGATAGATCCGTATAGTGGCATATATGGCCAGATAGGTCATAACAATACCAGTCTACCATGTAAACATCATTTCCATATGATGGGGATAAAACAGTCTTTGGGTCACGTTTGTATGAGAGGATTTTCTCATATGTACATACATAAAAATGACAATTTTTAATTCAATACCGCCAAGCCTAGAGATAAATCCGTATAGTGGCATATATGGCCAGATAGGTCATAACAATACCAATCTACCGTGTAAACATCATTTCCATATGATGGAGATAAAACAGTCTTTGAGTCACTTTTGTATGAGAGGATTTTCTCGTATGTACATACATAAAAATGACAATATTTTCAATTCAATACCGCCAAGCCTAGAGATAAATCCGTATAGTGGCATATATGGCCAGATAGGTCATAACAATACCAATCTACCGTGTAAACATCATTTCCATATGATGGAGATAAAACAGTCTTTGAGTCACTTTTGTATGAGAGGATTTTCTCATATGTACATACATAAAAATGACAATCTTTTAAACTCAATACCGCCAATCCTACAGATAAATCCGTATAGTGGCATATATGGCCAGATAGGTCATAACAATACCAATCTACCGTGTAAACATCATTTCCATATGATGGGGATAAAACAGTCTTTGAGTCACTTTTGTATGAGAGGATTTTCTCATATGTTCATACATAAAAATGACAATCTTTTAAATTCAATACCGCCAAGCCTAGAGATAAATCCGTATAGTGGCATATATGGCCAGATAAGTCATAACAATACCAATCTACCGTGTAAACATCATTTCCATATGATGGAGATAAAACAGTCTTTGAGTCACTTTTGTATGAGAGGATTTTCTCATATGTACATACATAAAAATGACAATCTTTTAAACTCAATACCGCCAATCCTACAGATAAATCCGTATAGTGGCATATATGGCCAGATAGGTCATAACAATACCAATCTACCGTGTAAACATCATTTCCATATGATGGAGATAAAACAGTCTTTGAGTCACTTTTGTATGAGAGGATTTTCTCATATGTACATACATAAAAATGACAATCTTTTAAACTCAATACCGCCAATCCTACAGATAAATCCGTATAGTGGCATATATGGCCAGATAGGTCATAACAATACCAATCTACCGTGTAAACATCATTTCCATATGATGGGGATAAAACAGTCTTTGAGTCACTTTTGTATGAGAGGATTTTCTCATATGTTCATACATAAAAATGACAATCTTTTAAATTCAATACCGCCAAGCCTAGAGATAAATCCGTATAGTGGCATATATGGCCAGATAGGTCATAACAATACCAATCTACCGTGTAAACATCATTTCCATATGATGGGGATAAAACAGTCTTTGGGTCACTTTTGTATGAGAGGATTTTCTCATATGTACATACATGAAAATGACAATCTTTTAAACTCAATACCGCCAAGCCTAGAGATAAATCCGTATAGTGGCATATATGGCCAGATAGGTCATAACAATACCAATCTACCGTGTAAACATCATTTCCATATGATGGGGATAAAACAGTCTTTGGGTCACTTTTGTATGAGAGGATTTTCTCATATGTACATACATAAAAATGACAATCTTTTAAATTCAATACCGCCAAGCCTAGAGATAAATCCGTATATGTAGTGGCATATATGGCCAGATAGGTCATAACAATACCAATCTAGCGTGTAAACATCATTTCCATATGATGGGGATAAAACAGTCTTTGGGTCACGTTTGTATGAGAGGATTTTCTCATATGTACATACATAAAAATGACAATTTTTAATTCAATACCGCCAAGCCTAGAGATAAATCCGTATAGTGGCATATATGGCGAGATAGGTCATAACAATACCAATCTACCGTGTAAACATCATTTCCATATGATGGAGATAAAACAGTCTTTGAGTCACTTTTGTATGAGAGGATTTTCTCGTATGTACATACATAAAAATGACAATATTTTCAATTCAATACCGCCAAGCCTAGAGATAAATCCGTATAGTAGCATATATGGCCAGATAGGTCATAACAATACCAATCTACCGTGTAAACATCATTTCCATATGATGGAGATAAAACAGTCTTTGAGTCACTTTTGTATGAGAGGATTTTCTCATATGTACATACATAAAAATGACAATCTTTTAAACTCAATACCGCCAATCCTACAGATAAATCCGTATAGTGGCATATATGGCCAGATAGGTCATAACAATACCAATCTACCTTGTAAACATCATTTCCATATGATGGGGATAAAACAGTCTTTGAGTCACTTTTGTATGAGAGGATTTTCTCATATGTATACATACATAAAAATGACAATCTTTTAAATTCAATACCGCCAAGCGTAGAGATAAATCCGTATAGTGGCATATATGGCCAGATAGGTCATAACAAAACCAATCTACCGTGTAAACATCATTTCCATATGATGGGGATAAAACAGTCTTTGGGTCACGTTTGTATGAGAGGATTTTCTCATATGTACATACATAAAAATGACAATCTTTTAAACTCAATACCGCCAAGCCTAGAGATAAATCCGTATAGTGGCATATATGGCCAGATAGGTCATAACAATACCAATCTACCGTGTAAACATCATTTCCATATGATGGGGATAAAACAGTCTTTGGGTCACTTTTGTATGAGAGGATTTTCTCATATGTACATTCATAAAAATGACAATCTTTTAAATTCAATACCGCCAAGCCTACAGATAAATCCGTATAGTGGCATATATGGCCAGATAGGTCATAACAATATCAATCTACCGTGTAAACATCATTTCCATATGATGGGGATAAAACAGTCTTTGGGTCACGTTTGTATGAGAGGATTTTCTCATATGTACATACATAAAAATGACAATTTTTAATTCAATACCGCCAAGCCTAGAGATAAATCCGTATATGTAGTGGCATATATGGCCAGATAGGTCATAACAATACCAATCTACCGTGTAAACATCATTTCCATATGATGGAGATAAAACAGTCTTTGAGTCACTTTTGTATGAGAGGATTTTCTCATATGTTCATACATAAAAATGACAATCTTTTAAATTCAATACCGCCAAGCCTAGAGATAAATCCGTATAGTGGCATATATGGCCAGATAGGTCATAACAATACCAATCTACCGTGTAAACATCATTTCCATATGATGGGGATAAAACAGTCTTTGGGTCACTTTTGTATGAGAGGATTTTCTCATATGTACATACATGAAAATGACAATTTTGAAACTCAATACCGCCAATCCTACAGATAAATCCGTATAGTGGCATATATGGCCAGATAGGTCATAACAATACCAATCTACCGTGTAAACATCATTTCCATATGATGGGAACAGTCTTTGGGTCACTTTTGTATGAGAGGATTTTCTCATATGTACATACATAAAAATGACAATCTTTTAAATTCAATACCGCCAAGCCTAGAGATAAATCCGTATAGTGGCATATATGGCCAGATAGGTCATAACAAAACCAATCTACCGTGTAAACATCATTTCCATATGATGGAGATAAAACAGTCTTTGAGTCACTTTTGTATGAGAGGATTTTCTCATATGTACATACATGAAAATGACAATCTTTTAAATTCAATACCGCCAAGCCTACAGATAAATCCGTATAGTGGCATATATGGCCAGATAGGTCATAACAAAACCAATCTACCGTGTAAACATCATTTCCATATGATGGGGATAAAACAGTCTTTGGGTCACGTTTGTATGAGAGGATTTTCTCATATGTACATACATAAAAATGACAATTTTTAATTCAATACCGCCAAGCCTAGAGATAAATCCGTATATGTAGTGGCATATATGGCCAGATAGGTCATAACAATACCAATCTACCGTGTAAACATCATTTCCATATGATAGGGATAAAACAGTCTTTGAGTCACTTTTGTATGAGAGGATTTTCTCATATGTACATACATGAAAATGACAATCTTTTAAATTCAATACCGCCAAGCCTAGAGATAAATCCGTATAGTGGCATATATGGCCAGATAGGTCATAACAATACCAATCTACCGTGTAAACATCATTTCCATATGATGGGGATAAAACAGTCTTTGGGTCACTTTTGTATGAGAGGATTTTCTCATATGTACATACATGAAAATGACAATCTTTTAAACTCAATACCGCCAAGCCTAGAGATAAATCCGTATAGTGGCATATATGGCCAGATAGGTCATAACAATACCAATCTACTATAATGGTGTAAACATCATTTCCATATGATGGGGATAAAACAGTCTTTGGGTCACTTTTGTATGAGAGGATTTTCTCATATGTACATACATGAAAATGACAATCTTTTAAATTCAATACCGCCAAGCCTACAGATAAATCCGTATAGTGGCATATATGGCCAGATAGGTCATAACAATACCAATCTACCGTGTAAACATCATTTCCATATGATGGCGATAAAACAGTCTTTGAGTCACTTTTGTATGAGAGGATTTTCTCATATGTACATACATAAAAATGACAATCTTTTAAATTCAATACCGCCAAGCCTACAGATAAATCCGTATAGTGGCATATATGGCCAGATAGGTCATAACAATACCAATCTACCGTGTAAACATCATTTCCATATGATGGAGATAAAACAGTCTTTGAGTCACTTTTGTATGAGAGGATTTTCTTATATGTACATACATAAAAATGACAATCTTTTAAATTCAATACCGCCAAGCCTAGAGATAAATCCGTATAGTAGCATATATGGCCATATAGCTCATAACAATACCAATCTACCGTGTAAACATCATTTCCATATGATGGAGATAAAACAGTTTTTGGGTCACGTTTGTATGAGAGGATTTTCTCATATGTACATACATGAAAATGACAATCTTTTAAACTCAATACCGCCAAGCCTAGAGATAAATCCGTATAGTGGCATATATGGCCAGATAGGTCATAACAATATCAATCTACCGTGTCAACATCATTTCCATATGATGGGGATAAAACAGTCTTTGAGTCACTTTTGTATGAGAGGATTTTCTCATATGTTCATACATAAAAATGACAATCTTTTAAATTCAATACCGCCAAGCCTAGAGATAAATCCGTATAGTGGCATATATGGCCAGATAGGTCATAACAATACCAATCTACCGTGTAAACATCATTTCCATATGATGGGGATAAAACAGTCTTTGGGTCACGTTTGTATGAGAGGATTTTCTCATATGTACATACATAAAAATGACAATTTTTAATTCAATACCGCCAAGCCTAGAGATAAATCCGTATATGTAGTGGCATATATGGCCAGATAGGTCATAACAATACCAATCTACCGTATAAACATCATTTCCATATGATGGTAATAAAACAGTCTTAGAGTCACTTTTGTATGAGAGGATTTTCTCATATGTACATACATAAAAATGACAATATTTTAAATTCAATACCGCCAAGCCTACAGATAAATCCGTATAGTGGCATATATGGCCAGATAGGTCATAACAAAACCAATCTACCGTGTAAACATCATTTCCATATGATGGGGATAAAACAGTCTTTGGGTCACGTTTGTATGAGAGGATTTTCTCATATGTACATACATAAAAATGACAATCTTTTAAATTCAATACCGCCAAGCCAGAGATAAATCCGTATAGTGGCATATATGGCCAGATAGGTCATAACAATACCAATCTACCGTGTAAACATCATTTCCATATGATGGTGATAAAACAGTCTTAGAGTCTTTTTTGTATGAGAGGATTTTCTCATATGTACATACATAAAAATGACAATATTTTAAATTCAATACCGCCAAGCCTACAGATAAATCCGTATAGTGGCATATATGGCCAGATAGGTCATAACAATACCAACCTACCGTGTAAACATCATTTCCATATGATGGGGATAAAACAGTCTTGGAGTCACTTTTGTATGAGAGGATTTTCTTATATGTACATACATAAAAATGACAATCTTTTAAATTCAATACCGCCAAGCCAGAGATAAATCCGTATAGTGGCATATATGGCCAGATAGGTCATAACAATACCAATCTACCGTGTAAACATCATTTCCATATGATGGTGATAAAACAGTCTTAGAGTCTTTTTTGTATGAGAGGATTTTCTCATATGTACATACATAAAAATAACAATATTTTAAATTCAATACCGCCAAGCCTAGAGATAAATCCGTATAGTGGCATATATGGCCAGATAGGTCATAACAATACCAATCTACCGTGTAAACATCATTTCCATATGATGGGGATAAAACAGTCTTTGAGTCACTTTTGTATGAGAGGATTTTCTCATATGTACATACATGAAAATGACAATCTTTTAAACTCAATACCGCCAAGCCTAGAGATAAATCCGTATAGTGGCATATATGGCCAGATAGGTCATAGCAATACCAATCTACCGTGTAAACATCATTTCCATATGATGGTGATAAAACAGTCTTAGAGTCTTTTTTGTATGAGAGGATTTTCTCATATGTACATACATAAAAATGACAATATTTTAAATTCAATACCGCCAAGCCTACAGATAAATCCGTATAGTGGCATATATGGCCAGATAGGTCAGAACAATACCAATCTACCGTGTAAACATCATTTCCATATGATGGGGATAAAACAGTCTTTCAGTCACTTTTGTATGAGAGGATTTTCTCATATGTACATACATAAAAATGACAATTTTTAATTCAATACCGCCAAGCCTAGAGATAAATCCGTATATGTAGTGGCATATATGGCCAGATAGGTCATAACAATACCAATCTACCGTGTAAACATCATTTCCATATGATAGGGATAAAACAGTCTTTGAGTCACTTTTGTATGAGAGGATTTTCTCATATGTACATACATGAAAATGACAATCTTTTAAATTCAATACCGCCAAGCCTAGAGATAAATCCGTATAGTGGCATATATGGCCAGATAGGTCATAACAAAACCAATCTACCGTGTAAACATCATTTCCATATGATGGGGATAAAACAGTCTTTGGGTCACGTTTGTATGAGAGGATTTTCTCATATGTACATACATAAAAATGACAATCTTTTAAATTCAATACCGCCAAGCCTAGAGATAAATCCGTATATGTAGTGGCATATATGGCCAGATAGGTCATAACAATACCAATCTACCGTGTAAACATCATTTCCATATGATGGGGATAAAACAGTCTTTGGGTCACTTTTGTATGAGAGGATTTTCTCATATGTACATACATGAAAATGACAATCTTTTAAACTCAATACCGCCAAGCCTAGAGATAAATCCGTATAGTGGCATATATGGCCAGATAGGTCATAACAATACCAATCTACCGTGTAAACATCATTTCCATATGATGGGGATAAAACAGTCTTTGGGTCACTTTTGTATGAGAGGATTTTCTCATATGTACATACATAAAAATGACAATCTTTTAAATTCAATACCGCCAAGCCTAGAGATAAATCCGTATATGTAGTGGCATATATGGCCAGATAGGTCATAACAATACCAATCTAGCGTGTAAACATCATTTCCATATGATGGGGATAAAACAGTCTTTGGGTCACGTTTGTATGAGAGGATTTTCTCATATGTACATACATAAAAATGACAATTTTTAATTCAATACCGCCAAGCCTAGAGATAAATCCGTATAGTGGCATATATGGCCAGATAGGTCATAACAATACCAATCTACCGTGTAAACATCATTTCCATATGATGGAGATAAAACAGTCTTTGAGTCACTTTTGTATGAGAGGATTTTCTCGTATGTACATACATAAAAATGACAATATTTTCAATTCAATACCGCCAAGCCTAGAGATAAATCCGTATAGTAGCATATATGGCCAGATAGGTCATAACAATACCAATCTACCGTGTAAACATCATTTCCATATGATGGAGATAAAACAGTCTTTGAGTCACTTTTGTATGAGAGGATTTTCTCATATGTACATACATAAAAATGACAATCTTTTAAACTCAATACCGCCAATCCTACAGATAAATCCGTATAGTGGCATATATGGCCAGATAGGTCATAACAATACCAATCTACCTTGTAAACATCATTTCCATATGATGGGGATAAAACAGTCTTTGAGTCACTTTTGTATGAGAGGATTTTCTCATATGTATACATACATAAAAATGACAATCTTTTAAATTCAATACCGCCAAGCGTAGAGATAAATCCGTATAGTGGCATATATGGCCAGATAAGTCATAACAATACCAATCTACCGTGTAAACATCATTTCCATATGATGGGGATAAAACAGTCTTTGGGTCACTTTTGTATGAGAGGATTTTCTCATATGTACATACATGAAAATGACAATCTTTTAAATTCAATACCGCCAAGCCTACAGATAAATCCGTATAGTGGCATATATGGCCAGATAGATCATAACAAAACCAATCTACCGTGTCAACATCATTTCCATATGATGGGGATAAAACAGTCTTTGGGTCACGTTTGTATGAGAGGATTTTCTCATATGTACATACATAAAAATGACAATCTTTTAAACTCAATACCGCCAAGCCTAGAGATAAATCCGTATAGTGGCATATATGGCCAGATAGGTCATAACAAAACCAATCTACCGTGTAAACATCATTTCCATATGATGGGGATAAAACAGTCTTTGGGTCACGTTTGTATGAGAGGATTTTCTCATATGTACATACATAAAAATGACAATCTTTTAAACTCAATACCGCCAAGCCTAGAGATAAATCCGTATAGTGGCATATATGGCCAGATAGGTCATAACAATACCAATCTACCGTGTAAACATCATTTCCATATGATGGGGATAAAACAGTCTTTGAGTCACTTTTGTATGAGAGGATTTTCTCATATGTACATTCATAAAAATGACAATCTTTTAAATTCAATACCGCCAAGCCTACAGATAAATCCGTATAGTGGCATATATGGCCAGATAGGTCATAACAATATCAATCTACCGTGTAAACATCATTTCCATATGATGGGGATAAAACAGTCTTTGGGTCACGTTTGTATGAGAGGATTTTCTCATATGTACATACATAAAAATGACAATTTTTAATTCAATACCGCCAAGCCTAGAGATAAATCCGTATATGTAGTGGCATATATGGCCAGATAGGTCATAACAATACCAATCTACCGTGTAAACATCATTTCCATATGATGGAGATAAAACAGTCTTTGAGTCACTTTTGTATGAGAGGATTTTCTCATATGTTCATACATAAAAATGACAATCTTTTAAATTCAATACCGCCAAGCCTAGAGATAAATCCGTATAGTGGCATATATGGCCAGATAGGTCATAACAATACCAATCTACCGTGTAAACATCATTTCCATATGATGGGGATAAAACAGTCTTTGGGTCACTTTTGTATGAGAGGATTTTCTCATATGTACATACATGAAAATGACAATTTTGAAACTCAATACCGCCAATCCTACAGATAAATCCGTATAGTGGCATATATGGCCAGATAGGTCATAACAATACCAATCTACCGTGTAAACATCATTTCCATATGATGGGAACAGTCTTTGGGTCACTTTTGTATGAGAGGATTTTCTCATATGTACATACATAAAAATGACAATCTTTTAAATTCAATACCGCCAAGCCTACAGATAAATCCGTATAGTGGCATATATGGCCAGATAGGTCATAACAATATCAATCTACCGTGTAAACATCATTTCCATATGATGGGGATAAAACAGTCTTTGGGTCACGTTTGTATGAGAGGATTTTCTCATATGTACATACATAAAAATGACAATTTTTAATTCAATACCGCCAAGCCTAGAGATAAATCCGTATATGTAGTGGCATATATGGCCAGATAGGTCATAACAATACCAATCTACCGTGTAAACATCATTTCCATATGATGGAGATAAAACAGTCTTTGAGTCACTTTTGTATGAGAGGATTTTCTCATATGTTCATACATAAAAATGACAATCTTTTAAATTCAATACCGCCAAGCCTAGAGATAAATCCGTATAGTGGCATATATGGCCAGATAGGTCATAACAATACCAATCTACCGTGTAAACATCATTTCCATATGATGGGGATAAAACAGTCTTTGGGTCACTTTTGTATGAGAGGATTTTCTCATATGTACATACATAAAAATGACAATCTTTTAAATTCAATACCGCCAAGCCTACAGATAAATCCGTATAGTGGCATATATGGCCAGATAGGTCATAACAATACCAATCTACCGTGTAAACATCATTTCCATATGATGGGAACAGTCTTTGGGTCACTTTTGTATGAGAGGATTTTCTCATATGTACATACATAAAAATGACAATCTTTTAAATTCAATACCGCCAATCCTACAGATAAATCCGTATAGTGGCATATATGGCCAGATAGGTCATAACAATATCAATCTACCATGTAAACATCATTTCCATATGATGGGGATAAAACAGTCTTTGGGTCACTTTTGTATGAGAGGATTTTCTCATATGTACATACATAAAAATGACAATCTTTTCAATTCAATACCGCCAAGCCTAGAGATAAATCCGTATATGTAGTGGCATATATGGCCAGATAGGTCATAACAATACCAATCTACCGTGTAAACATCATTTCCATATGATAGGAATAAAACAGTCTTTGAGTCATTTTTGTATGAGATGATTTTCTCATATGTACATACATGAAAATGACAATCTTTTAACTTCAATACCGCCAAGCCTAGAGATAAATACGTATAGTGGCATATATGGCCAGATAGGTCATAACAATACCAATCTACCGTGTAAACATCATTTCCATATGATGGGGATAAAACAGTCTTTGGGTCACTTTTGTATGAGAGGATTTTCTCATATGTACATACATGAAAATGACAATCTTTTAAACTCAATACCGCCAATCCTACAGATAAATCCGTATAGTGGCATATATGGCCAGATAGGTCATAACAATACCAATCTACCGTGTAAACATCATTTCCATATGATGGGGATAAAACAGTCTTTGAGTCACTTTTGTATGAGAGGATTTTCTCATATGTTCATACATAAAAATGACAATCTTTTAAATTCAATACCGCCAAGCCTACAGATAAATCCGTATAGTGGCATATATGGCCAGATAAGTCATAACAATACCAATCTACCGTGTAAACATCATTTCCATATGATGGGGATAAAACAGTCTTTGGGTCACTTTTGTATGAGAGGATTTTCTCATATGTACATACATAAAAATGACAATCTTTTAAATTCAATACCGCCAAGCCTAGAGATAAATCCGTATATGTAGTGGCATATATGGCCAGATAGGTCATAACAATACCAATCTAGCGTGTAAACATCATTTCCATATGATGGAGATAAAACAGTCTTTGAGTCACTTTTGTATGAGAGGATTTTCTCATATGTACATACATAAAAATGACAATCTTTTAAATTCAATACCGCCAAGCCTACAGATAAATCCGTATAGTGGCATATATGGCCAGATAGATCATAACAAAACCAATCTACCGTGTAAACATCATTTCCATATGATGGGGATAAAACAGTCTTTGGGTCACGTTTGTATGAGAGGATTTTCTCATATGTACATACATAAAAATGACAATCTTTTAAACTCAATACCGCCAAGCCTAGAGATAAATCCGTATAGTGGCATATATGGCCAGATAGGTCATAACAATACCAATCTACCGTGTAAACATCATTTCCATATGATGGGGATAAAACAGTCTTTGGGTCACTTTTGTATGAGAGGATTTTCTCATATGTACATTCATAAAAATGACAATCTTTTAAATTCAATACCGCCAAGCCTACAGATAAATCCGTATAGTGGCATATATGGCCAGATAGGTCATAACAATACCAATCTACCGTGTAAACATCATTTCCATATGATGGGGATAAAACAGTCTTTGGGTCACGTTTGTATGAGAGGATTTTCTCATATGTACATACATAAAAATGACAATTTTTAATTCAATACCGCCAATCCTAGAGATAAATCCGTATATGTAGTGGCATATATGGCCAGATAGGTCATAACAATACCAATCTACCGTGTAAACATCATTTCCATATGATGGAGATAAAACAGTCTTTGAGTCACTTTTGTATGAGAGGATTTTCTCATATGTTCATACATAAAAATGACAATCTTTTAAATTCAATACCGCCAAGCCTAGAGATAAATCCGTATAGTGGCATATATGGCCAGATAGGTCATAACAATACCAATCTACCGTGTAAACATCATTTCCATATGATGGAGATAAAACAGTCTTTGAGTCACTTTTGTATGAGAGGATTTTCTCATATGTTCATACATAAAAATGACAATCTTTTAAATTCAATACCGCCAATCCTACAGATAAATCCGTATAGTGGCATATATGGCCAGATAGGTCATAACAATATCAATCTACCATGTAAACATCATTTCCATATGATGGGGATAAAACAGTCTTTGGGTCACTTTTGTATGAGAGGATTTTCTCATATGTACATACATAAAAATGACAATCTTTTCAATTCAATACCGCCAAGCCTAGAGATAAATCCGTATATGTAGTGGCATATATGGCCAGATAGGTCATAACAATACCAATCTACCGTGTAAACATCATTTCCATATGATGGGGATAAAACAGTCTTTGGGTCACTTTTGTATGAGAGGTTTTTCTCATATGTACATACATGAAAATGACAATCTTTTAAATTCAATACCGCCAAGCCTAGAGATAAATCCGTATAGTGGCATATATGGCCAGATAGGTCATAACAATACCAATCTACCGTGTAAACATCATTTCCATATGATAGGAATAAAACAGTCTTTGAGTCATTTTTGTATGAGATGATTTTCTCATATGTACATACATGAAAATGACAATCTTTTAAACTCAATACCGCCAATCCTACAGATAAATCCGTATAGTGGCATATATGGCCAGATAGGTCATAACAAAACCAATCTACCGTGTAAACATCATTTCCATATGATGGGGATAAAACAGTCTTTGGGTCACGTTTGTATGAGAGGATTTTCTCATATGTACATACATAAAAATGACAATCTTTTAAACTCAATACCGCCAATCCTACAGATAAATCCGTATAGTGGCATATATGGCCAGATAGGTCATAACAAAACCAATCTACCGTGTAAACATCATTTCCATATGATGGGGATAAAACAGTCTTTGGGTCACGTTTGTATGAGAGGATTTTCTCATATGTACATACATAAAAATGACAATCTTTTAAACTCAATACCGCCAAGCCTAGAGATAAATCCGTATAGTGGCATATATGGCCAGATAGGTCATAACAATACCAATCTACCGTGTAAACATCATTTCCATATGATGGGGATAAAACAGTCTTTGGGTCACTTTTGTATGAGAGGATTTTCTCATATGTACATTCATAAAAATGACAATCTTTTAAATTCAATACCGCCAAGCCTACAGATAAATCCGTATAGTGGCATATATGGCCAGATAGGTCATAACAATACCAATCTACCGTGTAAACATCATTTCCATATGATGGAGATAAAACAGTCTTTGAGTCACTTTTGTATGAGAGGATTTTCTCATATGTTCATACATAAAAATGACAATCTTTTAAATTCAATACCGCCAAGCCTAGAGATAAATCCGTATAGTGGCATATATGGCCAGATAGGTCATAACAATACCAATCTACCGTGTAAACATCATTTCCATATGATGGAGATAAAACAGTCTTTGAGTCACTTTTGTATGAGAGGATTTTCTCATATGTTCATACATAAAAATGACAATCTTTTAAATTCAATACCGCCAATCCTACAGATAAATCCGTATAGTGGCATATATGGCCAGATAGGTCATAACAATATCAATCTACCATGTAAACATCATTTCCATATGATGGGGATAAAACAGTCTTTGGGTCACTTTTGTATGAGAGGATTTTCTCATATGTACATACATAAAAATGACAATCTTTTCAATTCAATACCGCCAAGCCTAGAGATAAATCCGTATATGTAGTGGCATATATGGCCAGATAGGTCATAACAATACCAATCTACCGTGTAAACATCATTTCCATATGATGGGGATAAAACAGTCTTTGGGTCACTTTTGTATGAGAGGTTTTTCTCATATGTACATACATGAAAATGACAATCTTTTAAATTCAATACCGCCAAGCCTAGAGATAAATCCGTATAGTGGCATATATGGCCAGATAGGTCATAACAATACCAATCTACCGTGTAAACATCATTTCCATATGATAGGAATAAAACAGTCTTTGAGTCATTTTTGTATGAGATGATTTTCTCATATGTACATACATGAAAATGACAATCTTTTAAACTCAATACCGCCAATCCTACAGATAAATCCGTATAGTGGCATATATGGCCAGATAGGTCATAACAATACCAATCTACCGTGTAAACGTCATTTCCATATAATGGGGATAAAACAGTCTTTGAGTCACTTTTGTATGAGAGGATTTTCTCATATGTACATACATGAAAATGACAATCTTTTAAACTCAATACCGCCAAGCCTAGAGATAAATCCGTATAGTGGCATATATGGCCAGATAGGTCATAACAATACCAATCTACCGTGTAAACATCATTTCCATATGATGGGGATAAAACAGTCTTTGGGTCACTTTTGTATGAGAGGATTTTCTCATATGTACATACATGAAAATGACAATTTTTAAACTCAATACCGCCAATCCTTTAGATAAATCCGTATAGTGGCATATATGGCCAGATAGGTCATAACAATACCAATCTACCGTGTAAACATCATTTCCATATGATGGGGATAAAACAGTCTTTGGGTCACTTTTGTATGAGAGGATTTTCTCATATGTACATACATAAAAATGACAATCTTTTAAATTCAATACCGCCAATCCTACAGATAAATCCGTATAGTGGCATATATGGCCAGATAGGTCATAACAATACCAATCTACCGTGTAAACATCATTTCCATATGATGGGGATAAAACAGTCTTTGAGTCACGTTTGTATGAGAGGATTTTCTCATATGTACATACATAAAAATGACAATTTTTAATTCAATACCGCCAATCCTAGAGATAAATCCGTATATGTAGTGGCATATATGGCCAGATAGGTCATAACAATACCAATCTAGCGTGTAAACATCATTTCCATATGATGGGGATAAAACAGTCTTTGAGTCACTTTTGTATGAGAGGATTTTCTCATATGTACATACATGAAAATGACAATCTTTTAAACTCAATACCGCCAAGCCTAGAGATAAATCCGTATAGTGGCATATATGGCCAGATAGGTCATAACAATACCAATCTACCGTGTAAACATCATTTCCATATGATGGGGATAAAACAGTCTTTGGGTCACTTTTGTATTAGAGGATTTTCTCATATGTACATACATGAAAATGACAATCTTTTAAACTCAATACCGCCAAGCCTAGAGATAAATCCGTATAGTGGCATATATGGCCAGATAGGTCATAACAATACCAATCTACCGTGTAAACGTCATTTCCATATAATGGGGATAAAACAGTCTTTGAGTCACTTTTGTATGAGAGGATTTTCTCATATGTACATACATGAAAATGACAATCTTTTAAACTCAATACCGCCAAGCCTAGAGATAAATCCGTATAGTGGCATATATGGCCAGATAGGTCATAACAATACCAATCTACCGTGTAAACATCATTTCCATATGATGGGGATAAAACAGTCTTTGGGTCACTTTTGTATTAGAGGATTTTCTCATATGTACATACATGAAAATGACAATCTTTTAAACTCAATACCGCCAAGCCTAGAGATAAATCCGTATAGTGGCATATATGGCCAGATAGGTCATAACAATACCAATCTACCGTGTAAACATCATTTCCATATGATGGGGATAAAACAGTCTTTGGGTCACGTTTGTATGAGAGGATTTTCTCATATGTACATACATAAAAATGACAATTTTTAATTCAATACCGCCAAGCCTAGAGATAAATCCGTATAGTGGCATATATGGCCAGATAGGTCATAACAATACCAATCTACCGTGTAAACATCATTTCCATATGATGGGGATAAAACAGTCTTTCAGTCACTTTTGTATGAGAGGTTTTTCTCATATGTACATACATAAAAATGACAATCTTTTAAATTCAATACCGCCAAGCCTAGAGATAAATCCGTATATGTAGTGGCATAAATGGTCAGATAGGTCATAACAATACCAATCTACCGTGTAAACATCATTTCCATATGATGGGGATAAAACAGTCTTTGGGTCATTTTTGTATGAGAGGATTTTCTCATATGTACATACATAAAAATGACAATCTTTTAAATTCAATACCGCCAAGCCTAGAGATAAATCCGTATATGTAGTGGCATAAATGGTCAGATAGGTCATAACAATACCAATCTACCGTGTAAACATCATTTCCATATGATGGGGATAAAACAGTCTTTGGGTCACTTTTGTATGAGAGGATTTTCTCATATGTACATACATGAAAATGACAATCTTTTAAACTCAATACCGCCAAGCCTAGAGATAAATCCGTATAGTGGCATATATGGCCAGATAGGTCATAACAATACCAATCTACCGTGTAAACATCATTTCCATATGATGGGGATAAAACAGTCTTTGGGTCACTTTTGTATGAGAGGATTTTCTCATATGTACATACATGAAAATGACAATCTTTTAAACTCAATACCGCCAAGCCTAGAGATAAATCCGTATAGTGGCATATATGGCCAGATAGGTCATAACAATACCAATCTACTATAATGGTGTAAACATCATTTCCATATGATGGGGATAAAACAGTCTTTGGGTCACTTTTGTATGAGAGGATTTTCTCATATGTACATACATGAAAATGACAATCTTTTAAATTCAATACCGCCAAGCCTACAGATAAATCCGTATAGTGGCATATATGGCCAGATAGGTCATAACAATACCAATCTACCGTGTAAACATCATTTCCATATGATGGCGATGAAACAGTCTTTGAGTCACTTTTGTATGAGAGGATTTTCTCATATGTACATACATAAAAATGACAATCTTTTAAATTCAATACCGCCAAGCCTACAGATAAATCCGTATAGTGGCATATATGGCCAGATAGGTCATAACAATACCAATCTACCGTGTAAACATCAGTTCCATATGATGGAGATAAAACAGTCTTTGAGTCACTTTTGTATGAGAGGATTTTCTTATATGTACATACATAAAAATGACAATCTTTTAAATTCAATACCGCCAAGCCTAGAGATAAATCCGTATAGTAGCATATATGGCCATATAGCTCATAACAATACCAATCTACCGTGTAAACATCATTTCCATATGATGGAGATAAAACAGTTTTTGGGTCACGTTTGTATGAGAGGATTTTCTCATATGTACATACATGAAAATGACAATCTTTTAAACTCAATACCTCCAAGCCTAGAGATAAATCCGTATAGTGGCATATATGGCCAGATAGGTCATAACAATACCAATCTACCGTGTAAACATCATTTCCATATGATGGGGATAAAACAGTCTTTGAGTCACTTTTGTATGAGAGGATTTTCTCATATGTTCATACATAAAAATGACAATCTTTTAAATTCAATACCGCCAAGCCTAGAGATAAATCCGTATAGTGGCATATATGGCCAGATAGGTCATAACAATACCAATCTACCGTGTAAACATCATTTCCATATGATGGGGATAAAACAGTCTTTGGGTCACGTTTGTATGAGAGGATTTTCTCATATGTACATACATAAAAATGACAATTTTTAATTCAATACCGCCAAGCCTAGAGATAAATCCGTATATGTAGTGGCATATATGGCCAGATAGGTCATAACAATACCAATCTACCGTATAAACATCATTTCCATATGATGGTGATAAAACAGTCTTAGAGTCTTTTTTGTATGAGAGGATTTTCTCATATGTACATACATAAAAATGACAATATTTTAAATTCAATACCGCCAAGCCTACAGATAAATCCGTATAGTGGCATATATGGCCAGATAGGTCATAACAATACCAATCTACCGTGTAAACATCATTTCCATATGATGGTGATAAAACAGTCTTAGAGTCTTTTTTGTATGAGAGGATTTTCTCATATGTACATACATAAAAATGACAATATTTTAAATTCAATACCGCCAAGCCTACAGATAAATCCGTATAGTGGCATATATGGCCAGATAGCTCATAACAATACCAATCTACCGTGTAAACATCATTTCCATATGATGGGGATAAAACAGTCTTGGAGTCACTTTTGTATGAGAGGATTTTCTTATATGTACATACATAAAAATGACAATCTTTTAAATTCAATACCGCCAAGCCAGAGATAAATCCGTATAGTGGCATATATGGCCAGATAGGTCATAACAATACCAATCTACCGTGTAAACATCATTTCCATATGATGGTGATAAAACAGTCTTAGAGTCTTTTTTGTATGAGAGGATTTTCTCATATGTACATACATAAAAATGACAATATTTTAAATTCAATACCGCCAAGCCTAGAGATAAATCCGTATAGTGGCATATATGGCCAGATAGGTCATAACAAAACCAATCTACCGTGTAAACATCATTTCCATATGATGGAGATAAAACAGTCTTTGAGTCACTTTTGTATGAGAGGATTTTCTCATATGTACATACATGAAAATGACAATCTTTTAAATTCAATACCGCCAAGCCTACAGATAAATCCGTATAGTGGCATATATGGCCAGATAGGTCATAACAATACCAATCTACCGTGTAAACATCATTTCCATATGATGGGGATAAAACAGTCTTGGAGTCACTTTTGTATGAGAGGATTTTCTTATATGTACATACATAAAAATGACAATCTTTTAAATTCAATACCGCCAAGCCTAGAGATAAATCCGTATAGTGGCATATATGGCCAGATAGGTCATAACAATACCAATCTACCGTGTAAACATCATTTCCATATGATGGAGATAAAACAGTTTTTGGGTCACGTTTGTATGAAAGGATTTTCTCATATGTACATACATGAAAATGACAATCTTTTAAACTCAATACCGCCAAGCCTAGAGATAAATCCGTATAGTGGCATATATGGCCAGATAGGTCATAACAATACCAATCTACCGTGTAAACATCATTTCCATATGAAGGGGATAAAACAGTCTTTGGGTCACTTTTGTATGAGAGGATTTTCTCATATGTACATACATAAAAATGACAATCTTTTAAATTCAATACCGCCAAGCCTAGAGATAAATACGTATAGTGGCATATATGGCCAGATAGGTCATAACAATACCAATCTACCGTGTAAACATCATTTCCATATGATGGGGATAAAACAGTCTTTGGGTCACTTTTGTATGAGAGGATTTTCTCATATGTACATACATGAAAATGACAATCTTTTAAACTCAATACCTCCAAGCCTAGAGATAAACCCGTATAGTGGCATATATGGCCAGATAGGTCAGAACAATACCAATCTAGCGTGTAAACATCATTTCCATATGATGGGGATAAAACAGTCTTTCAGTCACTTTTGTATGAGAGGATTTTCTCATATGTACATACATAAAAATGACAATTTTTAATTCAATACCGCCAAGCCTAGAGATAAATCCGTATATGTAGTGGCATATATGGCCAGATAGGTCATAACAATACCAATCTACCGTGTAAACATCATTTCCATATGATGGAGATAAAACAGTCTTTGAGTCACTTTTGTATGAGAGGATTTTCTCATATGTTCATACATAAAAATGACAATCTTTTAAATTCAATACCGCCAAGCCTAGAGATAAATCCGTATAGTGGCATATATGGCCAGATAGGTCATAACAATACCAATCTACCGTGTAAACATCATTTCCATATCATGGGGATAAAACAGTCTTTGAGTCACTTTTGTATGAGAGGATTTTCTCATATGTTCATACATAAAAATGACAATCTTTTAAATTCAATACCGCCAAGCCTAGAGATAAATCCGTATAGTGGCATATATGGCCAGATAGGTCATAACAATACCAATCTACCGTGTAAACATCATTTCCATATGAAGGGGATAAAACAGTCTTTGGGTCACTTTTGTATGAGAGGATTTTCTCATATGTACATACATAAAAATGACAATCTTTTAAATTCAATACCGCCAAGCCTAGAGATAAATACGTATAGTGGCATATATGGCCAGATAGGTCATAACAATACCAATCTACCGTGTAAACATCATTTCCATATGATGGGGATAAAACAGTCTTTGGGTCACGTTTGTATGAGAGGATTTTCTCATATGTACATACATAAAAATGACAATCTTTTAAACTCAATACCGCCAAGCCTAGAGATAAATCCGTATAGTGGCATATATGGCCAGATAGGTCATAACAATACCAATCTACCGTGTAAACATCATTTCCATATGATGGGGATAAAACAGTCTTTGGGTCACTTTTGTATGAGAGGATTTTCTCATATGTACATTCATAAAAATGACAATCTTTTAAATTCAATACCGCCAAGCCTACAGATAAATCCGTATAGTGGCATATATGGCCAGATAGGTCATAACAATACCAATCTACCGTGTAAACATCATTTCCATATGATGGGGATAAAACAGTCTTTGGGTCACGTTTGTATGAGAGGATTTTCTCATATGTACATACATAAAAATGACAATTTTTAATTCAATACCGCCAATCCTAGAGATAAATCCGTATATGTAGTGGCATATATGGCCAGATAGGTCATAACAATACCAATCTACCGTGTAAACATCATTTCCATATGATGGAGATAAAACAGTCTTTGAGTCACTTTTGTATGAGAGGATTTTCTCATATGTTCATACATAAAAATGACAATCTTTTAAATTCAATACCGCCAAGCCTAGAGATAAATCCGTATAGTGGCATATATGGCCAGATAGGTCATAACAATACCAATCTACCGTGTAAACATCATTTCCATATGATGGAGATAAAACAGTCTTTGAGTCACTTTTGTATGAGAGGATTTTCTCATATGTTCATACATAAAAATGACAATCTTTTAAATTCAATACCGCCAATCCTACAGATAAATCCGTATAGTGGCATATATGGCCAGATAGGTCATAACAATATCAATCTACCATGTAAACATCATTTCCATATGATGGGGATAAAACAGTCTTTGGGTCACTTTTGTATGAGAGGATTTTCTCATATGTACATACATAAAAATGACAATCTTTTCAATTCAATACCGCCAAGCCTAGAGATAAATCCGTATATGTAGTGGCATATATGGCCAGATAGGTCATAACAATACCAATCTACCGTGTAAACATCATTTCCATATGATGGGGATAAAACAGTCTTTGGGTCACTTTTGTATGAGAGGTTTTTCTCATATGTACATACATGAAAATGACAATCTTTTAAATTCAATACCGCCAAGCCTAGAGATAAATCCGTATAGTGGCATATATGGCCAGATAGGTCATAACAATACCAATCTACCGTGTAAACATCATTTCCATATGATAGGAATAAAACAGTCTTTGAGTCATTTTTGTATGAGATGATTTTCTCATATGTACATACATGAAAATGACAATCTTTTAAACTCAATACCGCCAATCCTACAGATAAATCCGTATAGTGGCATATATGGCCAGATAGGTCATAACAATACCAATCTACCGTGTAAACGTCATTTCCATATAATGGGGATAAAACAGTCTTTGAGTCACTTTTGTATGAGAGGATTTTCTCATATGTACATACATGAAAATGACAATCTTTTAAACTCAATACCGCCAAGCCTAGAGATAAATCCGTATAGTGGCATATATGGCCAGATAGGTCATAACAATACCAATCTACCGTGTAAACATCATTTCCATATGATGGGGATAAAACAGTCTTTGGGTCACTTTTGTATGAGAGGATTTTCTCATATGTACATACATGAAAATGACAATTTTTAAACTCAATACCGCCAATCCTTTAGATAAATCCGTATAGTGGCATATATGGCCAGATAGGTCATAACAATACCAATCTACCGTGTAAACATCATTTCCATATGATGGGGATAAAACAGTCTTTGGGTCACTTTTGTATGAGAGGATTTTCTCATATGTACATACATAAAAATGACAATCTTTTAAATTCAATACCGCCAATCCTACAGATAAATCCGTATAGTGGCATATATGGCCAGATAGGTCATAACAATACCAATCTACCGTGTAAACATCATTTCCATATGATGGGGATAAAACAGTCTTTGAGTCACGTTTGTATGAGAGGATTTTCTCATATGTACATACATAAAAATGACAATTTTTAATTCAATACCGCCAATCCTAGAGATAAATCCGTATATGTAGTGGCATATATGGCCAGATAGGTCATAACAATACCAATCTAGCGTGTAAACATCATTTCCATATGATGGGGATAAAACAGTCTTTGAGTCACTTTTGTATGAGAGGATTTTCTCATATGTACATACATGAAAATGACAATCTTTTAAACTCAATACCGCCAAGCCTAGAGATAAATCCGTATAGTGGCATATATGGCCAGATAGGTCATAACAATACCAATCTACCGTGTAAACATCATTTCCATATGATGGGGATAAAACAGTCTTTGGGTCACTTTTGTATTAGAGGATTTTCTCATATGTACATACATGAAAATGACAATCTTTTAAACTCAATACCGCCAAGCCTAGAGATAAATCCGTATAGTGGCATATATGGCCAGATAGGTCATAACAATACCAATCTACCGTGTAAACGTCATTTCCATATAATGGGGATAAAACAGTCTTTGAGTCACTTTTGTATGAGAGGATTTTCTCATATGTACATACATGAAAATGACAATCTTTTAAACTCAATACCGCCAAGCCTAGAGATAAATCCGTATAGTGGCATATATGGCCAGATAGGTCATAACAATACCAATCTACCGTGTAAACATCATTTCCATATGATGGGGATAAAACAGTCTTTGGGTCACTTTTGTATTAGAGGATTTTCTCATATGTACATACATGAAAATGACAATCTTTTAAACTCAATACCGCCAAGCCTAGAGATAAATCCGTATAGTGGCATATATGGCCAGATAGGTCATAACAATACCAATCTACCGTGTAAACATCATTTCCATATGATGGGGATAAAACAGTCTTTGGGTCACGTTTGTATGAGAGGATTTTCTCATATGTACATACATAAAAATGACAATTTTTAATTCAATACCGCCAAGCCTAGAGATAAATCCGTATAGTGGCATATATGGCCAGATAGGTCATAACAATACCAATCTACCGTGTAAACATCATTTCCATATGATGGGGATAAAACAGTCTTTCAGTCACTTTTGTATGAGAGGTTTTTCTCATATGTACATACATAAAAATGACAATCTTTTAAATTCAATACCGCCAAGCCTAGAGATAAATCCGTATATGTAGTGGCATAAATGGTCAGATAGGTCATAACAATACCAATCTACCGTGTAAACATCATTTCCATATGATGGGGATAAAACAGTCTTTGGGTCATTTTTGTATGAGAGGATTTTCTCATATGTACATACATAAAAATGACAATCTTTTAAATTCAATACCGCCAAGCCTAGAGATAAATCCGTATATGTAGTGGCATAAATGGTCAGATAGGTCATAACAATACCAATCTACCGTGTAAACATCATTTCCATATGATGGGGATAAAACAGTCTTTGGGTCACTTTTGTATGAGAGGATTTTCTCATATGTACATACATGAAAATGACAATCTTTTAAACTCAATACCGCCAAGCCTAGAGATAAATCCGTATAGTGGCATATATGGCCAGATAGGTCATAACAATACCAATCTACCGTGTAAACATCATTTCCATATGATGGGGATAAAACAGTCTTTGGGTCACTTTTGTATGAGAGGATTTTCTCATATGTACATACATGAAAATGACAATCTTTTAAACTCAATACCGCCAAGCCTAGAGATAAATCCGTATAGTGGCATATATGGCCAGATAGGTCATAACAATACCAATCTACTATAATGGTGTAAACATCATTTCCATATGATGGGGATAAAACAGTCTTTGGGTCACTTTTGTATGAGAGGATTTTCTCATATGTACATACATGAAAATGACAATCTTTTAAATTCAATACCGCCAAGCCTACAGATAAATCCGTATAGTGGCATATATGGCCAGATAGGTCATAACAATACCAATCTACCGTGTAAACATCATTTCCATATGATGGCGATGAAACAGTCTTTGAGTCACTTTTGTATGAGAGGATTTTCTCATATGTACATACATAAAAATGACAATCTTTTAAATTCAATACCGCCAAGCCTACAGATAAATCCGTATAGTGGCATATATGGCCAGATAGGTCATAACAATACCAATCTACCGTGTAAACATCAGTTCCATATGATGGAGATAAAACAGTCTTTGAGTCACTTTTGTATGAGAGGATTTTCTTATATGTACATACATAAAAATGACAATCTTTTAAATTCAATACCGCCAAGCCTAGAGATAAATCCGTATAGTAGCATATATGGCCATATAGCTCATAACAATACCAATCTACCGTGTAAACATCATTTCCATATGATGGAGATAAAACAGTTTTTGGGTCACGTTTGTATGAGAGGATTTTCTCATATGTACATACATGAAAATGACAATCTTTTAAACTCAATACCTCCAAGCCTAGAGATAAATCCGTATAGTGGCATATATGGCCAGATAGGTCATAACAATACCAATCTACCGTGTAAACATCATTTCCATATGATGGGGATAAAACAGTCTTTGAGTCACTTTTGTATGAGAGGATTTTCTCATATGTTCATACATAAAAATGACAATCTTTTAAATTCAATACCGCCAAGCCTAGAGATAAATCCGTATAGTGGCATATATGGCCAGATAGGTCATAACAATACCAATCTACCGTGTAAACATCATTTCCATATGATGGGGATAAAACAGTCTTTGGGTCACGTTTGTATGAGAGGATTTTCTCATATGTACATACATAAAAATGACAATTTTTAATTCAATACCGCCAAGCCTAGAGATAAATCCGTATATGTAGTGGCATATATGGCCAGATAGGTCATAACAATACCAATCTACCGTATAAACATCATTTCCATATGATGGTGATAAAACAGTCTTAGAGTCTTTTTTGTATGAGAGGATTTTCTCATATGTACATACATAAAAATGACAATATTTTAAATTCAATACCGCCAAGCCTACAGATAAATCCGTATAGTGGCATATATGGCCAGATAGGTCATAACAATACCAATCTACCGTGTAAACATCATTTCCATATGATGGTGATAAAACAGTCTTAGAGTCTTTTTTGTATGAGAGGATTTTCTCATATGTACATACATAAAAATGACAATATTTTAAATTCAATACCGCCAAGCCTACAGATAAATCCGTATAGTGGCATATATGGCCAGATAGCTCATAACAATACCAATCTACCGTGTAAACATCATTTCCATATGATGGGGATAAAACAGTCTTGGAGTCACTTTTGTATGAGAGGATTTTCTTATATGTACATACATAAAAATGACAATCTTTTAAATTCAATACCGCCAAGCCAGAGATAAATCCGTATAGTGGCATATATGGCCAGATAGGTCATAACAATACCAATCTACCGTGTAAACATCATTTCCATATGATGGTGATAAAACAGTCTTAGAGTCTTTTTTGTATGAGAGGATTTTCTCATATGTACATACATAAAAATGACAATATTTTAAATTCAATACCGCCAAGCCTAGAGATAAATCCGTATAGTGGCATATATGGCCAGATAGGTCATAACAAAACCAATCTACCGTGTAAACATCATTTCCATATGATGGAGATAAAACAGTCTTTGAGTCACTTTTGTATGAGAGGATTTTCTCATATGTACATACATGAAAATGACAATCTTTTAAATTCAATACCGCCAAGCCTACAGATAAATCCGTATAGTGGCATATATGGCCAGATAGGTCATAACAATACCAATCTACCGTGTAAACATCATTTCCATATGATGGGGATAAAACAGTCTTGGAGTCACTTTTGTATGAGAGGATTTTCTTATATGTACATACATAAAAATGACAATCTTTTAAATTCAATACCGCCAAGCCTAGAGATAAATCCGTATAGTGGCATATATGGCCAGATAGGTCATAACAATACCAATCTACCGTGTAAACATCATTTCCATATGATGGAGATAAAACAGTTTTTGGGTCACGTTTGTATGAAAGGATTTTCTCATATGTACATACATGAAAATGACAATCTTTTAAACTCAATACCGCCAAGCCTAGAGATAAATCCGTATAGTGGCATATATGGCCAGATAGGTCATAACAATACCAATCTACCGTGTAAACATCATTTCCATATGAAGGGGATAAAACAGTCTTTGGGTCACTTTTGTATGAGAGGATTTTCTCATATGTACATACATAAAAATGACAATCTTTTAAATTCAATACCGCCAAGCCTAGAGATAAATACGTATAGTGGCATATATGGCCAGATAGGTCATAACAATACCAATCTACCGTGTAAACATCATTTCCATATGATGGGGATAAAACAGTCTTTGGGTCACTTTTGTATGAGAGGATTTTCTCATATGTACATACATGAAAATGACAATCTTTTAAACTCAATACCTCCAAGCCTAGAGATAAACCCGTATAGTGGCATATATGGCCAGATAGGTCAGAACAATACCAATCTAGCGTGTAAACATCATTTCCATATGATGGGGATAAAACAGTCTTTCAGTCACTTTTGTATGAGAGGATTTTCTCATATGTACATACATAAAAATGACAATTTTTAATTCAATACCGCCAAGCCTAGAGATAAATCCGTATATGTAGTGGCATATATGGCCAGATAGGTCATAACAATACCAATCTACCGTGTAAACATCATTTCCATATGATAGGGATAAAACAGTCTTTGAGTCACTTTTGTATGAGAGGATTTTCTCATATGTACATACATGAAAATGACAATCTTTTAAATTCAATACCGCCAAGCCTAGAGATAAATCCGTATAGTGGCATATATGGCCAGATAGGTCATAACAAAACCAATCTACCGTGTAAACATCATTTCCATATGATGGGGATAAAACAGTCTTTGGGTCACGTTTGTATGAGAGGATTTTCTCATATGTACATACATAAAAATGACAATTTTTAATTCAATACCGCCAAGCCTAGAGATAAATCCGTATATGTAGTGGCATATATGGCCAGATAGGTCATAACAATACCAATCTACCGTGTAAACATCATTTCCATATGATAGGGATAAAACAGTCTTTGAGTCACTTTTGTATGAGAGGATTTTCTCATATGTACATACATGAAAATGACAATCTTTTAAATTCAATACCGCCAAGCCTACAGATAAATCCGTATAGTGGCATATATGGCCAGATAGGTCATAACAATACCAATCTACCGTGTAAACATCATTTCCATATGATGGGGATAAAACAGTCTTTGGGTCACTTTTGTATGAGAGGATTTTCTCATATGTACATACATGAAAATGACAATCTTTTAAACTCAATACCGCCAAGCCTAGAGATAAATCCGTATAGTGGCATATATGGCCAGATAGGTCATAACAATACCAATCTACTATAATGGTGTAAACATCATTTCCATATGATGGGGATAAAACAGTCTTTGGGTCACTTTTGTATGAGAGGATTTTCTCATATGTACATACATGAAAATGACAATCTTTTAAATTCAATACCGCCAAGCCTACAGATAAATCCGTATAGTGGCATATATGGCCAGATAGGTCATAACAATACCAATCTACCGTGTAAACATCATTTCCATATGATGGCGATAAAACAGTCTTTGAGTCACTTTTGTATGAGAGGATTTTCTCATATGTACATACATAAAAATGACAATCTTTTAAATTCAATACCGCCAAGCCTACAGATAAATCCGTATAGTGGCATATATGGCCAGATAGGTCATAACAATACCAATCTACCGTGTAAACATCATTTCCATATGATGGAGATAAAACAGTCTTTGAGTCACTTTTGTATGAGAGGATTTTCTTATATGTACATACATAAAAATGACAATCTTTTAAATTCAATACCGCCAAGCCTAGAGATAAATCCGTATAGTAGCATATATGGCCATATAGCTCATAACAATACCAATCTACCGTGTAAACATCATTTCCATATGATGGAGATAAAACAGTTTTTGGGTCACGTTTGTATGAGAGGATTTTCTCATATGTACATACATGAAAATGACAATCTT
Organism: Tipula lateralis; assembly: GCA_963932295.1. Classification (NCBI taxonomy): domain Eukaryota; kingdom Metazoa; phylum Arthropoda; class Insecta; order Diptera; family Tipulidae; genus Tipula; species Tipula lateralis. The sequence continues at coordinate 2,706,572 of OZ010739.1, read as the reverse complement.
TTAAACTCAATACCGCCAAGCCTAGAGATAAATCCGTATAGTGGCATATATGGCCAGATAGGTCATAACAATATCAATCTACCGTGTCAACATCATTTCCATATGATGGGGATAAAACAGTCTTTGAGTCACTTTTGTATGAGAGGATTTTCTCATATGTTCATACATAAAAATGACAATCTTTTAAATTCAATACCGCCAAGCCTAGAGATAAATCCGTATAGTGGCATATATGGCCAGATAGGTCATAACAATACCAATCTACCGTGTAAACATCATTTCCATATGATGGGGATAAAACAGTCTTTGGGTCACGTTTGTATGAGAGGATTTTCTCATATGTACATACATAAAAATGACAATTTTTAATTCAATACCGCCAAGCCTAGAGATAAATCCGTATATGTAGTGGCATATATGGCCAGATAGGTCATAACAATACCAATCTACCGTATAAACATCATTTCCATATGATGGTAATAAAACAGTCTTAGAGTCACTTTTGTATGAGAGGATTTTCTCATATGTACATACATAAAAATGACAATCTTTTAAACTCAATACCGCCAAGCCTAGAGATAAATCCGTATAGTGGCATATATGGCCAGATAGGTCATAGCAATACCAATCTACCGTGTAAACATCATTTCCATATGATGGTGATAAAACAGTCTTAGAGTCTTTTTTGTATGAGAGGATTTTCTCATATGTACATACATAAAAATGACAATCTTTTAAATTCAATACCGCCAAGCCTACAGATAAATCCGTATAGTGGCATATATGGCCAGATAGGTCATAACAATACCAATCTACCGTGTAAACATCATTTCCATATGATGGGGATAAAACAGTCTTGGAGTCACTTTTGTATGAGAGGATTTTCTTATATGTACATACATAAAAATGACAATCTTTTAAATTCAATACCGCCAAGCCTACAGATAAATCCGTATAGTGGCATATATGGCCAGATAGGTCATAACAATACCAATCTACCGTGTAAACATCATTTCCATATGATGGGGATAAAACAGTCTTGGAGTCACTTTTGTATGAGAGGATTTTCTTATATGTACATACATAAAAATGACAATCTTTTAAATTCAATACCGCCAAGCCAGAGATAAATCCGTATAGTGGCATATATGGCCAGATAGGTCATAACAATACCAATCTACCGTGTAAACATCATTTCCATATGATGGTGATAAAACAGTCTTAGAGTCTTTTTTGTATGAGAGGATTTTCTCATATGTACATACATAAAAATAACAATATTTTAAATTCAATACCGCCAAGCCTAGAGATAAATCCGTATAGTGGCATATATGGCCAGATAGGTCATAACAATACCAATCTACCGTGTAAACATCATTTCCATATGATGGGGATAAAACAGTCTTTGAGTCACTTTTGTATGAGAGGATTTTCTCATATGTACATACATGAAAATGACAATCTTTTAAACTCAATACCGCCAAGCCTAGAGATAAATCCGTATAGTGGCATATATGGCCAGATAGGTCATAGCAATACCAATCTACCGTGTAAACATCATTTCCATATGATGGTGATAAAACAGTCTTAGAGTCTTTTTTGTATGAGAGGATTTTCTCATATGTACATACATAAAAATGACAATCTTTTAAATTCAATACCGCCAAGCCTACAGATAAATCCGTATAGTGGCATATATGGCCAGATAGGTCATAACAATACCAATCTACCGTGTAAACATCATTTCCATATGATGGGGATAAAACAGTCTTGGAGTCACTTTTGTATGAGAGGATTTTCTTATATGTACATACATAAAAATGACAATCTTTTAAATTCAATACCGCCAAGCCTAGAGATAAATCCGTATAGTGGCATATATGGCCAGATAGGTCATAACAATACCAATCTACCGTGTAAACATCATTTCCATATGATGGAGATAAAACAGTTTTTGGGTCACGTTTGTATGAAAGGATTTTCTCATATGTACATACATGAAAATGACAATCTTTTAAACTCAATACCGCCAAGCCTAGAGATAAATCCGTATAGTGGCATATATGGCCAGATAGGTCATAACAATACCAATCTACCGTGTAAACATCATTTCCATATGATGGGGATAAAACAGTCTTTGAGTCACTTTTGTATGAGAGGATTTTCTCATATGTACATACATAAAAATGACAATCTTTTAAATTCAATACCGCCAAGCCTAGAGATAAATACGTATAGTGGCATATATGGCCAGATAGGTCATAACAATACCAATCTACCGTGTAAACATCATTTCCATATGATGGGGATAAAACAGTCTTTGGGTCACTTTTGTATGAGAGGATTTTCTCATATGTACATACATGAAAATGACAATCTTTTAAACTCAATACCTCCAAGCCTAGAGATAAATCCGTATAGTGGCATATATGGCCAGATAGGTCAGAACAATACCAATCTAGCGTGTAAACATCATTTCCATATGATGGGGATAAAACAGTCTTTCAGTCACTTTTGTATGAGAGGATTTTCTCATATGTACATACATAAAAATGACAATCTTTTAAATTCAATACCGCCAAGCCTAGAGATAAATCCGTATAGTGGCATATATGGCCAGATAGGTCATAACAAAACCAATCTACCGTGTAAACATCATTTCCATATGATGGGGATAAAACAGTCTTTGGGTCACGTTTGTATGAGAGGATTTTCTCATATGTACATACATAAAAATGACAATTTTTAATTCAATACCGCCAAGCCTAGAGATAAATCCGTATATGTAGTGGCATATATGGCCAGATAGGTCATAACAATACCAATCTACCGTGTAAACATCATTTCCATATGATGGAGATAAAACAGTCTTTGGGTCACGTTTGTATGAGAGGATTTTCTCATATGTACATACATAAAAATGACAATTTTTAATTCAATACCGCCAAGCCTAGAGATAAATCCGTATATGTAGTGGCATATATGGCCAGATAGGTCATAACAATACCAATCTACCGTGTAAACATCATTTCCATATGATAGGGATAAAACAGTCTTTGAGTCACTTTTGTATGAGAGGATTTTCTCATATGTACATACATGAAAATGACAATCTTTTAAATTCAATACCGCCAAGCCTACAGATAAATCCGTATAGTGGCATATATGGCCAGATAGGTCATAACAATACCAATCTACCGTGTAAACATCATTTCCATATGATGGGGATAAAACAGTCTTTGGGTCACTTTTGTATGAGAGGATTTTCTCATATGTACATACATGAAAATGACAATCTTTTAAACTCAATACCGCCAAGCCTAGAGATAAATCCGTATAGTGGCATATATGGCCAGATAGGTCATAACAATACCAATCTACTATAATGGTGTAAACATCATTTCCATATGATGGGGATAAAACAGTCTTTGGGTCACTTTTGTATGAGAGGATTTTCTCATATGTACATACATGAAAATGACAATCTTTTAAATTCAATACCGCCAAGCCTACAGATAAATCCGTATAGTGGCATATATGGCCAGATAGGTCATAACAATACCAATCTACCGTGTAAACATCATTTCCATATGATGGCGATAAAACAGTCTTTGAGTCACTTTTGTATGAGAGGATTTTCTCATATGTACATACATAAAAATGACAATCTTTTAAATTCAATACCGCCAAGCCTACAGATAAATCCGTATAGTGGCATATATGGCCAGATAGGTCATAACAATACCAATCTACCGTGTAAACATCATTTCCATATGATGGAGATAAAACAGTCTTTGAGTCACTTTTGTATGAGAGGATTTTCTTATATGTACATACATAAAAATGACAATCTTTTAAATTCAATACCGCCAAGCCTAGAGATAAATCCGTATAGTAGCATATATGGCCATATAGCTCATAACAATACCAATCTACCGTGTAAACATCATTTCCATATGATGGAGATAAAACAGTTTTTGGGTCACGTTTGTATGAGAGGATTTTCTCATATGTACATACATGAAAATGACAATCTTTTAAACTCAATACCGCCAAGCCTAGAGATAAATCCGTATAGTGGCATATATGGCCAGATAGGTCATAACAATATCAATCTACCGTGTCAACATCATTTCCATATGATGGTAATAAAACAGTCTTAGAGTCACTTTTGTATGAGAGGATTTTCTCATATGTACATACATAAAAATGACAATATTTTAAATTCAATACCGCCAAGCCTACAGATAAATCCGTATAGTGGCATATATGGCCAGATAGGTCATAACAATACCAATCTACCGTGTAAACATCATTTCCATATGATGGGGATAAAACAGTCTTGGAGTCACTTTTGTATGAGAGGATTTTCTTATATGTACATACATAAAAATGACAATCTTTTAAATTCAATACCGCCAAGCCAGAGATAAATCCGTATAGTGGCATATATGGCCAGATAGGTCATAACAATACCAATCTACCGTGTAAACATCATTTCCATATGATGGTGATAAAACAGTCTTAGAGTCTTTTTTGTATGAGAGGATTTTCTCATATGTACATACATAAAAATAACAATATTTTAAATTCAATACCGCCAAGCCTAGAGATAAATCCGTATAGTGGCATATATGGCCAGATAGGTCATAACAATACCAATCTACCGTGTAAACATCATTTCCATATGATGGGGATAAAACAGTCTTTGAGTCACTTTTGTATGAGAGGATTTTCTCATATGTACATACATGAAAATGACAATCTTTTAAACTCAATACCGCCAAGCCTAGAGATAAATCCGTATAGTGGCATATATGGCCAGATAGGTCATAGCAATACCAATCTACCGTGTAAACATCATTTCCATATGATGGTGATAAAACAGTCTTAGAGTCTTTTTTGTATGAGAGGATTTTCTCATATGTACATACATAAAAATGACAATATTTTAAATTCAATACCGCCAAGCCTACAGATAAATCCGTATAGTGGCATATATGGCCAGATAGGTCATAACAATACCAATCTACCGTGTAAACATCATTTCCATATGATGGGGATAAAACAGTCTTGGAGTCACTTTTGTATGAGAGGATTTTCTTATATGTACATACATAAAAATGACAATCTTTTAAATTCAATACCGCCAAGCCTAGAGATAAATCCGTATAGTGGCATATATGGCCAGATAGGTCATAACAATACCAATCTACCGTGTAAACATCATTTCCATATGATGGAGATAAAACAGTTTTTGGGTCACGTTTGTATGAAAGGATTTTCTCATATGTACATACATGAAAATGACAATCTTTTAAACTCAATACCGCCAAGCCTAGAGATAAATCCGTATAGTGGCATATATGGCCAGATAGGTCATAACAATACCAATCTACCGTGTAAACATCATTTCCATATGATGGGGATAAAACAGTCTTTGAGTCACTTTTGTATGAGAGGATTTTCTCATATGTACATACATAAAAATGACAATCTTTTAAATTCAATACCGCCAAGCCTAGAGATAAATACGTATAGTGGCATATATGGCCAGATAGGTCATAACAATACCAATCTACCGTGTAAACATCATTTCCATATGATGGGGATAAAACAGTCTTTGGGTCACTTTTGTATGAGAGGATTTTCTCATATGTACATACATGAAAATGACAATCTTTTAAACTCAATACCTCCAAGCCTAGAGATAAATCCGTATAGTGGCATATATGGCCAGATAGGTCAGAACAATACCAATCTAGCGTGTAAACATCATTTCCATATGATGGGGATAAAACAGTCTTTCAGTCACTTTTGTATGAGAGGATTTTCTCATATGTACATACATAAAAATGACAATCTTTTAAATTCAATACCGCCAAGCCTAGAGATAAATCCGTATAGTGGCATATATGGCCAGATAGGTCATAACAAAACCAATCTACCGTGTAAACATCATTTCCATATGATGGGGATAAAACAGTCTTTGGGTCACGTTTGTATGAGAGGATTTTCTCATATGTACATACATAAAAATGACAATTTTTAATTCAATACCGCCAAGCCTAGAGATAAATCCGTATATGTAGTGGCATATATGGCCAGATAGGTCATAACAATACCAATCTACCGTGTAAACATCATTTCCATATGATAGGGATAAAACAGTCTTTGAGTCACTTTTGTATGAGAGGATTTTCTCATATGTACATACATGAAAATGACAATCTTTTAAACTCAATACCGCCAAGCCTAGAGATAAATCCTTATATGTAGTGGCATATATGGCCAGATAGGTCATAACAATACCAATCTACCGTGTAAACATCATTTCCATATGATGGTGATAAAACAGTTTTTGGGTCACGTTTGTATGAGAGGATTTTCTCATATGTTCATACATAAAAATGACAATCTTTTAAATTCAATACCGCCAATCCTAGAGATAAATCCGTATAGTGGCATATATGGCCAGATAGGTCATAACAATACCAATCTACCGTGTAAACATCATTTCCATATGATGGGGATAAAACAGTCTTGGAGTCACTTTTGTATGAGAGGATTTTCTTATATGTACATACATAAAAATGAGAATCTTTTAAATTCAATACCGCCAAGCCAGAGATAAATCCGTATAGTGGCATATATGGCCAGATAGGTCATAACAATACCAATCTACCGTGTAAACATAATTTCCATATGATGGAGATAAAACAGTTTTTGGGTCACGTTTGTATGAGAGGATTTTCTCATATGTTCATACATAAAAATGACAATCTTTTAAATTCAATACCGCCAATCCTAGAGATAAATCCGTATAGTGGCATATATGGCCAGATAGGTCATAACAATACCAATCTAGCGTGTAAACATCATTTCCATATGATGGGGATAAAACAGTCTTGGAGTCACTTTTGTATGAGAGGATTTTCTTATATGTACATACATAAAAATGACAATCTTTTAAATTCAATACCGCCAAGCCTACAGATAAATCCGTATAGTGGCATATATGGTCAGATAGGTCATAACAATACCAATCTACCGTGTAAACATCATTTCCATATGATGGGGATAAAACAGTCTTGGAGTCACTTTTGTATGAGAGGATTTTCTTATATGTACATACATAAAAATGACAATATTTTAAATTCAATACCGCCAAGCCTAGAGATAAATCCGTATAGTGGCATATATGGCCAGATAGGTCATAACAATACCAATCTACCGTGTAAACATCATTTCCATATGATGGGGATAAAACAGTCTTTGAGTCACTTTTGTATGAGAGGATTTTCTCATATGTACATACATGAAAATGACAATCTTTTAAACTCAATACCGCCAAGCCAGAGATAAATCCGTATAGTGGCATATATGGCCAGATAGGTCATAACAATACCAATCTACCGTGTAAACATCATTTCCATATGATGGTGATAAAACAGTCTTAGAGTCTTTTTTGTATGAGAGGATTTTCTCATATGTACATACATAAAAATAACAATATTTTAAATTCAATACCGCCAAGCCTAGAGATAAATCCGTATAGTGGCATATATGGCCAGATAGGTCATAACAATACCAATCTACCGTGTAAACATCATTTCCATATGATGGGGATAAAACAGTCTTTGAGTCACTTTTGTATGAGAGGATTTTCTCATATGTACATACATGAAAATGACAATCTTTTAAACTCAATACCGCCAAGCCTAGAGATAAATCCGTATAGTGGCATATATGGCCAGATAGGTCATAGCAATACCAATCTACCGTGTAAACATCATTTCCATATGATGGTGATAAAACAGTCTTAGAGTCTTTTTTGTATGAGAGGATTTTCTCATATGTACATACATAAAAATGACAATATTTTAAATTCAATACCGCCAAGCCTACAGATAAATCCGTATAGTGGCATATATGGCCAGATAGGTCATAACAATACCAATCTACCGTGTAAACATCATTTCCATATGATGGGGATAAAACAGTCTTGGAGTCACTTTTGTATGAGAGGATTTTCTTATATGTACATACATAAAAATGACAATCTTTTAAATTCAATACCGCCAAGCCTAGAGATAAATCCGTATAGTGGCATATATGGCCAGATAGGTCATAACAATACCAATCTACCGTGTAAACATCATTTCCATATGATGGAGATAAAACAGTTTTTGGGTCACGTTTGTATGAAAGGATTTTCTCATATGTACATACATGAAAATGACAATCTTTTAAACTCAATACCGCCAAGCCTAGAGATAAATCCGTATAGTGGCATATATGGCCAGATAGGTCATAACAATACCAATCTACCGTGTAAACATCATTTCCATATGATGGGGATAAAACAGTCTTTGAGTCACTTTTGTATGAGAGGATTTTCTCATATGTACATACATAAAAATGACAATCTTTTAAATTCAATACCGCCAAGCCTAGAGATAAATACGTATAGTGGCATATATGGCCAGATAGGTCATAACAATACCAATCTACCGTGTAAACATCATTTCCATATGATGGGGATAAAACAGTCTTTGGGTCACTTTTGTATGAGAGGATTTTCTCATATGTACATACATGAAAATGACAATCTTTTAAACTCAATACCTCCAAGCCTAGAGATAAATCCGTATAGTGGCATATATGGCCAGATAGGTCAGAACAATACCAATCTAGCGTGTAAACATCATTTCCATATGATGGGGATAAAACAGTCTTTCAGTCACTTTTGTATGAGAGGATTTTCTCATATGTACATACATAAAAATGACAATCTTTTAAATTCAATACCGCCAAGCCTAGAGATAAATCCGTATAGTGGCATATATGGCCAGATAGGTCATAACAAAACCAATCTACCGTGTAAACATCATTTCCATATGATGGGGATAAAACAGTCTTTGGGTCACGTTTGTATGAGAGGATTTTCTCATATGTACATACATAAAAATGACAATTTTTAATTCAATACCGCCAAGCCTAGAGATAAATCCGTATATGTAGTGGCATATATGGCCAGATAGGTCATAACAATACCAATCTACCGTGTAAACATCATTTCCATATGATAGGGATAAAACAGTCTTTGAGTCACTTTTGTATGAGAGGATTTTCTCATATGTACATACATGAAAATGACAATCTTTTAAACTCAATACCGCCAAGCCTAGAGATAAATCCTTATATGTAGTGGCATATATGGCCAGATAGGTCATAACAATACCAATCTACCGTGTAAACATCATTTCCATATGATGGTGATAAAACAGTTTTTGGGTCACGTTTGTATGAGAGGATTTTCTCATATGTTCATACATAAAAATGACAATCTTTTAAATTCAATACCGCCAATCCTAGAGATAAATCCGTATAGTGGCATATATGGCCAGATAGGTCATAACAATACCAATCTACCGTGTAAACATCATTTCCATATGATGGGGATAAAACAGTCTTGGAGTCACTTTTGTATGAGAGGATTTTCTTATATGTACATACATAAAAATGAGAATCTTTTAAATTCAATACCGCCAAGCCAGAGATAAATCCGTATAGTGGCATATATGGCCAGATAGGTCATAACAATACCAATCTACCGTGTAAACATAATTTCCATATGATGGAGATAAAACAGTTTTTGGGTCACGTTTGTATGAGAGGATTTTCTCATATGTTCATACATAAAAATGACAATCTTTTAAATTCAATACCGCCAATCCTAGAGATAAATCCGTATAGTGGCATATATGGCCAGATAGGTCATAACAATACCAATCTAGCGTGTAAACATCATTTCCATATGATGGGGATAAAACAGTCTTGGAGTCACTTTTGTATGAGAGGATTTTCTTATATGTACATACATAAAAATGACAATCTTTTAAATTCAATACCGCCAAGCCTACAGATAAATCCGTATAGTGGCATATATGGTCAGATAGGTCATAACAATACCAATCTACCGTGTAAACATCATTTCCATATGATGGGGATAAAACAGTCTTGGAGTCACTTTTGTATGAGAGGATTTTCTTATATGTACATACATAAAAATGACAATCTTTTAAATTCAATACCGCCAAGCCAGAGATAAATCCGTATAGTGGCATATATGGCCAGATAAGTCATAACAATACCAATCTACCGTGTAAACATAATTTCCATATGATGGAGATAAAACAGTTTTTGGGTCACGTTTGTATGAGAGGATTTTCTCATATGTTCATACATAAAAATGACAATCTTTTAAATTCAATACCGCCAATCCTAGAGATAAATCCGTATAGTGGCATATATGGCCAGATAGGTCATAACAATACCAATCTAGCGTGTAAACATCATTTCCATATGATGGGGATAAAACAGTCTTGGAGTCACTTTTGTATGAGAGGATTTTCTTATATGTACATACATAAAAATGACAATCTTTTAAATTCAATACCGCCAAGCCTACAGATAAATCCGTATAGTGGCATATATGGCCAGATAGGTCATAACAATACCAATCTACCGTGTAAACATCATTTCCATATGATGGGGATAAAACAGTCTTGGAGTCACTTTTGTATGAGAGGATTTTCTTATATGTACATACATAAAAATGACAATCTTTTAAATTCAATACCGCCAAGCCAGAGATAAATCCGTATAGTGGCATATATGGCCAGATAGGTCATAACAATACCAATCTACCGTGTAAACATAATTTCCATATGATGGAGATAAAACAGTTTTTGGGTCACGTTTGTATGAGAGGATTTTCTCATATGTTCATACATAAAAATGACAATCTTTTAAATTCAATACCGCCAATCCTAGAGATAAATCCGTATAGTGGCATATATGGCCAGATAGGTCATAACAATACCAATCTACCGTGTAAACATCATTTCCATATGATGGGGATAAAACAGTCTTGGAGTCACTTTTGTATGAGAGGATTTTCTTATATGTACATACATAAAAATGAGAATCTTTTAAATTCAATACCGCCAAGCCAGAGATAAATCCGCATAGTGGCATATATGGCCAGATAGGTCATAACAATACCAATCTACCGTGTAAACATAATTTCCATATGATGGAGATAAAACAGTTTTTGGGTCACGTTTGTATGAGAGGATTTTCTCATATGTTCATACATAAAAATGACAATCTTTTAAATTCAATACCGCCAATCCTAGAGATAAATCCGTATAGTGGCATATATGGCCAGATAGGTCATAACAATACCAATCTACCGTGTAAACATCATTTCCATATGATGGGGATAAAACAGTCTTGGAGTCACTTTTGTATGAGAGGATTTTCTTATATGTACATACATAAAAATGAGAATCTTTTAAATTCAATACCGCCAAGCCAGAGATAAATCCGTATAGTGGCATATATGGCCAGATAGGTCATAACAATACCAATCTACCGTGTAAACATAATTTCCATATGATGGAGATAAAACAGTTTTTGGGTCACGTTTGTATGAGAGGATTTTCTCATATGTTCATACATAAAAATGACAATCTTTTAAATTCAATACCGCCAATCCTAGAGATAAATCCGTATAGTGGCATATATGGCCAGATAGGTCATAACAATACCAATCTAGCGTGTAAACATCATTTCCATATGATGGGGATAAAACAGTCTTTGAGTCACTTTTGTATGAGAGGATTTTCTTATATGTACATACATAAAAATGACAATCTTTTAAATTCAATACCGCCAAGCCTACAGATAAATCCGTATAGTGGCATATATGGCCAGATAGGTCATAACAATACCAATCTACCGTGTAAACATCATTTCCATATGATGGGGATAAAACAGTCTTGGAGTCACTTTTGTATGAGAGGATTTTCTTATATGTACATACATAAAAATGACAATATTTTAAATTCAATACCGCCAAGCCAGAGATAAATCCGTATAGTGGCATATATGGCCAGATAGGTCATAACAATACCAATCTACCGTGTAAACATAATTTCCATATGATGGAGATAAAACAGTTTTTGGGTCACGTTTGTATGAGAGGATTTTCTCATATGTTCATACATAAAAATGACAATCTTTTAAATTCAATACCGCCAATCCTAGAGATAAATCCGTATAGTGGCATATATGGCCAGATAGGTCATAACAATACCAATCTAGCGTGTAAACATCATTTCCATATGATGGGGATAAAACAGTCTTTGAGTCACTTTTGTATGAGAGGTTTTTCTCATATGTACATACATGAAAATGACAATCTTTTAAATTCAATACCGCCAAGCCTAGAGATAAATCCGTATAGTGGCATATATGGCCAGATAGGTCATAACAATACCAATCTACCGTGTAAACATCATTTCCATATGATATATGATGGGGATAAAACAGTCTTTGAGTCACTTTTGTATGAGAGGATTTTCTCATATGTACATACATAAAAATGACAATCTTTTAAATTCAATACCGCCAAGCCTACAGATAAATCCGTATAGTGGCATATATGGCCAGATAGGTCATAACAAAACCAATCTACCGTGTAAACATCATTTCCATATGATGGGGATAAAACAGTCTTTGGGTCACGTTTGTATGAGAGGATTTTCTCATATGTACATACATAAAAATAACAATCTTTTAAATTCAATACCGCCAATCCTAGAGATAAATCCGTATAGTGGCATATATGGCCAGATAGGTCATAACAAAACCAATCTAGCGTGTAAACATCATTTCCATATGATGGGGATAAAACAGTCTTTGAGTCACTTTTGTATGAGAGGTTTTTCTCATATGTACATACATGAAAATGACAATCTTTTAAATTCAATACCGCCAAGCCTAGAGATAAATCCGTATAGTGGCATATATGGCCAGATAGGTCATAACAATACCAATCTACCGTGTAAACATCATTTCCATATGATATATGATGGGGATAAAACAGTCTTTGAGTCACTTTTGTATGAGAGGATTTTCTCATATGTACATACATAAAAATGACAATCTTTTAAATTCAATACCGCCAAGCCTACAGATAAATCCGTATAGTGGCATATATGGCCAGATAGGTCATAACAAAACCAATCTAGCGTGTAAACATCATTTCCATATGATGGGGATAAAACAGTCTTTGGGTCACGTTTGTATGAGAGGATTTTCTCATATGTACATACATAAAAATGACAATTTTTAATTCAATACCGCCAAGCCTAGAGATAAATCCGTATAGTGGCATATATGGCCAGATAGGTCATAACAATACCAATCTACCGTGTAAACATCATTTCCATATGATGGTGATAAAACAGTCTTAGAGTCTTTTTTGTATGAGAGGATTTTCTCACATGTACATACATAAAAATGACAATCTTTTAAATTCAATACCGCCAAGCCTACAGATAAATCCGTATAGTGGCATATATGGCCAGATAGGTCATAACAATACCAATCTACCGTGTAAACATCATTTCCATATGATGGTGATAAAACAGTTTTTGGGTCACGTTTGTATGAGAGGATTTTCTCATATGTTCATACATAAAAATGACAATCTTTTAAATTCAATACCGCCAATCCTAGAGATAAATCCGTATAGTGGCATATATGGCCAGATAGGTCATAACAATACCAATCTACCGTGTAAACATCATTTCCATATGGTGGGGATAAAACAGTCTTGGAGTCACTTTTGTATGAGAGGATTTTCTTATATGTACATACATAAAAATGAGAATCTTTTAAATTCAATACCGCCAAGCCAGAGATAAATCCGTATAGTGGCATATATGGCCAGATAGGTCATAACAATACCAATCTACCGTGTAAACATAATTTCCATATGATGGAGATAAAACAGTTTTTGGGTCACGTTTGTATGAGAGGATTTTCTCATATGTTCATACATAAAAATGACAATCTTTTAAATTCAATACCGCCAATCCTAGAGATAAATCCGTATAGTGGCATATATGGCCAGATAGGTCATAACAATACCAATCTAGCGTGTAAACATCATTTCCATATGATGGGGATAAAACAGTCTTTGAGTCACTTTTGTATGAGAGGTTTTTCTCATATGTACATACATGAAAATGACAATCTTTTAAATTCAATACCGCCAAGCCTAGAGATAAATCCGTATAGTGGCATATATGGCCAGATAGGTCATAACAATACCAATCTACCGTGTAAACATCATTTCCATATGATATATGATGGGGATAAAACAGTCTTTGAGTCACTTTTGTATGAGAGGATTTTCTCATATGTACATACATAAAAATGACAATCTTTTAAATTCAATACCGCCAAGCCTACAGATAAATCCGTATAGTGGCATATATGGCCAGATAGGTCATAACAAAACCAATCTACCGTGTAAACATCATTTCCATATGATGGGGATAAAACAGTCTTTGGGTCACGTTTGTATGAGAGGATTTTCTCATATGTACATACATAAAAATGACAATCTTTTAAATTCAATACCGCCAATCCTAGAGATAAATCCGTATAGTGGCATATATGGCCAGATAGGTCATAACAATACCAATCTAGCGTGTAAACATCATTTCCATATGATGGGGATAAAACAGTCTTTGAGTCACTTTTGTATGAGAGGTTTTTCTCATATGTACATACATGAAAATGACAATCTTTTAAATTCAATACCGCCAAGCCTAGAGATAAATCCGTATAGTGGCATATATGGCCAGATAGGTCATAACAATACCAATCTACCGTGTAAACATCATTTCCATATGATATATGATGGGGATAAAACAGTCTTTGAGTCACTTTTGTATGAGAGGATTTTCTCATATGTACATACATAAAAATGACAATCTTTTAAATTCAATACCGCCAAGCCTACAGATAAATCCGTATAGTGGCATATATGGCCAGATAGGTCATAACAAAACCAATCTAGCGTGTAAACATCATTTCCATATGATGGGGATAAAACAGTCTTTGGGTCACGTTTGTATGAGAGGATTTTCTCATATGTACATACATAAAAATGACAATTTTTAATTCAATACCGCCAAGCCTAGAGATAAATTCGTATATGTAGTGGCATATATGGCCAGATAGGTCATAACAATACCAATCTACCGTGTAAACATCATTTCCATATGATAGGGATAAAACAGTCTTTGAGTCACTTTTGTATGAGAGGATTTTCTCATATGTACATACATGAAAATGACAATCTTTTAAACTCAATACCGCCAAGCCTAGAGATAAATCCGTATAGTGGCATATATGGCCAGATAGGTCATAACAATACCAATCTACCGTGTAAACATCATTTCCATATGATGGTGATAAAACAGTCTTAGAGTCTTTTTTGTATGAGAGGATTTTCTCATATGTACATACATAAAAATGACAATCTTTTAAATTCAATACCGCCAAGCCTACAGATAAATCCGTATAGTGGCATATATGGCCAGATAGGTCATAACAATACCAATCTACCGTGTAAACATCATTTCCATATGATGGGGATAAAACAGTCTTTGGGTCACTTTTGTATGAGAGGATTTTCTTATATGTACATACATAAAAATGACAATCTTTTAAATTCAATACCGCCAAGCCAGAGATAAATCCGTATAGTAGCATATATGGCCAGATAGGTCATAACAATACCAATCTACCGTGTAAACATCATTTCCATATGATGGAGATAAAACAGTTTTTGGGTCACGTTTGTATGAGAGGATTTTCTCATATGTTCATACATAAAAATGACAATCTTTTAAATTCAATACCGCCAATCCTAGAGATAAATCCGTATAGTGGCATATATGGCCAGATAGGTCATAACAATACCAATCTACCGTGTAAACATCATTTCCATATGATGGGGATAAAACAGTCTTTGGGTCACTTTTGTATGAGAGGATTTTCTTATATGTACATACATGAAAATGACAATCTTTTAAACTCAATACCTCCAAGCCTAGATATAAATACGTATAGTGGCATATATGGCCAGATAGGTCATAACAATACCAATCTACCGTGTAAACATCATTTCCATATGATGGGGATAAAACAGTCTTGGAGTCACTTTTGTATGAGAGGATTTTCTTATATGTACATACATAAAAATGACAATCTTTTAAATTCAATACCGCCAAGCCAGAGATAAATCCGTATAGTGGCATATATGGCCAGATAGGTCATAACAATACCAATCTACCGTGTAAACATCATTTCCATATGATGGGGATAAAACAGTCTTGGAGTCACTTTTGTATGAGAGGATTTTCTTATATGTACATACATAAAAATGACAATCTTTTAAATTCAATACCGCCAAGCCAGAGATAAATCCGTATAGTGGCATATATGGCCAGATAGGTCATAACAATACCAATCTACCGTGTAAACATAATTTCCATATGATGGAGATAAAACAGTTTTTGGGTCACGTTTGTATGAGAGGATTTTCTCATATGTTCATACATAAAAATGACAATCTTTTAAATTCAATACCGCCAATCCTAGAGATAAATCCGTATAGTGGCATATATGGCCAGATAGGTCATAACAATACCAATCTACCGTGTAAACATCATTTCCATATGATGGGGATAAAACAGTCTTTGGGTCACTTTTGTATGAGAGGATTTTCTTATATGTACATACATGAAAATGACAATCTTTTAAACTCAATACCTCCAAGCCTAGATATAAATACGTATATGTAGTGGCATATATGGCCAGATAGGTCATAACAATACCAATCTACCGTGTAAACATCATTTCCATATGATGGGGATAAAACAGTCTTTGAGTCACTTTTGTATGAGAGGATTTTCTCATATGTACATACATGAAAATGACAATCTTTTAAATTCAATACCGCCAATCCTACAGATAAATCCGTATAGTGGCATATATGGCCAGATAGGTCATAACAATACCAATCTACCGTGTAAACATCATTTCCATATAATGGGGATAAAACAGTCTTTGAGTCACTTTTGTATGAGAGGATTTTCTCATATGTACATACATGAAAATGACAATCTTTTAAACTCAATACCGCCAAGCCTAGAGATAAATCTGTATAGTGGCATATATGGCCAGATAGGTCATAAAAATACCAATCTACCGTGTAAACATCATTTCCATATGATGGAGATAAAACAGTCTTTGGGTCACGTTTGTATGAGAGGATTTTCTCATATGTACATACATAAAAATGACAATTTTTAATTCAATACCGCCAAGCCTAGAGATAAATCCGTATATGTAGTGGCATATATGGCCAGATAGGTCATAACAATACCAATCTAGCGTGTAAACATCATTTCCATATGATGGGGATAAAACAGTCTTTGAGTCACTTTTGTATGAGAGGATTTTCTCATATGTACATACATGAAAATGACAATCTTTTAAATTCAATACCGCCAAGCCTAGAGATAAATCCGTATAGTGGCATATATGGCCAGATAGGTCAGAACAATACCAATCTACCGTGTTAACATTATTTCCATATGATGGAGATAAAACAGTCTTTGGGTCACGTTTGTATGAGAGGATTTTCTCATATGTTCATACATAAAAATGACAATCTTTTAAATTCAATACCTCCAAGCCTAGAGATAAATCCGTATAGTGGCATATATGGCCAGATAGGTCATAACAATACCAATCTACCGTGTAAACATCATTTCCATATGATGGGGATAAAACAGTCTTTCAGTCACTTTTGTATGAGAGGATTTTCTCATATGTACATACATAAAAATGACAATCTTTTAAATTCAATACCGCCAAGCCTAGAGATAAATCCGTATAGTGGCATATATGGCCAGATAGGTCATAACAATACCAATCTACCGTGTAAACATCAGTTCCATATGATGGGGATAAAACAGTCTTGGAGTCACTTTTGTATGAGAGGATTTTCTTATATGTACATACATAAAAATGACAATTTTTAATTCAATACCACCAAGCCTAGAGATAAATCCGTATATGTAGTGGCATATATGGCCAGATAGCTCATAACAATACCAATCTAGCGTGTAAACATCATTTCCATATGATGGGGATAAAACAGTCTTTGGGTCACTTTTGTATGAGAGGATTTTCTCATATGTACATACATGAAAATGACAATCTTTTAAACTCAATACCGCCAAGCCTAGAGATAAATCTGTATAGTGGCATATATGGCCAGATAGGTCATAACAATACCAATCTACCGTGTAAACATCATTTCCATATGATGGGGATAAAACAGTCTTTGGGTCACGTTTGTATGAGAGGATTTTCTCATATGTACATACATAAAAATGACAATTTTTAATTCAATACCGCCAAGCCTAGAGATAAATCCGTATATGTAGTGGCATATATGGCCAGATAGGTCATAACAATACCAATCTACCGTGTAAACATCATTTCCATATGATGGGGATAAAACAGTCTTTGAGTCACTTTTGTATGAGAGGATTTTCTCATATGTACATACATGAAAATGACAATCTTTTAAATTCAATACCGCCAAGCCTAGAGATAAATCCGTATAGTGGCATATATGGCCAGATAGGTCATAACAATACCAATCTACCGTGTAAACATCATTTCCATATGATGGGGATAAAACAGTCTTTGAGTCACTTTTGTATGAGAGGATTTTCTCATATGTACATACATAAAAATGACAATTTTTAATTCAATACCGCCAAGCCTAGAGATAAATCCGTATATGTAGTGGCATATATGGCCAGATAGGTCATAACAATACCAATCTACCGTGTAAACATCATTTCCATATGATGGGGATAAAACAGTCTTTGAGTCACTTTTGTATGAGAGGATTTTCTCATATGTACATACATGAAAATGACAATCTTTTAAATTCAATACCGCCAAGCCTAGAGATAAATCCGTATATGTAGTGGCATATATGGCCAGATAGTTCATAACAATACCAATCTACCGTGTAAACATCATTTCCATATGATGGGGATAAAACAGTCTTTGAGTCACTTTTGTATGAGAGGATTTTCTCATATGTACATACATAAAAATGACAATCTTTTAAATTCAATACCGCCAATCCTACAGATAAATCCGTATAGTGGCAGATATGGCCAGATAGGTCATAACAATACCAATCTACCGTGTAAACATCATTTCCATATAATGGGGATAAAACAGTCTTTGAGTCACGTTTGTATGAGAGGATTTTCTCATATGTACATACATAAAAATGACAATTTTTAATTCAATACCGCCAAGCCTAGAGATAAATCCGTATATGTAGTGGCATATATGGCCAGATAGGTCATAACAATACCAATCTAGCGTGTAAACATCATTTCCATATGATGGGGATAAAACAGTCTTTGAGTCACTTTTGTATGAGAGGATTTTCTCATATGTACATACATGAAAATGACAATCTTTTAAACTCAATACCGCCAAGCCTAGAGATAAATCCGTATATGTAGTGGCATATATGGCCAGATAGGTCATAACAATACCAATCTACCGCGTAAACATCATTTCCATATGATGGGGATAAAACAGTCTTTGAGTCACTTTTGTATGAGAGGATTTTCTCATATGTACATACATAAAAATGACAATCTTTTAAATTCAATACCGCCAAGCCTAGAGATAAATCCGTATAGTGGCATATATGGCCAGATAGGTCAGAACAATACCAATCTACCGTGTAAACATTATTTCCATATGATGGAGATAAAACAGTCTTTGGGTCACGTTTGTATGAGAGGATTTTCTCATATGTTCATACATAAAAATGACAATCTTTTAAATTCAATACCTCCAAGCCTAGAGATAAATCCGTATAGTGGCATATATGGCCAGATAGGTCATAACAATACCAATCTACCGTGTAAACATCATTTCCATATGATGGGGATAAAACAGTCTTTGAGTCACTTTTGTATGAGAGGATTTTCTCATATGTACATACATAAAAATGACAATCTTTTAAATTCAATACCGCCAAGCCTAGAGATAAATCCGTATAGTGGCATATATGGCCAGATAGGTCATAACAATACCAATCTACCGTGTAAACATCAATTCCATATGATGGGGATAAAACAGTCTTGGAGTCACTTTTGTATGAGAGGATTTTCTCATATGTACATACATAAAAATGACAATTTTTAATTCAATACCGCCAAGCCTAGAGATAAATCCGTATATGTAGTGGCATATATGGCCAGATAGCTCATAAGAATACCAATCTAGCGTGTAAACATCATTTCCATATGATGGGGATAAAACAGTCTTTGGGTCACTTTTGTATGAGAGGATTTTCTCATATGTACATACATAAAAATGACAATCTTTTAAATTCAATACCGCCAAGCCTAGAGATAAATCCGTATAGTGGCATATATGGCCAGATAGGTCATAACAATACCAATCTACCGTGTTAACATCATTTCCATATGATGGGGATAAAACAGTCTTTGAGTCACTTTTGTATGAGAGGATTTTCTCATATGTACATACATGAAAATGACAATCTTTTAAACTCAATACCGCCAAGCCTAGAGATAAATCCGTATAGTGGCATATATGGCCAGATAGGTCTGAACAATACCAATCTACCGTGTAAACATCATTTCCATATGATGGGGATAAAACAGTCTTTGAGTCACTTTTGTATGAGAGGATTTTCTCATATGTTCATACATAAAAATGACAATCTTTTAAATTCAATACCGCCAAGCCTACAGATAAATCCGTATAGTGGCATATATGGCCAGATAGGTCATAACAATACCAATCTACCGTGTAAACATCATTTCCATATGATGGGGATAAAACAGTCTTTGGGTCACTTTTGTATGAGAGGATTTTCTCATATGCACATACATAAAAATGACAATCTTTTAAATTCAATACCGCCAAGCCTAGAGATAAATCCGTATAGTAGCATATATGGCCAGATAGGTCATAACAATACCAATCTACCGTGTAAACATCATTTCCATATGATGGGGATAAAACAGTCTTTCAGTCACTTTTGTATGAGAGGATTTTCTCATATGTACATACATAAAAATGACAATCTTTTAAATTCAATACCGCCAAGCCTACAGATAAATCCGTATAGTGGCATATATGGCCAGATAGGTCATAACAAAACCAATCTACCGTGTAAACATCATTTCCATATGATGGGGATAAAACAGTCTTTGGGCCACGTTTGTATGAGAGGATATTCTCATATGTACATACATAAAAATGACAATTTTTAATTCAATACCGCCAAGCCTAGAGATAAATCCGTATATGTAGTGGCATATATGGCCAGATAGGTCATAACAATACCAATCTACCGTGTCAACATCATTTCCATATGATGGGGATAAAACAGTCTTGGAGTCACTTTTGTATGAGAGGATTTTCTTATATGTACATACATAAAAATGACAATCTTTTAAATTCAATACCGCCAAGCTAGAGATAAATCCGTATAGTGGCATATATGGCCAGATAGGTCATAACAATACCAATCTACCGTGTAAACATCATTTCCATATGATGGGGATAAAACAGTCTTTGGGTCACTTTTGTATGAGAGGATTTTCTCATATGTACATACATGAAAATGACAATCTTTTAAACTCAATACCTCCAAGCCTAGAGATAAATCCGTATAGTGGCATATATGGCCAGATAGGTCATAACAATACCAATCTACCGTGTAAACATCATTTCCATATGATGGGGATAAAACAGTCTTTCAGTCACTTTTGTATGAGAGGATTTTCTCATATGTACATACATAAAAATGACAATCTTTTAAATTCAATACCGCCAAGCCTACAGATAAATCCGTATAGTGGCATATATGGCCAGATAGGTCATAACAAAACCAATCTACCGTGTAAACATCATTTCCATATGATGGGGATAAAACAGTCTTTGGGCCACGTTTGTATGAGAGGATATTCTCATATGTACATACATAAAAATGACAATTTTTAATTCAATACCGCCAAGCCTAGAGATAAATCCGTATATGTAGTGGCATATATGGCCAGATAGGTCATAACAATACCAATCTACCGTGTAAACATCATTTCCATATGATGGGGATAAAACAGTCTTTGAGTCACTTTTGTATGAGAGGATTTTCTCATATGTACATAGATGAAAATGACAATCTTTTAAACTCAATACCGCCAAGCCTAGAGATAAATCCGTATAGTGGCATATATGGCCAGATAGGTCATAACAATACCAATCTACCGTGTAAACATCATTTCCATATGATGGTGATAAAACAGTCTTAGAGTCTTTTTTGTATGAGAGGATTTTCTCATATGTACATACATAAAAATGACAATCTTTTAAATTCAATACCGCCAAGCCTACAGATAAATCCGTATAGTGGCATATATGGCCAGATAGGTCATAACAAAACCAATCTACCGTGTAAACATCATTTTCATATGATGGGGATAAAACAGTCTTTGGGTCACGTTTGTATGAGAGGATTTTCTCATATGTACATACATAAAAATGACAATTTTTAATTCAATACCGCCAAGCCTAGAGATAAATCCGTATATGTAGTGGCATATATGGCCAGATAGGTCATAACAATACCAATCTAGCGTGTAAACATCATTTCCATATGATGGGGATAAAACAGTCTTTGAGTCACTTTTGTATGAGAGGATTTCCATATGATGGGGATAAAACAGTCTTTCAGTCACTTTTGTATGAGAGGATTTTCTCATATGTACATACATGAAAATGACAATCTTTTAAACTCAATACCGCCAAGCCTAGAGATAAATCTGTATAGTGGCATATATGGCCAGATAGGTCATAACAATACCAATCTACCGTGTTAACATCATTTCCATATGATGGGGATAAAACAGTCTTTGAGTCACTTTTGTATGAGAGGATTTTCTCATATGTACATACATGAAAATGACAATCTTTTAAACTCAATACCGCCAAGCCTAGAGATAAATCCGTATAGTGGCATATATGGCCAGATAGGTCATAACAATACCAATCTAGCGTGTAAACATCATTTCCATATAATGGGGATAAAACAGTCTTTGAGTCACTTTTGTATGAGAGGATTTTCTCATATGTACATACATGAAAATGACAATCTTTTAAACTCAATACCGCCAAGCCTAGAGATAAATCTGTATAGTGGCATATATGGCCAGATAGGTCATAACAATACCAATCTACCGTGTAAACATCATTTCCATATGATGGGGATAAAACAGTCTTTGGGTCACGTTTGTATGAGAGGATTTTCTCATATGTACATACATAAAAATGACAATTTTTAATTCAATACCGCCAAGCCTAGAGATAAATCCGTATATGTAGTGGCATATATGGCCAGATAGGTCATAACAATACCAATCTACCGTGTAAACATCATTTCCATATGATGGGGATAAAACAGTCTTTGAGTCACTTTTGTATGAGAGGATTTCCATATGATGGGGATAAAACAGTCTTTCAGTCACTTTTGTATGAGAGGATTTTCTCATATGTACATACATGAAAATGACAATCTTTTAAACTCAATACCGCCAAGCCTAGAGATAAATCTGTATAGTGGCATATATGGCCAGATAGGTCATAACAATACCAATCTACCGTGTTAACATCATTTCCATATGATGGGGATAAAACAGTCTTTGAGTCACTTTTGTATGAGAGGATTTTCTCATATGTACATACATGAAAATGACAATCTTTTAAACTCAATACCGCCAAGCCTAGAGATAAATCCGTATAGTGGCATATATGGCCAGATAGGTCATAACAATACCAATCTACCGTGTAAACATCATTTCCATATGATGGGGATAAAACAGTCTTTGAGTCACTTTTGTATGAGAGGATTTTCTCATATGTACATACATGAAAATGACAATCTTTTAAACTCAATACCGCCAAGCCTAGAGATAAATCCGTATATGTAGTGGCATATATGGCCAGATAGGTCATAACAATACCAATCTACCGTGTAAACATCATTTCCATATGATGGGGATAAAACAGTCTTTGAGTCACTTTTGTATGAGAGGATTTCCATATGATGGGGATAAAACAGTCTTTCAGTCACTTTTGTATGAGAGGATTTTCTCATATGTACATACATGAAAATGACAATCTTTTAAACTCAATACCGCCAAGCCTAGAGATAAATCTGTATAGTGGCATATATGGCCAGATAGGTCATAACAATACCAATCTAGCGTGTAAACATCATTTCCATATGATGGGGATAAAACAGTCTTTGAGTCACTTTTGTATGAGAGGATTTTCTCATATGTACATACATGAAAATGACAATCTTTTAAACTCAATACCGCCAAGCCTAGAGATAAATCCGTATAGTGGCATATATGGCCAGATAGGTCATAACAATATCAATCTACCGTGTAAACATCATTTCCATATGATGGGGATAAAACAGTCTTTGGGTCACGTTTGTATGAGAGGATTTTCTCATATGTACATACATGAAAATGACAAACTTTTAAATTCAATACCGCCAAGCCTAGAGATAAATCCGTATAGTGGCATATATGGCCAGATAGGTCATAACAATACCAATCTACCGTGTAAACATCATTTCCATATGATGGGGATAAAACAGTCTTTGAGTCACTTTTGTATGAGAGGATTTTCTCATATGTACATACATGAAAATGACAATCTTTTAAATTCAATACCGCCAAGCCTAGAGATAAATCCGTATAGTGGCATATATGGCCAGATAGGTCATAACAATACCAATCTACCGTGTAAACATCAGTTCCATATGATGGGGATAAAACAGTCTTGGAGTCACTTTTGTATGAGAGGATTTTCTTATATGTACATACATAAAAATGACAATTTTTAATTCAATACCGCCAAGCCTAGAGATAAATCCGTATATGTAGTGGCATATATGGCCAGATAGCTCATAAGAATACCAATCTAGCGTGTAAACATCATTTCCATATGATGGGGATAAAACAGTCTTTGGGTCACTTTTGTATGAGAGGATTTTCTCATATGTACATACATAAAAATGACAATCTTTTAAATTCAATACCGCCAAGCCTAGAGATAAATCCGTATAGTGGCATATATGGCCAGATAGGTCATAACAATACCAATCTACCGTGTAAACATCATTTCCATATGATGGGGATAAAACAGTCTTTGGGTCACGTTTGTATGAGAGGATTTTCTCATATGTACATACATAAAAATGACAATTTTTAATTCAATACCGCCAAGCCTAGAGATAAATCCGTATATGTAGTGGCATATATGGCCAGATAGGTCATAACAATACCAATCTACCGTGTAAACATCATTTCATATGATGGGGATAAAACAGTCTTTGAGTCACTTTTGTATGAGAGGATTTTCTCATATGTACATACATGAAAATGACAATCTTTTAAACTCAATACCGCCAAGCCTAGAGATAAATCCGTATATGTAGTGGCATATATGGCCAGATAGGTCATAACAATACCAATCTACCGTGTAAACATCATTTCCATATGATGGGGATAAAACAGTCTTTGAGTCACTTTTGTATGAGAGGATTTTCTCATATGTACATACATGAAAATGACAATCTTTTAAATTCAATACCGCCAAGCCTAGAGATAAATCCGTATAGTGGCATATATGGCAAGATAGGTCATAACAATACAAATCTAGCGTGTAAACATCATTTACATATGATGGGGATAAAACAGTCTTGGAGTCACTTTTGTATGAGAGGATTTTCTCATATGTACATACATGAAAATGACAATCTTTTAAACTCAATACCGCCAAGCCTAGAGATAAATCCGTATATGAAGTGGCATATATGGCCAGATAGGTCATAACAATACCAATCTACCGTGTAAACATCATTTCCATATGATGGAGATAAAACAGTCTTTGGGTCACGTTTGTATGAGAGGATTTTCTCATATGTTCATACATAAAAATGACAATCTTTTAAATTCAATACCTCCAAGCCTAGAGATAAATCCGTATAGTGGCATATATGGCCAGATAGGTCATAACAATACCAATCTACCGTGTAAACATCATTTCCATATGATGGGGATAAAACAGTCTTTCAGTCACTTTTGTATGAGAGGATTTTCTCATATGTACATACATAAAAATGACAATCTTTTAAATTCAATACCGCCAAGCCTAGAGATAAATCCGTATAGTGGCATATATGGCAAGATAGGTCATAACAATACCAATCTACCGTGTAAACATCAGTTCCATATGATGGGGATAAAACAGTCTTTGAGTCACTTTTGTATGAGAGGATTTTCTCATATGTACATACATGAAAATGACAATCTTTTAAACTCAATACCGCCAAGCCTAGAGATAAATCTGTATAGTGGCATATATGGCCAGATAGGTCATAACAATACCAATCTACCGTGTAAACATCATTTCCATATGATGGGGATAAAACAGTCTTTGAGTCACTTTTGTATGAGAGGATTTTCTCATATGTACATACATGAAAATGACAATCTTTTAAATTCAATACCGCCAAGCCTAGAGATAAATCCGTATAGTGGCATATATGGCCAGATAGGTCAGAACAATACCAATCTACCGTGTAAACATTATTTTCATATGATGGAGATAAAACAGTCTTTGGGTCACGTTTGTATGAGAGGATTTTCTCATATGTTCATACATAAAAATGACAATCTTTTAAATTCAATACCTCCAAGCCTAGAGATAAATCCGTATAGTGGCATATATGGCCAGATAGGTCATAACAATACCAATCTACCGTGTAAACATCATTTCCATATGATGGGGATAAAACAGTCTTTGAGTCACTTTTGTATGAGAGGATTTTCTCATATGTACATACATGAAAATGACAATCTTTTAAACTCAATACCGCCAAGCCTAGAGATAAATCTGTATAGTGGCATATATGGCCAGATAGGTCATAACAATACCAATCTACCGTGTAAACATCATTTCCATATGATGGGGATAAAACAGTCTTTGGGTCACGTTTGTATGAGAGGATTTTCTCATATGTACATACATAAAAATGACAATTTTTAATTCAATACCGCCAAGCCTAGAGATAAATCCGTATATGTAGTGGCATATATGGCCAGATAGGTCATAACAATACCAATCTAGCGTGTAAACATCATTTCCATATGATGGGGATAAAACAGTCTTTGAGTCACTTTTGTATGAGAGGATTTTCTCATATGTACATACATGAAAATGACAATCTTTTAAACTCAATACCGCCAAGCCTAGAGATAAATCCGTATATGTAGTGGCATATATGGCCAGATAGGTCATAACAATACCAATCTACCGTGTAAACATCATTTCCATATGATGGGGATAAAACAGTCTTTGAGTCACTTTTGTATGAGAGGATTTTCTCATATGTACATACATGAAAATGACAATCTTTTAAATTCAATACCGCCAATCCTACAGATAAATCCGTATAGTGGCATATATGGCCAGATAGGTCATAACAATACCAATCTACCGTGTAAACATCATTTCCATATAATGGGGATAAAACAGTCTTTGGGTCACGTTTGTATGAGAGGATTTTCTCATATGTACATACATAAAAATGACAATTTTTAATTCAATACCGCCAAGCCTAGAGATAAATCCGTATATGTAGTGGCATATATGGCCAGATAGGTCATAACAATACCAATCTAGCGTGTAAACATCATTTCCATATGATGGGGATAAAACAGTCTTTGAGTCACTTTTGTATGAGAGGATTTTCTCATATGTACATACATGAAAATGACAATCTTTTAAACTCAATACCGCCAAGCCTAGAGATAAATCCGTATATGTAGTGGCATATATGGCCAGATAGGTCATAACAATACCAATCTACCGTGTAAACATCATTTCCATATGATGGGGATAAAACAGTCTTTGAGTCACTTTTGTATGAGAGGATTTTCTCATATGTACATACATGAAAATGACAATCTTTTAAATTCAATACCGCCAAGCCTAGAGATAAATCCGTATAGTGGCATATATGGCCAGATAAGTCAGAACACTACCAATCTACCGTGTTAACATTATTTCCATATGATGGAGATAAAACAGTCTTTGGGTCACGTTTGTATGAGAGGATTTTCTCATATGTTCATACATAAAAATGACAATCTTTTAAATTCAATACCTCCAAGCCTAGAGATAAATCCGTATAGTGGCATATATGGCCAGATAGGTCATAACAATACCAATCTACCGTGTAAACATCATTTCCATATGATGGGGATAAAACAGTCTTTGAGTCACTTTTGTATGAGAGGATTTTCTCATATGTTCATACATAAAAATGACAATCTTTTAAATTCAATACCGCCAAGCCTACAGATAAATCCGTATAGTGGCATATATGGCCAGATAGGTCATAACAATACCAATCTACCGTGTAAACATCATTTCCATATGATGGGGATAAAACAGTCTTTCAGTCACTTTTGTATGAGAGGATTTTCTCATATGTACATACATAAAAATGACAATCTTTTAAATTCAATACCGCCAAGCCTAGAGATAAATCCGTATAGTGGCATATATGGCCAGATAGGTCATAACAATACCAATCTACCGTGTAAACATCAGTTCCATATGATGGGGATAAAACAGTCTTTGAGTCACTTTTGTATGAGAGGATTTTCTTATATGTACATACATAAAAATGACAATTTTTAATTCAATACCGCCAAGCCTAGAGATAAATCCGTATATGTAGTGGCATATATGGCCAGATAGCTCATAAGAATACCAATCTAGCGTGTAAACATCATTTCCATATGATGGGGATAAAACAGTCTTTGGGTCACTTTTGTATGAGAGGATTTTCTCATATGTACATACATAAAAATGACAATCTTTTAAATTCAATACCGCCAAGCCTAGAGATAAATCCGTATAGTGGCATATATGGCCAGATAGGTCATAACAATACCAATCTACCGTGTTAACATCATTTCCATATGATGGGGATAAAACAGTCTTTGAGTCACTTTTGTATGAGAGGATTTTCTCATATGTTCATACATAAAAATGACAATCTTTTAAATTCAATACCGCCAAGCCTAGAGATAAATCCGTATAGTAGCATATATGGCCAGATAGGTCATAACAATACCAATCTACCGTGTAAACATCATTTCCATATGATGGGGATAAAACAGTCTTTGGGTCACTTTTGTATGAGAGGATTTTCTCATATGTTCATACATGAAAATGACAATCTTTTAAACTCAATACCGCCAAGCCTAGAGATAAATCCGTATAGTGGCATATATGGCCAGATAGCTCATAATAATACCAATCTACCGTGTAAACATCATTTCCATATGATGGGGATAAAACAGTCTTTGAGTCACTTTTGTATGAGAGGATTTCCATATGATGGAGAAAGAACAGTCTTTGAGTCACTTTTGTATGAGAGGATTTTCTCATATGTACATACATAAAAATGACAATCTTTTAAATTCAATACCGCCAAGCCTACAGATAAATCCGTATAGTGGCATATATGGCCAGATAGGTCATAACAATACCAATCTACCGTGTAAACATCATTTCCATATGATGGGGATAAAACAGTCTTTGGGTCACGTTTGTATGAGAGGATTTTCTCATATGTACATACATAAAAATGACAATTTTTAATTCAATACCGCCAAGCCTAGAGATAAATCCGTATAGTGGCATATATGGCCAGATAGGTTATAACAATACCAATCTACCGTGTAAACATCATTTCCATATGATGGGGATAAAAAGGTCTTTGAGTCACTTTTGTATGAGAGGATTTTCTCATATGTACATACATAAAAATGAAAATCTTTTAAACTCAATACCGCCAATCCTACAGATAAATCCGTATAGTGGCATATATGGCCAGATAGGTCATAACAATACCAATCTACCGTGTAAACATCATTTCCATATGATGGGGATAAAACAGTCTTTGAGTCACTTTTGTATGAGAGGATTTTCTCATATGTACATACATAAAAATGACAATTTTTAATTCAATACCGCCAAGCCTAGAGATAAATCCGTATAGTGGCATATATGGCCAGATAGGTCATAATAATACCAATCTACCGTGTAAACATCATTTCCATATGATGGGGATAAAACAGTCTTTGAGTCACTTTTGTATGAGAGGATTTTCTCATATGTACATACATAAAAATGACAATTTATAATTCAATACCGCCAAGCCTAGAGATAAATCCGTATAGTGGCATATATGGCCAGATAGGTCATAACAATACCAATATACTATAATGGTGAAAGGAGTAAACACCATTTCCATATGATGGGGATAAAACAGTCTTTGGGTCACTTTTGTATGAGAGGATTTTCTCATATGTACATACATAAAAATGACAATCTTTTAAATTCAATACCGCCAAGCCTACAGATAAATCCGTATAGTGGCATATATGACCAGATAGGTCATAACAATACCAATCTACCGTGTAAACATCATTTCCATATGATGGGGATAAAACAGTCTTTGGGTCACGTTTGTATGAGAGGATTTTCTCATATGTACATACATAAAAATGACAATCTTTTAAATTCAATACCGCCAAGCCTAGACATAAATCCGTATAGTGGCATATATGGCCAGATAGGTCATAACAATACCAATCTACCGTGTAAACATCATTTCCATATGATGGGGATAAAACAGTCTTTGGGTCACTTTTGTATGAGAGGATTTTCTCATATGTACATACATAAAAATGACAATCTTTTAAATTCAATACCGCCAATCCTACAGATAAATCCGTATAGTGGCATATATGGCCAGATAGGTCATAACAATACCAATCTACCGTGTAAACGTCATTTCCATATGATGGGGATAAAACAGTCTTTGGGTCACGTTTGTATGAGAGGATTTTCTCATATGTACATACATAAAAATGACAATTTTTAATTCAATACCGCCAAGCCTAGAGATAAATCCGTATAGTGGCATATATGGCCAGATAGGTTATAACAATACCAATCTACCGTGTAAACATCATTTCCATATGATGGGGATAAAACAGTCTTTGAGTCACTTTTGTATGAGAGGATTTTCTCATATGTACATACATAAAAATGACAATTTTTAATTCAATACCGCCAAGCCTAGAGATAAATCCGTATATGTAGTGAAATATATGGCCAGATAGGTCATAACATAACAATACCAATCTACCGTGTAAACATCATTTCCATATGATGGGGATAAAACAGTCTTTGGGTCACTTTTGTATGAGAGGATTTTCTCATATGTACATACATGAAAATGACAATCTTTTAAACTCAATACCTCCAAGCCTAGAGATAAATCCGTATAGTGGCATATATGGCCAGATAGGTCATAACAATATCAATCTACCGTGTAAACATCATTTCCATATGATGGGGATAAAACAGTCTTTGAGTCACTTTTGTATGAGAGGATTTTCTCATATGTACATACATAAAAATGACAATCTTTTAAATTCAATACCGCCAAGCCTAAAGATAAATCCGTATAGTGGCATATATGGCCAGATAGGTCATAACAATACCAATCTACCGTGTAAACATCATTTCCATATGATGGGGATAAAACAGTCTTTGGGTCACTTTTGTATGAGTGGATTTTCTCATATGTACATACATAAAAATGAAAATTTTTAATTCAATACCGCCAAGCCTAGAGATAAATCCGTATAGTGGCATATATGGCCAGATAGGTCATATCAATACCAATCTACCGTGTAAACATCATTTCCATATGATGGGGATAAAACAGTCTTTGGGTCACTTTTATATGAGAGGATTTTCTCATATGTACATACATGAAAATGACAATCTTTTAAACTCAATACCGCCAAGCCTAGAGATAAATCCGTATAGTGGCATATATGGCCAGATAGGTCATAACAATACCAATCTACCGTGTAAACATCATTTCCATATGATGGTGATAAAACAGTCTTAGAGTCTTTTTTGTATGAGAGGATTTTCTCATATGTACATACATAAAAATGACAATCTTTTAAATTCAATACCGCCAAGCCTACAGATAAATCCGTATAGTGGCATATATGGCCAGATAGGTCATAACAATATCAATCTACCGTGTAAACACCATTTCCATATGATGGGGATAAAACAGTCTTTGGGTCACTTTTGTATGAGAGGATTTTCTCATATGTACATACATAAAAATGAAAATTTTTAATTCAATACCGCCAAGCCTAGAGATAAATCCGTATAGTGGCATATATGGCCAGATAGGTCATAACAATACCAATCTACCGTGTAAACATCATTTCCATATGATGGGGATAAAACAGTCTTTGGGTCACTTTTGTATGAGAGGATTTTCTCATATGTACATACATGAAAATGACAATCTTTTAAACTCAATACCTCCAAGCCTAGAGATAAATCCGTATAGTGGCATATATGGCCAGATAGGTCATAACAATATCAATCTACCGTGTAAACATTATTTCCATATGATGGGGATAAAACAGTCTTGGAGTCACTTTTGTATGAGAGGATTTTCTCATATGTACATACATAAAAATGACAATCTTTTAAATTCAATACCGCCAAGCCTACAGATAAATCCGTATAGTGGCATATATGGCCAGATAGGTCATAACAATACCAATCTACCGTGTAAACATCATTTCCATATGATGGGGATAAAACAGTCTTTGGGTCACGTTTGTATGAGAGGATTTTCTCATATGTACATACATAAAAATGACAATTTTTAATTCAATACTGCCAAGCCTAGAGATAAATCCGTATAGTGGCATATATGGCCAGATAGGTTATAACAATACCAATCTACCGTGTAAACATCATTTCCATATGATGGGGATAAAACAGTCTTTGAGTCACTTTTGTATGAGAGGATTTTCTCATATGTACATACATAAAAATGACAATCTTTTAAATTCAATACCGCCAAGCTTACAGATAAATCCGTATAGTGGCATATATGGCCAGATAGGTCATAACAATACCAATCTACCGTGTAAACATCATTTCCATATGATGGGGATAAAACAGTCTTTGGGTCACTTTTGTATGAGAGGATTTTCTCATATGTACATACATAAAAATGACAATTTTTAATTCAATACCGCCAAGCCTAGAGATAAATCCGTATAGTGGCATATATGGCCAGATAGGTTATAACAATACCAATCTACCGTGTAAACATCATTTCCATATGATGGGGATAAAACAGTCTTTGAGTCACTTTTGTATGAGAGGATTTTCTCATATACATGAAAATGACATGAAAATACTTGAAAATGACAATATTTTAGACTCAATACCGCCAAGCCTAGAGATAAATCCGTATAGTGGCATATATGGCCAGATAGGTCATAACAATACCAATCTACCGTGTAAACATCATTTCCATATGATGGGGATAAAACAGTCTTTGAGTCACTTTTGTATGAGAGGATTTTCTCATATGTACATACATAAAAATGACAATTTACAATTCAATACCGCCAATCCTACAGATAAATCCGTATAGTGGCATATATGGCCAGATAGGTCATAACAATACCAATCTACCGTGTAAACATCATTTCCATATGATGGGGATAAAACAGTCTTTGGGTCACTTTTGTATGAGAGGATTTTCTCATATGTACATACATAAAAATGACAATTTTTAATTCAATACCGCCAAGCCTAGAGATAAATCCGTATAGTGGCATATATGGCCAGATAGGTCATAACAATACCAATCTACCGTGTAAACATCATTTCCATATGATGGGGATAAAACAGTCTTTGGGTCACTTTTGTATGAGAGGATTTTCTCATATGTACATACATGAAAATGACAATCTTTTAAACTCAATACCTCCAAGCCTAGAGATAAATCCGTATAGTGGCATATATGGCCAGATAGGTCATAACAATATCAATCTACCGTGTAAACATCATTTCCATATGATGGGGATAAAACAGTCTTTGAGTCACTTTTGTATGAGAGGATTTTCTCATATGTACATACATAAAAATGACAATTTTTAATTCAATACCGCCAAGCCTAGAGATAAATCCGTATAGTGGCATATATGGCCAGATAGGTCATAACAATACCAATCTACCGTGTAAACATCATTTCCATATGATGGGGATAAAACAGTCTTTGAGTCACTTTTGTATGAGAGGATTTTCTCATATGTACATACATAAAAATGACAATTTTTAATTCAATACCGCCAAGCCTAGAGATAAATCCGTATAGTGGCATATATGGCCAGATAGGTCATAATAATACCAATCTACCGTGTAAACATCATTTCCATATGATGGGGATAAAACAGTCTTTGAGTCACTTTTGTATGAGAGGATTTTCTCATATGTACATACATAAAAATGACAATTTATAATTCAATACCGCCAAGCCTAGAGATAAATCCGTATAGTGGCATATATGGCCAGATAGGTCATAACAATACCAATATACTATAATGGTGAAAGGAGTAAACACCATTTCCATATGATGGGGATAAAACAGTCTTTGGGTCACTTTTGTATGAGAGGATTTTCTCATATGTACATACATAAAAATGAAAATTTTTAATTCAATACCGCCAAGCCTAGAGATAAATCCGTATAGTGGCATATATGGCCAGATAGGTCATAACAATACCAATCTACCGTGTAAACATCATTTCCATATGATGGGGATAAAACAGTCTTTGGGTCACGTTTGTATGAGAGGATTTTCTCATATGTACATACATAAAAATGAAAATTTTTAATTCAATACCGCCAAGCCTAGAGATAAATCCGTATAGTGGCATATATGGCCAGATAGGTCATAACAATACCAATCTACCGTGTAAACATCATTTCCATATGATGGGGATAAAACAGTCTTTGGGTCACTTTTGTATGAGAGGATTTTCTCATATGTACATACATGAAAATGACAATCTTTTAAACTCAATACCTCCAAGCCTAGAGATAAATCCGTATAGTGGCATATATGGCCAGATAGGTCATAACAATATCAATCTACCGTGTAAACATCATTTCCATATGATGGGGATAAAACAGTCTTGGAGTCACTTTTGTATGAGAGGATTTTCTCATATGTACATACATAAAAATGACAATCTTTTAAATTCAATACCGCCAAGCCTACAGATAAATCCGTATAGTGGCATATATGGCCAGATAGGTCATAACAATACCAATCTACCGTGTAAACACCATTTCCATATGATGGGGATAAAACAGTCTTTGGGTCACGTTTGTATGAGAGGATTTTCTCATATGTACATACATAAAAATGACAATTTTTAATTCAATACTGCCAAGCCTAGAGATAAATCCGTATAGTGGCATATATGGCCAGATAGGTCATAACAATATCAATCTACCGTGTAAACATCATTTCCATATGATGGGGATAAAACAGTCTTTGAGTCACTTTTGTATGAGAGGATTTTCTCATATGTACATACATAAAAATGACAATCTTTTAAATTCAATACCGCCAAGCCTACAGATAAATCCGTATAGTGGCATATATGGCCAGATAGGTCATAACAATACCAATCTACCGTGTAAACATCATTTCCATATGATGGGGATAAAACAGTCTTTGGGTCACTTTTGTATGAGAGGATTTTCTCATATACATGAAAATGACATGAAAATACATGAAAATGACAATATTTTAGACTCAATACCGCCAAGCCTAGAGATAAATCCATATAGTGGCATATATGGCCAGATAGGTCATAACAATACCAATCTACCGTGTAAACATCATTTCCATATGATGGGGATAAAACAGTCTTTGAGTCACTTTTGTATGAGAGGATTTTCTCATATGTACATACATAAAAATGACAATTTATAATTCAATACCGCCAATCCTACAGATAAATCCGTATAGTGGCATATATGGCCAGATAGGTCATAACAATACCAATCTACCGTGTAAACATCATTTCCATATGATGGGGATAAAACAGTCTTTGGGTCACTTTTGTATGAGAGGATTTTCTCATATGTACATACATGAAAATTACAATCTTTTAAACTCAATACCGCCAAGCCTAGAGATAAATCCGTATAGTGGCATATATGGCCAGATAGGTCATAACAATACCAATCTAGCGTGTAAACATCATTTCCATATGATGGGGATAAAACAGTCTTTGAGTCAATTTTGTATGAGAGGATTTTCTCATATGTACATACATAAAAATGACAATC
This sequence comes from Tipula lateralis, assembly GCA_963932295.1. NCBI lineage: Eukaryota > Metazoa > Arthropoda > Insecta > Diptera > Tipulidae > Tipula > Tipula lateralis. The sequence continues at coordinate 2,670,188 of OZ010739.1, read as the reverse complement.
TTTTAAATTCAATACCGCCAAGCTTACAGATAAATCCGTATAGTGGCATATATGGCCAGATAGGTCATAACAATACCAATCTACCGTGTAAACATCATTTCCATATGATGGGGATAAAACAGTCTTTGAGTCACTTTTGTATGAGAGGATTTCCATATGATGGGGATAAAACAGTCTTTGAGTCACTTTTGTATGAGAGGATTTTCTCATATGTACATACATAAAAATGACAATCTTTTAAATTCAATACCGCCAAGCCTAGAGATAAATCCGTATAGTGGCATATATGGCCAGATAGGTCATAACAATACCAATCTAGCGTGTAAACATCATTTCCATATGATGGGGATAAAACAGTCTTTGAGTCAATTTTGTATGAGAGGATTTTCTCATATGTACATACATGAAAATGACAATCTTTTAAACTCAGTACCGCCAAGCCTAGAGATAAACCCGTATAGTGGCATATATGGCCAGATAGGTCATAACAATACCAATCTACCGTGTAAACATCATTTCCATATGATGGGGATAAAACAGTCTTTGGGTCACTTTTGTATGAGATTATTTTCTCATATGTACATACATGAAAATGACAATCTTTTAAACTCAATACCGCCAAGCCTAGAGATAAATCCGTATAGTGGCATATATGGCCAGATAGGTCATAACAATACCAATCTAGCGTGTAAACATCATTTCCATATGATGGGGATAAAACAGTCTTTGGGTCACTTTTGTATGAGAGGATTTTCTCATATGTACATACATGAAAATGACAATCTTTTAAACTCAATACCGCCAAGCTTACAGATAAATCCGTATAGTGGCATATATGGCCAGATAGGTCATAACAATACCAATCTACCGTGTAAACATCATTTCCATATAATGGGGATAAAACAGTCTTTGAGTCACTTTTGTATGAGAGGATTTTCTCATATGTACATACATGAAAATGACAATCTTTTAAACTCAATACCGTCAAGCCTAGAGATAAATCTGTATAGTGGCATATATGGCCAGATAGGTCATAACAATACCAATCTACCGTGTAAACATCATTTCCATATGATGGGGATAAAACAGTCTTTGGGTCACTTTTGTATGAGAGGATTTTCTCATATGTACATACATGAAAATGACAATCTTTTAAACTCAATACCGCCAAGCCTAGAGATAAATCTGTATAGTGGCATATATGGCCAGATAGGTCATAACAATACCAATCTACCGTGTAAACATCATTTCCATATGATGGGGATAAAACAGTCTTTGGGTCACTTTTGTATGAGAGGATTTTCTCATATGTACATACATGAAAATGACAATCTTTTAAATTCAATACCGCCAAGCTTACAGATAAATCCGTATAGTGGCATATATGGCCAGATAGGTCATAACAATACCAATCTACCGTGTAAACATCATTTCCATATAATGGGGATAAAACAGTCTTTGAGTCACTTTTGTATGAGAGGATTTTCTCATATGTACATACATGAAAATGACAATCTTTTAAACTCAATACCGCCAAGCCTAGAGATAAATCTGTATAGTGGCATATATGGCCAGATAGGTCATAACAAAACCAATCTACCGTGTAAACATCATTTCCATATGATGGGGATAAAACAGTCTTTGGGTCACTTTTGTATGAGAGGATTTTCTCATATGTACATACATGAAAATGACAATCTTTTAAACTCAATACCGCCAAGCCTAGAGATAAATCCGTATAGTGGCATATATGGCCAGATAGGTCATAACAATACCAATCTACCGTGTAAACATCATTTCCATATGATGGGGATAAAACAGTCTTTGGGTCACTTTTGTATGAGAGGATTTTCTCATATGTACATACATAAAAATGACAATCTTTTAAATTCAATACCGCCAAGCCTAGAGATAAATCCGTATATGTAGTGAACTATATGGCCAGATAGGTCATAACATAACAATACCAATCTACCGTGTAAACATCATTTCCATATGATGGGGATAAAACAGTCTTTGGGTCACTTTTGTATGAGAGGATTTTCTCATATGTACATACATAAAAATGACAATCTTTTGAATTCAAAACCGCCAAGCCTAGAGATAAATCCGTATAGTGGCATATATTGCCAGATAGATCATAACAACACCAATTTACCGTGTAAACGCCATTTCCATATGATGGGGATAAAACAGTCTTTGGATCACGTATGTATCAGAGGATTTTCTCATATGTACATACATGAAAATGACAATCTTTTAAACTCAATACCGCCAATCCTAGAGATAAATCCGTATAGTGGCATATATGGCCAGATAGGTCATAACAATACCAATCTACCGTGTAAACATCATTTCCATATGATGGGGATAAAACAGTCTTTGGGTCACTTTTGTATGAGAGGATTTTCTCATATGTACATACATGAAAATGACAATCTTTTAAACTCAATACCGCCAATCGTAGAGATAAATCCGTATAGTGGCATATATGGCCAGATAGGTCATAACAATACCAATCTACCGTGTAAACATCATTTCCATATGATAGGGATAAAACAGTCTTTGAGTCACTTTTGTATGAGAGGATTTTCTCATATGTACATACATAAAAATGACAATTTTTAATTCAATACCGCCAAGCCTAGACATAAATCCGTATAGTGGCATATATGGCCAGATAGGTCATAACAATACCAATCTACTATAATGGTGTAAACACCATTTCCATATGATGGGGATAAAACAGTCTTTGGGTCACTTTTGTATGAGAGGATTTTCTCATATGTACATACATCAAAATGACAATTTATAATTCAATACCGCCAAGCCTAGAGATAAATCCGTATAGTGGCATATATGGCCAGATAGGTCATAACAATACCAATATACTATAATGGTGAATGGAGTAAACACCATTTCCATATGGTGGAGATAAAACAGTCTTTGGGTCACTTTTGTATGAGAGGATTTTCTCATATGTACATACATAAAAATGAAATTTTTTAATTCAATACCGCCAAGCCTAGAGATAAACCCGTATAGTGGCATATATGGCCAGATAGGTCATAACAATACCAATCTACCGTGTAAACATCATTTCCATATGATGGGGATAAAACAGTCTTTGGGTCACTTTTGTATGAGAGGATTTTCTCATATGTACATACATAAAAATGACAATTTATAATTCAATACCGCCAAGCCTAGAGATAAACCCGTATAGTGGCATATATGGCCAGATAGGTCATAGCAATACCAATCTACCGTGTAAACATCATTTCCATATGATGGGGATAAAACAGTCTTTGGGTCACTTTTGTATGAGAGGATTTTCTCATATGTACATACATGAAAATGACAATCTTTAAAACTCAATACCGCCAAGCCTAAAGATAAATCCGTATAGTGGCATATATGGCCAGATAGGTCATAACAATACCAATCTACCGTGTAAACATCATTTCCATATGATGGGGATAAAACAGTCTTTGGGTCACTTTTGTATGAGAGGATTTTCTCATATGTTCATACATAAAAATGACAATCTTTTAAATTCAATACCGCCAAGCCTACAGATAAATCCGTATAGTGGCATATATGGCCAGATAGGTCATAACAATACCAATCTACCGTGTAAACATCATTTCCATATGATGGGGATAAAACAGTCTTTGGGTCACTTTTGTATGAGAGGATTTTCTCATATGTACATACATGAAAATGACAATCTTTTAAACTCAATACCTCCAAGCCTAGAGATAAATCCGTATAGTGGCATATATGGCCAGATAGGTCATAGCAATACCAATCTACCGTGTAAACATCATTTCCATATAATGGGGATAAAACAGTCTTTGAGTCACTTTTGTATGAGAGGATTTTCTCATATGTACATACATGAAAATGACAATCTTTTAAACTCAATACCGCCAAGCCTAGAGATAAATCTGTATAGTGGCATATATGGCCAGATAGGTCATAACAATACCAATCTACCGTGTAAACATCATTTCCATATGATGGGGATAAAACAGTCTTTGGGTCACTTTTGTATGAGAGGATTTTCTCATATGTACATACATGAAAATGACAATCTTTTAAACTCAATACCGCCAAGCTTACAGATAAATCCGTATAGTGGCATATATGGCCAGATAGGTCATAACAATACCAATCTACCGTGTAAACATCATTTCCATATGATGGGGATAAAACAGTCTTTGGGTCACTTTTGTATGAGAGGATTTTCTCATATGTACATACATGAAAATGACAATCTTTTAAACTCAATACCTCCAAGCCTAGAGATAAATCCGTATAGTGGCATATATGGCCAGATAGGTCATAGCAATACCAATCTACCGTGTAAACATCATTTCCATATAATGGGGATAAAACAGTCTTTGAGTCACTTTTGTGTGAGAGGATTTTCTCATATGTACATACATGAAAATGACAATCTTTTAAACTCAATACCGCCAAGCCTAGAGATAAATCTGTATAGTGGCATATATGGCCAGATAGGTCATAACAATACCAATCTACCGTGTAAACATCATTTCCATATGATGGGGATAAAACAGTCTTTGGGTCACTTTTGTATGAGAGGATTTTCTCATATGTACATACATGAAAATGACAATCTTTTAAACTCAATACCGCCAATCCTAGAGATAAATCCGTATAGTGGCATATATGGCCAGATAGGTCATAACAATACCAATCTACCGTGTAAACATCATTTCCATATGATGGGGATAAAACAGTCTTTGGGTCACTTTTGTATGAGAGGATTTTCTCATATGTACATACATGAAAATGACAATCTTTTAAACTCAATACCGCCAATCGTAGAGATAAATCCGTATAGTGGCATATATGGCCAGATAGGTCATAACAATACCAATCTACTATAATGGTGTAAACACCATTTCCATATGATGGGGATAAAACAGTCTTTGGGTCACTTTTGTATGAGAGGATTTTCTCATATGTACATACATAAAAATGACAATTTATAATTCAATACCGCCAAGCCTAGAGATAAATCCGTATAGTGGCATATATGGCCAGATAGGTCATAACAATACCAATATACTATAATGGTGAATGGAGTAAACACCATTTCCATATGGTGGAGATAAAACAGTCTTTGGGTCACTTTTGTATGAGAGGATTTTCTCATATGTACATACATGCAAATGACAATCTTTTAAACTCAATACCGCCAAGCCTAGAGATAAACCCGTATAGTGGCATATATGGCCAGATAGGTCATAACAATACCAATCTACCGTGTCAACATCATTTCCATATGATGGAGATAAAACAGTCTTTGAGTCACTTTTGTATGAGAGGATTTTCTCATATGTACATACATAAAAATGACAATTTATAATTCAATACCGCCAAGCCTAGAGATAAACCCGTATAGTGGCATATATGGCCAGATAGGTCATAGCAATACCAATCTACCGTGTAAAAATCATTTCCATATGATGGGGATAAAACAGTCTTTGGGTCACTTTTGTATGAGAGGATTTTCTCATATGTACATACATAAAAATGACAATTTATAATTCAATACCGCCAAGCCTAGAGATAAATCCGTATAGTGGCATATATGGCCAGATAGGTCATAACAATACCAATCTACCGTGTAAACATCATTTCCATATGATGGGGATAAAATAGTCTTTGGGTTACGTTTGTATGAGAGGATTTTCTCATATGTACATACATAAAAATGACAATTTATAATTCAATACCGCCAAGCCTAGAGATAAATCCGTATAGTGGCATATATGGCCAGATAGGTCGAAACAATACCAATCTACTATAATGGTGAAAGCATCATTTCCATATGATGGGGATAAAACAGTCTTTGGGTCACTTTTGTATGAGAGGATTTTCTCATATTTACATACATAAAAATGAAAATTTTTAATTCAATACCGCCAAGCCTAGAGATAAATCCGTATAGTGGCATATATGGCCAGATAGGTCATAGCAATACCAATCTACCGTGTAAACATCATTTCCATATGATGGGGATAAAACAGTCTTTGAGTCACTTTTGTATGAGAGGATTTTCTCATATGTACATACATGCAAATGACAATCTTTTAAATTCAATACCGCCAAGCCTAGAGATAAATCCGTATATGTAGTGGCATATATGGCCAGATAGGTCATAACAATACCAATCTACCGTGTAAACATCATTTCCATATGATGGGGATAAAACAGTCTTTGGGTCACTTTTGTATGAGAGGATTTTCTCATATGTACATACATGAAAATGACAATCTTTTAAACTCAATACCGCCAAGCCTAGAGATAAACCCGTATAGTGGCATATATGGCCAGATAGGTCATAACAATACCAATCTACCGTGTAAACATCATTTCCATATGATGGGGATAAAACAGTCTTTGAGTCACTTTTGTATGAGAGGATTTTCTCATATGTACATACATAAAAATGACAATTTTTAATTCAATACCGCCAAGCCTAGAGATAAATCCGTATATGTAGTGGCGTATATAGCCAGATAGGTCATAACAATACCAATCTACCGTGTAAACATCATTTCCATATGATGGGGATAAAACAGTCTTTGAGTCAATTTTGTATGAGAGGATTTTCTCATATGTACATACATAAAAATGACAATTTTTAAATTCAATACCGCCAAGCCTAGAGATAAATCCGTATAGTGGCATATATGGCCAGATAGGTCATAACAATACCAATCTACCGTGTAAACATCATTTCCATATGATGGGGATTAAATAGTCTTTGAGTCACTTTTGTATGAGAGGATTTTCTCATATGTACATACATAAAAATGACAATTTATAATTCAATACCGCCAAGCCTAGAGATAAATCCGTATAGTGGCATATATGGCCAGATAGGTCATAACAATACCAATCTACCGTGTAAACATCATTTCCATATGATGGGGATAAAACAGTCTTTGGGTCACGTTTGTATGAGAGGATTTTCTCATATGTACATACATAAAAATGACAATCTTTTAAATTCAATACCGCCAAGCCTAGAGATAAATCCGTATAGTGGCATATATGGCCAGATAGGTCATAACAATACCAATCTACCGTGTAAACATCATTTCCATATGATGGGGATAAAACAGTCTTTGAGTCACTTTTGTATGAGAGGATTTTCTCATATGTACATACATAAAAATGACAATTTATAATTCAATACCGCCAAGCCTAGAGATAAACCCGTATAGTGGCATATATGGCCAGATAGGTCATAACAATACCAATCTACCGTGTAAACATCATTTCCATATGATGGGGATAAAACAGTCTTTGGGTCACTTTTGTATGAGAGGATTTTCTCATATGTACATACATAAAAATGACAATTTATAATTCAATACCGCCAAGCCTAGAGATAAATCCGTATAGTAGCATATATGGCCAGATAGGTCATAACAATACCAATCTACCGTGTAAACATCATTTCCATATGATGGGGATAAAACAGTCTTTGGGTCACGTTCGTATGAGAGGATTTTCTCATATGTACATACATAAAAATGACAATCTTTTAAATTCAATACCGCCAAGCCTAGAGATAAATCCGTATAGTGGCATATATGGCCAGATAGGTCATAACAATACCAATCTACCGTGTAAACATCATTTCCATATGATGGGGATAAAACAGTCTTTGAGTCACTTTTGTATGAGAGGATTTTCTCATATGTACATACATAAAAATGACAATTTATAATTCAATACCGCCAAGCCTAGAGATAAACCCGTATAGTGGCATATATGGCCAGATAGGTCATAACAATACCAATCTACCGTGTAAACATCATTTCCATATGATGGGGATAAAACAGTCTTTGGGTCACTTTTGTATGAGAGGATTTTCTCATATGTACATACATAAAAATGACAATTTATAATTCAATACCGCCAAGCCTAGAGATAAATCCGTATAGTAGCATATATGGCCAGATAGGTCATAACAATACCAATCTACCGTGTAAACATCATTTCCATATGATGGGGATAAAACAGTCTTTGGGTCACTTTTGTATGAGAGGATTTTCTCATATGTACATACATGCAAATGACAATCTTTTAAACTCAATACCGCCAAGCCTAGAGATAAACCCGTATAGTGGCATATATGGCCAGATAGGTCATAACAATACCAATCTACCGTGTAAACATCATTTCCATATGATGGGGATAAAACAGTCTTTGAGTCACTTTTGTATGAGAGGATTTTCTCATATGTACATACATAAAAATGACAATTTATAATTCAATACCGCCAAGCCTAGAGATAAACCCGTATAGTGGCATATATGGCCAGATAGGTCATAACAATACCAATCTACCGTGTAAACATCATTTCCATATGATGGGGATAAAACAGTCTTTGGGTCACTTTTGTATGAGAGGATTTTCTCATATGTACATACATAAAAATGACAATTTATAATTCAATACCGCCAAGCCTAGAGATAAATCCGTATAGTAGCATATATGGCCAGATAGGTCATAACAATACCAATCTACTGTGTAAACATCATTTCCATATGATGGGGATAAAACAGTCTTTGGGTCACGTTCGTATGAGAGGATTTTCTCATATGTACATACATAAAAATGACAATCTTTTAAATTCAATACCGCCAAGCCTAGAGATAAATCCGTATAGTGGCATATATGGCCAGATAGGTCATAACAATACCAATCTACCGTGTAAACATCATTTCCATATGATGGGGATAAAACAGTCTTTGAGTCACTTTTGTATGAGAGGATTTTCTCATATATGTACATACATAAAAATGACAATTTATAATTCAATACCGCCAAGCCTAGAGATAAACCCGTATAGTGGCATATATGGCCAGATAGGTCATAACAATACCAATCTACCGTGTAAACATCATTTCCATATGATGGGGATAAAACAGTCTTTGGGTCACTTTTGTATGAGAGGATTTTCTCATATGTACATACATAAAAATGACAATTTATAATTCAATACCGCCAAGCCTAGAGATAAATCCGTATAGTAGCATATATGGCCAGATAGGTCATAACAATACCAATCTACCGTGTAAACATCATTTCCATATGATGGGGATAAAACAGTCTTTGGGTCACTTTTGTATGAGAGGATTTTCTCATATGTACATACATGAAAATGACAATCTTTTAAACTCAATACCGCCAAGCCTAGAGATAAACCCGTATAGTGGCATATATGGCCAGATAGGTCATAACAATACCAATCTACTATAATGGTGAAAACATCATTTCCATATGATGGGGATAAAACAGTCTTTGAGTCACTTTTGTATGAGAGGATTTTCTCATATGTACATACATAAAAATGACAATTTATAATTCAATACCGCCAAGCCTAGAGATAAACCCGTATAGTGGCATATATGGCCAGATAGGTCATAACAATACCAATCTACCGTGTAAACATCATTTCCATATGATGGGGATAAAACAGTCTTTGGGTCACTTTTGTATGAGAGGATTTTCTCATATGTACATACATAAAAATGACAATTTATAATTCAATACCGCCAAGCCTAGAGATAAATCCGTATAGTAGCATATATGGCCAGATAGGTCATAACAATACCAATCTACCGTGTAAACATCATTTCCATATGATGGGGATAAAACAGTCTTTGGGTCACTTTTGTATGAGAGGATTTTCTCATATGTACATACATGAAAATGACAATCTTTTAAACTCAATACCGCCAAGCCTAGAGATAAACCCGTATAGTGGCATATATGGCCAGATAGGTCATAACAATACCAATCTACTATAATGGTGAAAACATCATTTCCATATGATGGGGATAAAACAGTCTTTGAGTCACTTTTGTATGAGAGGATTTTCTCATATGTACATACATAAAAATGACAATTTATAATTCAATACCGCCAAGCCTAGAGATAAACCCGTATAGTGGCATATATGGCCAGATAGGTCATAACAATACCAATCTACCGTGTAAACATCATTTCCATATGATGGGGATAAAACAGTCTTTGGGTCACTTTTGTATGAGAGGATTTTCTCATATGTACATACATAAAAATGACAATTTTTAATTCAATACCGCCAAGCCTAGAGATAAATCCGTATATGTAGTGGCATATATGGCCAGATAGGTCATAACAATACCAATCTACCGTGTAAACATCATTTCCATATGATGGGGATAAAACAGTCTTTGAGTCAATTTTGTATGAGAGGATTTTTTCATATGTACATACATAAAAATGACAATTTATAATTCAATACCGCCAAGCCTAGAGATAAACCCGTATAGTGGCATATATGGCCAGATAGGTCATAACAATACCAATCTACCGTGTAAACATCATTTCCATATGATGGGGATAAAACAGTCTTTGGGTCACGTTCGTATGAGAGGATTTTCTCATATGTACATACATAAAAATGACAATCTTTTAAATTCAATACCGCCAAGCCTAGAGATAAATCCGTATAGTGGCATATATGGCCAGATAGGTCATAACAATACCAATCTACCGTGTAAACATCATTTCCATATGATGGGGATAAAACAGTCTTTGAGTCACTTTTGTATGAGAGGATTTTCTCATATGTACATACATAAAAATGACAATTTATAATTCAATACCGCCAAGCCTAGAGATAAACCCGTATAGTGGCATATATGGCCAGATAGGTCATAACAATACCAATCTACCGTGTAAACATCATTTCCATATGATGGGGATAAAACAGTCTTTGGGTCACTTTTGTATGAGAGGATTTTCTCATATGTACATACATAAAAATGACAATTTATAATACAATACCGCCAAGCCTAGAGATAAATCCGTATAGTAGCATATATGGCCAGATAGGTCATAACAATACCAATCTACCGTGTAAACATCATTTCCATATGATGGGGATAAAACAGTCTTTGGGTCACTTTTGTATGAGAGGATTTTCTCATATGTACATACATGAAAATGACAATCTTTTAAACTCAATACCGCCAAGCCTAGAGATAAACCCGTATAGTGGCATATATGGCCAGATAGGTCATAACAATACCAATCTACTATAATGGTGAAAACATCATTTCCATATGATGGGGATAAAACAGTCTTTGAGTCACTTTTGTATGAGAGGATTTTCTCATATGTACATACATAAAAATGACAATTTTTAATTCAATACCGCCAAGCCTAGAGATAAATCCGTATATGTAGTGGCATATATGGCCAGATAGGTCATAACAATACCAATCTACCGTGTAAACATCATTTCCATATGATGGGGATAAAACAGTCTTTGAGTCAATTTTGTATGAGAGGATTTTCTCATATGTACATACATAAAAATGACAATCTTTTAAACTCAATACCGCCAAGCCTAGAGATAAACCCGTATAGTGGCATATATGGCCAGATAGGTCATAACAATACCAATCTACCGTGTAAACATCATTTCCATATGATGGGGATAAAACAGTCTTTGGGTCACTTTTGTATGAGAGGATTTTCTCATATGTACATACATGAAAATGACAATCTTTTATACTCAATACCGCCAAGCCTAGAGATAAATCCGTATAGTGGCATATATGGCCAGATAGGTCATAACAATACCAATCTACTATAATGGTGAAAACATCATTTCCATATGATGGGGATAAAACAGTCTTTGGGTCACTTTTGTATGAGAGGATTTTCTCATATGTACATACATAAAAATGACAATTTTTAATTCAATACCGCCAAGCCTAGAGATAAATCCGTATAGTGGCATATATGGCCAGATAGGTCATAACAATACCAATCTACCGTGTAAACATCATTTCCATATGATGGGGATAAAACAGTCTTTGGGTCACTTTTGTATGAGAGGATTTTCTCATATGTACATACATGCAAATGACAATCTTTTAAACTCAATACCGCCAAGCCTAGAGATAAACCCGTATAGTGGCATATATGGCCAGATAGGTCATAACAATACCAATCTACTATAATGGTGAAAACATCATTTCCATATGATGGGGATAAAACAGTCTTTGGGTCACTTTTGTATGAGAGGATTTTCTCATATGTACATACATAAAAATGACAATTTTTAATTCAATACCGCCAAGCCTAGAGATAAATCCGTATAGTGGCATATATGGCCAGATAGGTCATAACAATACCAATCTACCGTGTAAACATCATTTCCATATGATGGGGATAAAACAGTCTTTGGGTCACTTTTGTATGAGAGGATTTTCTCATATGTACATACATGAAAATGACAATCTTTTATACTCAATACCGCCAAGCCTAGAGATAAATCCGTATAGTGGCATATATGGCCAGATAGGTCATAACAATACCAATCTACCGTGTAAACATCATTTCCATATGATGGGGATAAAACAGTCTTTGGGTCACTTTTGTATGAGAGGATTTTCTCATATGTACATACATAAAAATGACAATTTATAATTCAATACCGCCAAGCCTAGAGATAAATCCGTATAGTGGCATATATGGCCAGATAGGTCATAACAATACCAATATACTATAATGGTGTAAACACCATTTCCATATGATGGGGATAAAACAGTCTTTGGGTCACGTTTGTATGAGAGGATTTTCTCATATGTACATACATGAAAATGACAATCTTTTATACTCAATACCGCCAAGCCTAGAGATAAATCCGTATAGTGGCATATATGGCCAGATAGGTCATAACAATACCAATCTACCGTGTAAACATCATTTCCATATGATGGGGATAAAACAGTCTTTGAGTCACTTTTGTATGAGAGGATTTTCTCATATGTACATACATAAAAATGACAATTTTTAATTCAATACCGCCAAGCCTAGAGATAAATCCGTATAGTGGCATATATGGCCAGATAGGTCATAACAATACCAATCTACCGTGTAAACATCATTTCCATATGATGGGGATAAAATAGTCTTTGGATCACGTTTGTATGAGAGGATTTTCTCATATGTACATACATAAAAATGACAATCTTTTAAACTCAATACCGCCAAGCCTAGAGATAAACCCGTATAGTGGCATATATGGCCAAATAGGTCATAACAATACCAATCTACCGTGTAAACATCATTTCCATATGATGGGGATAAAACAGTCTTTGGGTCACTTTTGTATGAGAGGATTTTCTCATATGTACATACATGAAAATTACAATCTTTTAAACTCAATACCGCCAAGCCTAGAGATAAATCCGTATAGTGGCATATATGGCCAGATAGGTCATAACAATACCAATCTACCGTGTAAACATCATTTCCATATGATGGGGATAAAACAGTCTTTGAGTCACTTTTGTATGAGAGGATTTTCTCATATGTACATACATAAAAATGACAATTTTTAATTCAATACCGCCAAGCCTAGAGATAAATCCGTATATGTAGTGGCATATATGGCCAGATAGGTCATAACAATACCAATCTACTGTGTAAACATCATTTCCATATGATGGGGATAAAACAGTCTTTGGGTCACTTTTGTATGAGAGGATTTTCTCATATGTACATACATGAAAATTACAATCTTTTAAATTCAATACCGCCAAGCCTAGAGATAAATCCGTATAGTGGCATATATGGCCAGATAGGTCATAACAATACCAATCTACCGTGTAAACATCATTTCCATATGATGGGGATAAAACAGTCTTTGGGTCACTTTTGTATGAGAGGATTTTCTCATATGTACATACATGAAAATTACAATCTTTTATACTCAATACCGCCAAGCCTAGAGATAAATCCGTATAGTGGCATATATGGCCAGATAGGTCATAACAATACCAATCTACCGTGTAAACATCATTTCCATATGATGGGGATAAAACAGTCTTTGGGTCACTTTTGTATGAGAGGATTTTCTCATATGTACATACATAAAAATGACAATTTTTAATTCAATACCGCCAAGCCTAGAGATAAATCCGTATATGTAGTGGCATATATGGCCAGATAGGTCATAACAATACCAATCTACTGTGTAAACATCATTTCCATATGATGGGGATAAAACAGTCTTTGAGTCACTTTTGTATGAGAGGATTTTCTCATATGTACATAGATGAAAATGACAATCTTTTAAATTCAATACCGCCAAGCCTAGAGATAAATCCGTATAGTGGCATATATGGCCAGATAGGTCATAACAATACCAATCTAGCGTGTAAACATCATTTACATATGATGGGGATAAAACAGTCTTTGGGTCACTTTTGTATGAGAGGATTTTCTCATATGTTGTAGTAAACTAGGTAATACTACATAGATGATATGATAATTATATCCAATGGTTGGTTCCGCAATTCAAAGATTACCAATTGAATATAAGATTGTACTATGTTGATGCTTTTTAATGATTGACTTAATGTCGCTTTAAATTGTTGTTCACTCGTTGAGGTTTTGTTCAAGAAGGAATAATATTTTTATTAGTTTTTACAAAATGGTAAGTTAACAATATTTTCTTATATTTACGATAGATGTCCAATAGTATAGTTAAGCTATGTGCTATTGGATGCACTCATTATTAAGTTGAGCAACAATGTAATTTTATGTAAATAATTGTAAAACCCTGCTTGTAATTGTCAAATATAATTGTACAATAACAAACAATAAACAGTACAGACAAGGTAAGACATTACATTTTCATCTAAATTAATTAAAATTATTAATTATTTCAATTTGTTTTAGTTTTATCCTTTTGGATGCCTATCATAGTGAATTTTAAGTTAAGTTGTTATTATTTTCTAATGATTGAAGATACAATCTGATAATAGTATTTTATTTACTTTTAGGTTGATCGTCGTCATTTCAGATGTCTACGACATACCGGCCACCTTGAATCGTATGATTTAATTAACTGGAAGTAGACATAGCTTTTGTATTGGACGTTTGAATATTCCATTTGCCGTTTTGATTGTTACTACTTTAACAATTCCATCTGCCCCGGGGTGTAGCTCCACAACTTTCGCTATCAACCACTTGCACGGAGGCAAGTTGCCATCTTTAACGAGTACTATGTTGCCGATGCTTATATTTTTTTTATGTTTATGCCATTTGCTCGCATGTTGCAAGCTAGTTAAATATTCCAGGTGCCATCTACGCCATATATTTTGATTCATTTGGGTTAATAATTGCCATCTAGATAAACTGGACAGTTTGACATCTGTTAAATCGTGATCAGGAACTTGGGTTGATGATCGACCAATTAAAAAATGTGATGGTGTCAAATAATCCATTTCGTCTTCCGAGAGAATGCAGATTGGTCTCGAATTTAAAATCGCCTCGATTTGTACGATCAATGTGGTCATCTCTTCTATTGTCAGGATATGTCCATTTGTGACTCGATGTAGGTGGTATTTTATGCTTTTCACTGCAGCTTCCCAAAGCCCGCCGAAATGAGGTGCGCTAGGTGGAATCATCTTAAAATTGATCTGATCTGCTAACAAAAATTTTGAAATTTGATTAGTGTTTTGTTCTAATAGGGAGAATAATTGAGATAGATGATTTCGTGTTCCAATGAAATTAGTGCGATTGTCACTATGTATTTCCTTACAAATCCCTCTACGAGAGACGAATCTTTTGAGTGCTGCTAGATATGCATCTGAGGTAAGGTCGGATACGAGCTCAATATGGACGGCCTTTGTAGCGAGGCAGACAAATAAACAGATGTAGCTCTTACGTGGTTTCTGCCCTCTGCCTCTCACAATATATGTTTGAAATGGTCCAGCGTAATCGACACCGACTTTGTAGAAAGGCCTTACTAATTCAGTCCTCGTGTTTGGTAGCTGACCCATGGCTGGTTCTAGAGGTTTTGCTTGGTATTGTACATATCGGACGCAGTTGTGTACCACTTTTCGAATCAGGTTTCTGGCGCCCAATATCCAATATCTCCTGCGTAATGTAGCCATCATTAGTGTTGGTCCAGCATGTAGGTGTTTCAAGTGATGTTCTCGGATTATTGTTTCAGCTATCTTGTCTTGCGCTGTTAGTAGTATTGGGTGTTTTATATTGTAAGATATAGCTGCGTTTGAAATTCTTCCCCCGACACGTAGTAGGCCTGATTCGTCGATAAATGGTTTGAAGTACCTGATTCTGCTTGACGCAGGAACTTGCTTCTTGGATTTAAGTAGGTCTATCTCCGTTGCAAAATATTTGTATTGTACATGACGGAAAATAGTTTGATGAGCTTGTTGTAATTCAGAATTTACGAGGTACGATGATGTAGAGTCCCTTTGGGTTCTTTTTAATTTTAAATTGATGTATCGATATATGTAAGCAAGGATTCGTACTATGGTGTTGAAATTTGAAATGTTGGCGATTAAATTTTCAACTATGCTGGATTGCGATATTTGAATTTTTAATGACTGACTGCACGATTCTTCTAAGGTTTGGGATTGAAGTGGTTTCTTTTCCGGCCAGTTTTCTTCGTTCATTAACCATTTTGGACCATTCCACCATAGTTCAAAATGCTGTAATTTGTCTGGATCGAGCCCTCTAGATGCACAGTCAGCTGGATTTTCTTGTGAATTTATATGTCTCCATTGTGACCTGTTGAAGTTTGATAGAATATCTCCGGTTCTATTTCCAACAAATGTATTCCATTTATTCGGGTGTGTGCTCAACCAATCCAATACTATTGTGGAATCGGTCCATAGGATAATTTCGGTGATCTGAGTCTTTAGAGCTTGTTGGACGCTTAATAATAGCTTACTTACTAATAATGCACCACATAGTTCCAGACGTAGAATTGATAATTGTTTTACTGGCGCTACCTTGGTCTTCGCTGACAATAATTAGACGGCAGATTCCCCCCTTTGATTGGTTATTTTTCCGTAAACGACTGCTGCATAGGCTTGTTTGGAAGCGTCGGAAAACCTCCAATTCGATTTTCTCCGTTTTGATTAGATTACCTCTTAGTTTTAACCAGTTATGCAACATATTTGGTGGTAGTTGATCATCCCAAGTTAGGTTTTCAGTCCACAATGATTGAAAGAATATCTTGATACTGACTGTGATCGGTGCCAGCCACCCTAGGGGATCAAATATGCGACTGGATTCCGATAAGATGCCTCGTTTAGTGGTAGTTGGTAATTTATTCAAATTAACTTTGAATTTGAAGCAATCATTAGTTGGGTCCCAATGAAGGCCTAATACTTTGGTTGTATCACTTAAAGATTCCTCCAATTTAAATATTTTTGATTGGTCACCGGGTTCATTAATATCGTTTAATACTCGCTCATTGGATAACCACTTTCTTAGTATAAATCCTGAGTTTGATAGAATCGACTGAATTTGATTTTTGAGTTGGATAGCTTCCTCCACAGTATTGGCTCCCGTCATCAAGTCGTCGACGTACATGTCATCTTTGATGCTATTGACTACAATTGGAAACTCCTTAGTATATTTGTTTGCGGCTTCGATAACTGCTCGAGTAGCCAGGTAGCTAGCACTAGCTGTGCCATATGTGACTGTTTGTAGTTCATATGTGGTAAATTGATTGCTTGGATGATCTCTCCATATGATTCTTTGATATTTGGTATCAGCGTTTACTATGTGCACTTGGCGATACATTTTTTCGATGTCAGCTGTTACAGCTACTTTGAATGTTCTAAAACGAAATATAATATCATAGAGACTTGATTGTACAGTCGGTCCAACCGCCAGACAATCGTTTAACGATTTTCCTGAACTAGTTTTTGATGATCCATCAAACACCACTCTCAATTTGGTTGTGGTGCTCGTGTCTTTAATAACACCGTGATGTGGTAAATAATACTGAGGTTCACTGTTTCTTTCTTCGATGATGTTGACTTCCTTCATGTGCCCCAATATAAGGTATTCTCGCATAAAGTCTTTATATAATTTTGCAAACGCAGGGTCCCTCGAAAATCGTCGTTCCATGACAGCCTTTGGGTAGGAGTCGCCTAATATCGACGGTGAAATTTTAAATGGTAGACCAACCTTTATTCGGCCATCTGTGTCAACTGTTTTGGTATCAGTGAAATGTTTTTCGCACAAATTTTCTTCATAGGATAGTTGAGGTTGACAAATTTTAATGCTTTCGATCTCCCAGAATTTTCTCAGGAGGTTGTCTAGATTATCATCGTATTCGTTCATAGTAATGGTGCTGGCTTGTTTTGGTAGTACGGCATTTGCTTTTCCGGCGATTATCCATCCTAATTTGGTATTTTGAAGCATTAATTGGTTTTCGGTGATGATTTTTCCATCTAACAACAGTTCAAAGAAATTGTCTGCTCCCATTATTATGTCAATTTCAGAACTTTTGTAAAAGTATGGGTCGGCTAAATCATACTGTTGAAAATCATCTATATTAATATATTCGGTGATTGATGGTGTATTTGCAGTCAGCTTTGAAAATACATATGCTTCTATCTGGAACTTTGGTTTGGTTTTGTTCCAAGGTGTGATTTTTAGCGACACTACTCCTCTAGTGTATCCATTGGTGGTTGCTCCTATTCCCGATATGGCCAGCCTAGCGCTGCTTCTCTTCAGTTGTAGTTTTTGTGCACATTTCTCTGTAATGAATGACCCTTGTGAGCCTGAGTCCAATAAGACTCGACAAAATTGGAGTTGATTATTTTCATCTGCCACCTTGACTAGAGCTGTGGGCAATAAGGCACTTCCAACTTGGTTGGTTGTTGTGGAGTAGTTTAGACTATTGGAACTAGTTGGTTTATCTTCTTTTGGTGTCACATTTGATCCAGAGGTTGATGTGCTGTGATTTGGTAAATTTTCGTGTAATAGGGTGTGATGTTTACGGTTACACAGTCTACATCGAAACTTAGATTTGCACATGTAAACGTTGTGATTGTCATTTAGGCAATTGAAACATCGATTTTGCGTTTTCATTATATTTTTCTTTTCGTCAATCGACATGTCTCTGAATTTACTGCATTCAAATAATCGGTGGTGCTCTTTAAGACATAAAGAACTTTCTTGGGTTTCCTGAGACTTCGGAATGGATGAGACAGCGTGACTTCTAATATTTGGCTTTGGATTGTACTGCGATTGTGAACGTTTACTAGTGCTTTTGATTGAATCAAGAGCATCTATTCTCTGAGTAAGGAAATCAAAAAATTGCTTCACTGTCGGTAGGTCATATGATGCCGAAGTTTGAGCCCATTGGCTATTACTTTCACTATCTAACTTATTGACTAAAATATGGATTAGCCAATGATCTATCATTTCGGCTTCTTCGCCCAAAGCCTTTAGTCCTCGGAGAATTTCATCGGATGTATCTAAAAGTTGCCTCACATTCACACTATTTGCATTCGTAACTGTAGGTTGATACATAAAGTTTTTGATAAAAGCATAGATGGTATGCTTTTTTCTATCATACCGATCTCGCAGTTTTCGTAATGCTTCGATGTAATTAGCATCTGTGATGCTAAAATGCTTTAGTAAGCTTGAAGCTTCTCCTCTTAACGTTCCTTTGAGGTATTGTAGTTTTTGTGATGGAGTAAGCCTGGGATTGTCATGTATGGTTGAGCAGAACAGGTCATGGAACGATTGCCACTCGGTATAGTCGCCAGTAAATAATGGGATGGATAGTTTTGGTAGTTTCACATCCATGTGCATTCCTGTTGTTGAAGTATCCATTATGGTGTCGTTAAGTGATATAATTGGTTCAGCTTTTCTTCTTAACGCTAGATTTAGCCCAGCCACTATTCTATAATAATTATCCTCGAATTCGACATCTAATTCTTCGTTGTTGTCTATAGAAACTATTTTGTCCTCAATTGAGTTAAATTCGGTCCGATATCGTTCCACATTCACTAATCGCACTTTGATATCTTCTAAATTGGTATTATCATTTATAGAGTGAAGAAAATTGATCAGCTTTGTCATACTGCCCTTTAAGTATGCACGCCTTTTCCTTAACGAGATGATTTCGGTCATTTTTCAACTATTAATCACTTCACAAATATATACCTTATAGTTTTATTGATTCTCGAATATATTGAAATGGTGGTTTAAATATTCGCGAAAATATGTGTGGATAGACACTAGATAGATATTATTTAACAATAATGCAATACTTGCGATTTTTAGAGTGCTTGCCCAGACGTTTGTTGTATTGTAGATTGATGTTGATATTGCGAGCCGGATTGCAGAAGGACCAATTTATGTAGTAAACTAGGTAATACTACATAGATGATATGATAATTATATCCAATGGTTGGTTCCGCAATTCAAAGATTACCAATTGAATATAAGATTGTACTATGTTGATGCTTTTTAATGATTGACTTAATGTCGCTTTAAATTGTTGTTCACTCGTTGAGGTTTTGTTCAAGAAGGAATAATATTTTTATTAGTTTTTACAAAATGGTAAGTTAACAATATTTTCTTATATTTACGATAGATGTCCAATAGTATAGTTAAGCTATGTGCTATTGGATGCACTCATTATTAAGTTGAGCAACAATGTAATTTTATGTAAATAATTGTAAAACCCTGCTTGTAATTGTCAAATATAATTGTACAATAACAAACAATAAACAGTACAGACAAGGTAAGACATTACATTTTCATCTAAATTAATTAAAATTATTAATTATTTCAATTTGTTGTAGATTTATCCTTTTGGATGCCTATCATAGTGAATTTTAAGTTAAGTTGTTATTATTTTCTAATGATTGGATACAATCTGATAATAGTATTTTATTTACTTTTAGGTTGATCGTCGTCATTTCAGATGTCTACGACATATGTACATACATAAAAATGACAATCTTTTGAATTCAATACCGCCAATCCTAGAGATAAATCCGTATAGTGGCATATATGGATATATGGCCAGATAAGTCATAACAATACCAATCTACCGTGTAAACGCCATTTCCATATGATGGGGATAAAACAGTCTTTGGGTCACTTTTGTATGAGAGGATTTTCTCATATGTACATACATAAAAATGACAATCTTTTGAATTCAATACCGCCAATCCTAGAGATAAATCCGTATAGTGGCATATATGGCCAGATAGGTCATAACAATACCAATCTAACGTGTAAACACCATTTCCATATGATAAATGATGGGGATAAATCAGTCTTTGGGTCACTTTTGTATGAGAGGATTTTCTCATATGTACATACATAAAAATGACAATCTTTTGAATTCAATACCGCCAATCCTAGAGATAAATCCGTATAGTGGCATAAATGGACAGATAGATCAAAGCAATACCAATATACTATAATGGTGTAAACGTCATTTCCATATGATGGGGATAAAACAGTCTTTGGGTCACTTTTGTATGAGAGGATTTTTTCATATGTACATACATAAAAATGACAATCTTTTAAATTCAATACCGCCAATCCTAGAGATAAATCCGTATAGTGGCATATATGGCCAGATAAATCATAACAATACCAATCTACTGTACAAATGCCATTTCCATATGATGGGGATAAAACAGTCTTTGGGTCACTTTTGTATGAGAGGATTTTCTCATATGTACATACATAAAAATGACAATCTTTTGAATTCAATACCGCCAATCCTAGAGATAAATCCGTATAGTGGCATATATGGCCAGATAAGTCATAACAATACCAATCTACTGTACAAACGCCATTTCCATATGATGGGGATAAAACAGTCTTTGGGTCACTTTTGTATGAGAGGATTTTCTCATATGTACATACATAAAAATGACAATCTTTTGAATTCAATACCGCCAATCCTAGAGATAAATCCGTTTAGTGGCATATATGGCCAGATAAGTCATAACAATACCAATCTACCGTGTAAACATCATTTCCATATGATGGGAATAAAACAGTCTTTGGGTCACGTTTGTATGAGAGGATTTTCTCATATGTACATACATAAAAATGACAATCTTTTGAATTCAATACCGCCAATCCTAGAGATAAATCCGTATAGTGGCATATATGGCCAGATAAGTCATAACAATACCAATCTACTGTGTAAACGCCATTTCCATATGATGGGGATAAAACAGTCTTTGGGTCACTTTTGTATGAGAGGATTTTCTTATATGTACATACATAAAAATGACAATCTTTTGAATTCAATACCGCCAATCCTAGAGATAAATCCGTATAGTGGCATATATGGCCAGATAGGTCATAACAATACCAATCTACCGTGTAAACACCATTTCCATATGATGGGGATAAAACAGTCTTTGGGTCACTTTTGTATGAGAGGATTTTCTCATATGTACATACATAAAAATGACAATCTTTTGAATTCAATACCGCCAATCCTAGAGATAAATCCGTATAGTGGCATATATGGCCAGATAGGTCATAACAATACCAATCAACTATAATGGTGTTAACACCATTTCCATATGATTGGGATAAAACAGTCTTTGGGCCACTTTTGTATGTGAGGATTTTCTCATATGTACATACATAAAAATGACAATCTTTTGAATTCAATACCGCCAATCCTAGAGATAAATCCGTATAGTGGCATATATGGCCAGATAAGTCATAACAATACCAATCTACTATAATGGTGTAAACACCATTTCCATATGATGAGGATAAAACAGTCTTTGGGTCACTTTTGTATGAGAGGATTTTCTCATATGTACATACATAAAAATGACAATCTTTTGAATTCAATACCGCCAATCCTAGAGATAAATCCGTATAGTGGCATATATGGCCAGATAAGTCAAAACAATACCAATCTACTGTGTAAACGCCATTTCCATATGATGGGGATAAAACAGTCTTTGGGTCACTTTTGTATGAGAGGATTTTCTCATATGTACATACATAAAAATGACAATCTTTTGAATTCAATACCGCCAATCCTAGAGATAAATCCGTATAGTGGCATATATGGCCAGATAGGTCATAACAATACCAATCTACCGTGTAAACACCATTTCCATATGATGGGGATAAAACAGTCTTTGGGTCACTTTTGTATGAGAGGATTTTCTCATATGTACATACATAAAAATGACAATCTTTTGAATTCAATACCGCCAATCCTAGAGATAAATCCGTATAGTGGCATATATGGCCAGATAAGTCATAACAATACCAATCTACTATAATGGTGTAAACACCATTTCCATATAATGGGGATAAAACAGTCTTTGGGTCACTTTTGTATGAGAGGATTTTCTCATATGTACATACATAAAAATGACAATCTTTTGAATTCAATACCGCCAATCCTAGAGATAAATCCGTATAGTGGCATATATGGCCAGATAAGTCATAACAATACCAATCTACTATAATGGTGTAAACACCATTTCCATATAATGGGGATAAAACAGTCTTTGGGTCACTTTTGTATGAGAGGATTTTCTCATATGTACATACATAAAAATGACAATCTTTTGAATTCAATACCGCCAATCCTAGAGATAAATCCGTATAGTGGCATATATGGCCAGATAAGTCATAACAATACCAATCTACTGTACAAACGCCATTTCCATATGATGGGGATAAAACAGTCTTTGGGTCACTTTTGTATGAGAGGATTTTCTCATATGTACATACATAAAAATGACAATATTTTGAATTCAATACCGCCAATCCTAGAGATAAATCCGTATAGTGGCATATATGGCCAGATAAGTCATAACAATACCAATCTACTGTACAAACGCCATTTCCATATGATGGGGATAAAACAGTCTTTGGGTCACTTTTGTATGAGAGGATTTTCTCATATGTACATACATAAAAATGACAATATTTTGAATTCAATACCGCCAATCCTAGAGATAAATCCGTATAGTGGCATATATGGCCAGATAGGTCATAACAATACCAATCTACTGTGTAAACGCCATTTCCATATGATGGGGATAAAACAGTCTTTGGGTCACTTTTGTATGAGAGGATTTTCTCATATGTACATACATAAAAATGACAATATTTTGAATTCAATACCGCCAATCCTAGAGATAAATCCGTATAGTGGCATATATGGCCAGATAAGTCATAACAATACCAATCTACTGTACAAACGCCATTTCCATATGATGGGGATAAAACAGTCTTTGGGTCACTTTTGTATGAGAGGATTTTCTCATATGTACATACATAAAAATGACAATCTTTTGAATTCAATACCGCCAATCCTAGAGATAAATCCGTATAGTGGCATATATGGCCAGATAGGTCATAACAATACCAATCAACTATAATGGTGTTAACACCATTTCCATATGATTGGGATAAAACAGTCTTTGGGCCACTTTTGTATGTGAGGATTTTCTCATATGTACATACATAAAAATGACAATCTTTTGAATTCAATACCGCCAATCCTAGAGATAAATCCGTATAGTGGCATATATGGCCAGATAGGTCATAACAATACCAATCTACCGTGTAAACGTCATTTCCATATGATGGACATAAAACTGTCTTTGGGTCACGTTTGTATGAGAGGATTTTCTCATATGTACATACATAAAAATGACAATCTTTTGAATTCAATACCGCCAATCCTAGAGATAAATCCGTATAGTGGCATATATGGCCAGATAGGTCATAACAATACCAATCTACTATAATGGTGTAAACACCATTTCCATATGATGGGGATAAAACAGTCTTTGGGTCACTTTTGTATGAGAGGATTTTCTCATATGTACATACATAAAAATGACAATCTTTTGAATTCAATACCGCCAATCTTAGAGATAAATCCGTATAGTGGCATATATGGCCAGATAAGTCATAACAATACCAATCTACTATAATGGTGTAAACACAATTTCCATATAATGGGGATAAAACAGTCTTTGGGTCACTTTTGTATGAGAGGATTTTCTCATATGTACATACATAAAAATGACAATATTTTGAATTCAATACCGCCAATCCTAGAGATAAATCCGTATAGTGGCATATATGGCCAGATAAGTCATAACAATACCAATCTACTGTACAAACGCCATTTCCATATGATGGGGATAAAACAGTCTTTGGGTCACGTTTGTATGAGAGGATTTTCTCATATGTACATACATAAAAATGACAATCTTTTGAATTCAATACCGCCAATCCTAGAGATAAATCCGTATAGTGGCATATATGGCCAGATAAGTCATAACAATACCAATCTACTGTGTAAACACCATTTCCATATGATGGGGATAAAACAGTCTTTGGGTCACTTTTGTATGAGAGGATTTTCTTATATGTACATACATAAAAATGACAATCTTTTGAATTCAATACCGCCAATCCTAGAGATAAATCCGTATAGTGGCATATATGGCCAGATAGGTCATAACAATACCAATCTACCGTGTAAACACCATTTCCATATGATGGGGATAAAACAGTCTTTGGGTCACTTTTGTATGAGAGGATTTTCTCATATGTACATACATAAAAATGACAATCTTTTGAATTCAATACCGCCAATCCTAGAGATAAATCCGTATAGTGGCATATATGGCCAGATAAGTCAAAACAATACCAATCTACTGTGTAAACGCCATTTCCATATGATGGGGATAAAACAGTCTTTGGGTCACTTTTGTATGAGAGGATTTTCTCATATGTACATACATAAAAATGACAATCTTTTGAATTCAATACCGCCAATCCTAGAGATAAATCCGTATAGTGGCATATATGGCCAGATAGGTCATAACAATACCAATCTACCGTGTAAACACCATTTCCATATGATGGGGATAAAACAGTCTTTGGGTCACTTTTGTATGAGAGGATTTTCTCATATGTACATACATAAAAATGACAATCTTTTGAATTCAATACCGCCAATCCTAGAGATAAATCCGTATAGTGGCATATATGGCCAGATAAGTCATAACAATACCAATCTACTATAATGGTGTAAACACCATTTCCATATAATGGGGATAAAACAGTCTTTGGGTCACTTTTGTATGAGAGGATTTTCTCATATGTACATACATAAAAATGACAATCTTTTGAATTCAATACCGCCAATCCTAGAGATAAATCCGTATAGTGGCATATATGGCCAGATAAGTCATAACAATACCAATCTACTGTACAAACGCCATTTCCATATGATGGGGATAAAACAGTCTTTGGGTCACTTTTGTATGAGAGGATTTTCTCATATGTACATACATAAAAATGACAATCTTTTGAATTCAATACCGCCAATCCTAGAGATAAATCCGTATAGTGGCATATATGGCCAGATAAGTCATAACAATACCAATCTACTATAATGGTGTAAACACCATTTCCATATAATGGGGATAAAACAGTCTTTGGGTCACTTTTGTATGAGAGGATTTTCTCATATGTACATACATAAAAATGACAATATTTTGAATTCAATACCGCCAATCCTAGAGATAAATCCGTATAGTGGCATATATGGCCAGATAAGTCATAACAATACCAATCTACTGTACAAACGCCATTTCCATATGATGGGGATAAAACAGTCTTTGGGTCACTTTTGTATGAGAGGATTTTCTCATATGTACATACATAAAAATGACAATATTTTGAATTCAATACCGCCAATCCTAGAGATAAATCCGTATAGTGGCATATATGGCCAGATAGGTCATAACAATACCAATCTACTGTGTAAACGCCATTTCCATATGATGGGGATAAAACAGTCTTTGGGTCACTTTTGTATGAGAGGATTTTCTCATATGTACATACATAAAAATGACAATATTTTGAATTCAATACCGCCAATCCTAGAGATAAATCCGTATAGTGGCATATATGGCCAGATAAGTCATAACAATACCAATCTACTGTACAAACGCCATTTCCATATGATGGGGATAAAACAGTCTTTGGGTCACTTTTGTATGAGAGGATTTTCTCATATGTACATACATAAAAATGACAATCTTTTGAATTCAATACCGCCAATCCTAGAGATAAATCCGTATAGTGGCATATATGGCCAGATAGGTCATAACAATACCAATCAACTATAATGGTGTTAACACCATTTCCATATGATTGGGATAAAACAGTCTTTGGGCCACTTTTGTATGTGAGGATTTTCTCATATGTACATACATAAAAATGACAATCTTTTGAATTCAATACCGCCAATCCTAGAGATAAATCCGTATAGTGGCATATATGGCCAGATAGGTCATAACAATACCAATCTACCGTGTAAACGTCATTTCCATATGATGGACATAAAACTGTCTTTGGGTCACGTTTGTATGAGAGGATTTTCTCATATGTACATACATAAAAATGACAATCTTTTGAATTCAATACCGCCAATCCTAGAGATAAATCCGTATAGTGGCATATATGGCCAGATAGGTCATAACAATACCAATCTACTATAATGGTGTAAACACCATTTCCATATGATGGGGATAAAACAGTCTTTGGGTCACTTTTGTATGAGAGGATTTTCTCATATGTACATACATAAAAATGACAATATTTTGAATTCAATACCGCCAATCCTAGAGATAAATCCGTATAGTGGCATATATGGCCAGATAAGTCATAACAATACCAATCTACTGTACAAACGCCATTTCCATATGATGGGGATAAAACAGTCTTTGGGTCACGTTTGTATGAGAGGATTTTCTCATATGTACATACATAAAAATGACAATCTTTTGAATTCAATACCGCCAATCCTAGAGATAAATCCGTATAGTGGCATATATGGCCAGATAAGTCATAACAATACCAATCTACTGTGTAAACGCCATTTCCATATGATGGGGATAAAACAGTCTTTGGGTCACTTTTGTATGAGAGGATTTTCTTATATGTACATACATAAAAATGACAATCTTTTGAATTCAATACCGCCAATCCTAGAGATAAATCCGTATAGTGGCATATATGGCCAGATAGGTCATAACAATACCAATCTACCGTGTAAACACCATTTCCATATGATGGGGATAAAACAGTCTTTGGGTCACTTTTGTATGAGAGGATTTTCTCATATGTACATACATAAAAATGACAATCTTTTGAATTCAATACCGCCAATCCTAGAGATAAATCCGTATAGTGGCATATATGACCAGATAAGTCATAACAATACCAATCTACCGTGTAAACATCATTTCCATATGATGGGAATAAAACAGTCTTTGGGTCACGTTTGTATGAGAGGATTTTCTCATATGTACATACATAAAAATGACAATCTTTTGAATTCAATACCGCCAATCCTAGAGATAAATCCGTATAGTGGCATATATGGCCAGATAAGTCATAACAATACCAATCTACTGTGTAAACGCCATTTCCATATGATGGGGATAAAACAGTCTTTGGGTCACTTTTGTATGAGAGGATTTTCTTATATGTACATACATAAAAATGACAATCTTTTGAATTCAATACCGCCAATCCTAGAGATAAATCCGTATAGTGGCATATATGGCCAGATAGGTCATAACAATACCAATCTACCGTGTAAACACCATTTCCATATGATGGGGATAAAACAGTCTTTGGGTCACTTTTGTATGAGAGGATTTTCTCATATGTACATACATAAAAATGACAATCTTTTGAATTCAATACCGCCAATCCTAGAGATAAATCCGTATAGTGGCATATATGGCCAGATAAGTCATAACAATACCAATCTACTATAATGGTGTAAACACCATTTCCATATAATGGGGATAAAACAGTCTTTGGGTCACTTTTGTATGAGAGGATTTTCTCATATGTACATACATAAAAATGACAATCTTTTGAATTCAATACCGCCAATCCTAGAGATAAATCCGTATAGTGGCATATATGGCCAGATAAGTCATAACAATACCAATCTACTATAATGGTGTAAACACCATTTCCATATAATGGGGATAAAACAGTCTTTGGGTCACTTTTGTATGAGAGGATTTTCTCATATGTACATACATAAAAATGACAATCTTTTGAATTCAATACCGTCAATCCTAGAGATAAATCCGTATAGTGGCATATATGGCCAGATAAGTCATAACAATACCAATCTACTGTGTAAACGCCATTTCCATATGATGGGGATAAAACAGTCTTTGGGTCACTTTTGTATGAGAGGATTTTCTCATATGTACATACATAAAAATGACAATCTTTTGAATTCAATACCGCCAATCCTAGAGATAAATCCGTATAGTGGCATATATGGCCAGATAAGTCATAACAATACCAATCTACTATAATGGTGTAAACACCATTTCCATATAATGGGGATAAAACAGTCTTTGGGTCACTTTTGTATGAGAGGATTTTCTCATATGTACATACATAAAAATGACAATCTTTTGAATTCAATACCGCCAATCCTAGAGATAAATCCGTATAGTGGCATATATGGCCAGATAGGTCATAACAATACCAATCAACTATAATGGTGTTAACACCATTTCCATATGATTGGGATAAAACAGTCTTTGGGCCACTTTTGTATGTGAGGATTTTCTCATATGTACATACATAAAAATGACAATCTTTTGAATTCAATACCGCCAATCCTAGAGATAAATCCGTATAGTGGCATATATGGCCAGATAGGTCATAACAATACCAATCTACCGTGTAAACGTCATTTCCATATGATGGACATAAAACTGTCTTTGGGTCACGTTTGTATGAGAGGATTTTCTCATATGTACATACATAAAAATGACAATCTTTTGAATTCAATACCGCCAATCCTAGAGATAAATCCGTATAGTGGCATATATGGCCAGATAAGTCATAACAATACCAATCTACTGTGTAAACGCCATTTCCATATGATGGGGATAAAACAGTCTTTGGGTCACTTTTGTATGAGAGGATTTTCTTATATGTACATACATAAAAATGACAATCTTTTGAATTCAATACCGCCAATCCTAGAGATAAATCCGTATAGTGGCATATATGGCCAGATAGGTCATAACAATACCAATCAACTATAATGGTGTTAACACCATTTCCATATGATTGGGATAAAACAATCTTTGGGCCACTTTTGTATGTGAGGATTTTCTCATATGTACATACATAAAAATGACAATCTTTTGAATTCAATACCGCCAATCCTAGAGATAAATCCGTATAGTGGCATATATGGCCAGATAGGTCATAACAATACCAATCTACCGTGTAAACGTCATTTCCATATGATGGACATAAAACTGTCTTTGGGTCACGTTTGTATGAGAGGATTTTCTCATATGTACATACATAAAAATGACAATCTTTTGAATTCAATACCGCCAATCCTAGAGATAAATCCGTATAGTGGCATATATGGCCAGATAGGTCATAACAATACCAATCTACCGTGTAAACGTCATTTCCATATGATGGACATAAAACTGTCTTTGGGTCACGTTTGTATGAGAGGATTTTCTCATATGTACATACATAAAAATGACAATCTTTTAAATTCAATACTGCCAATCCTAGAGATAAATCCGTATAGTGGCATATATGGCCAGATAGGTCATAACAATACCAATCTACCGTGTAAACATCATTTCCATATGATGGGGATAAAACAGTCTTTGGGTCACTTTTGTATGAGAGGATTTTCTCATATGTACATACATAAAAATGACAATCTTTTGAATTCAATACCGCCAATCCTAGAGATAAATCCGTATAGTGGCATATATGGCCAGATAAGTCATAACAATACCAATCTACTATAATGGTGTAAACACCATTTCCATATAATGGGGATAAAACAGTCTTTGGGTCACTTTTGTATGAGAGGATTTTCTCATATGTACATACATAAAAATGACAATCTTTTAAATTCAATACCGCCAAGCTGTTACGGATATCGAAAACCACAGAAGATTTTTAATTAGCCTATGTTAAAGCTTGACATTACAAAGAAAGAATTGGTCGTTTAATCAATACTTTCGGTGAAACAGCGATCATGACAAAGATATGTCGCAACTGGCGTTACATCTTTAACGAGTATCAAAAACGGTATCATGAATATCAGAATATCGATTCACAAGACATTGCACATCAGACTAGACACCTTGCAACGAGTTCCTTTTCAGAAAAACTGGATAATTTATTTCCCATTGAATCTTTAAATGAAAATGGTGCGACTAGTAGACACGTGCAAATGAACTTGCCACAAACAGAACTAGGTATTGGTAAGCCTCGACATATCCCATTCAAGAAATCGCCCAATGAAAAAAACTCTGTGGCTGAATTTTTCTCAAAAGTTGGAGCTCACCGAATTGATAATTCTCTGAATAGGGATGGTTCTACATTACCAAATATTTCGTTCAATCATCATGAAGATTCGATAAATCGACCATTATTGCGAAATACTCAGTTTCGAATGGATAATTTTTATAAGATTCGGCAAAAGTGGAATTTGTCTTTCGATGGAACCGATACTCTGAATGTCCACGATTTCATTTATAGACTCGAACAAATGGCAGGAGATGATGGATTTCCTCAAGACCAGCTTACAAAAGTTTTGTATTTGTTCTTGACCAAAAAGGCTGAAGATTGGTTCTGGGTATATAAGGCAGACCACCCAGAAGCGACTTGGTCAGACATGAAAAGTGCCATATGGCCCTATTTCAGTAGTTCGAATTTTGAGGAAGAAATAAAAGAACAAATTTTGAGACGATTTCAAGGAAACAGAGAGTCATTCTCAGACTTTTCTCTCAGTATTCAAAAAATGAACGTGCGACTTCAATCTCGGTTATCTGAACAACAAGTTGTTTACAGATTGTGCCAAAATATGTACCCGGCATTGAAGAACGTGACATTACCTTACCATAATCAGGTTCGCACTGTAGAAGAGTTGAGGTTACTTTGTCGAGAGTATGAAAAACTTTGGGAACAGTCAGGTTATGATCCCAGACGTTTTGGTGATACTGCCATTCGACGACGTCCACCAATTAATGAATTGCACCTTGAAATGTCCAACCTTAATATCAACCGCAGACAAGGCGATGATATTTCTAATCAAGCATCTTCAGAATCATATTATGCCACATCCAAAGAAGACCATATTGAAGCATTCCATGCAGAACCAAACAAACAAGATCGCCATAAGGATAGTAGATTTCCATTTAAAAATAATAATAGTATCTGTTGGAACTGCCGTGATATCGGTCACAGATATCAGGACTGTAACAAGCCGTTTCTCGATGTGTTTTGTTTTGGCTGTGGAGCGCGTAATGTTCGTAAGCTCGCTTGTCAAAATTGTATATCACAAACGGAAAACTCGCACCCGAGTGTGAACTACATGAGAGGGTCACGCCTCGGGACCGAAGCCAATCAATCCTTGGAATTCAAAGATTCCAAGAATCTGCAGTAGCTCTCATAGGAAATATAAATCATAAAACTAGTTCAATACATACTTACCCAATCAATTCAAACCGTTCAAAATATAGTAACAAATTAAAACGAGCAATTCGATACTTTCGAAATAAACGAGCGCTTCTTCGAAATTGCGTAGCTTCACTCATAAAATGCACCGAAAATGATCCTCGCCCCATGCAAATGTTATCATATGTTCAAAACAAATAAATGGCCTGTTAGATAGTGAAGCATCCATAAGTGTACTTGGAAAAGACTCCCTTCAATTTATATCTCAACAAAATATAAAAATCCACAGACTTGGTTCGCATATCAAGACTACTGATGGTACATCAAAGAAAATTGAAGGTTATATATGGTTACCAGTCACTTTTGGAAATAAGACTGAAAACATTAGATTTTTTATTGTTCCTTCACTTCAAGCACCTTTATACTTAGGTATTGATTTTTGGAGGAAATTTGGATTACTGTCGGATGTGTTTATTAGTGAAATTTTAGAAGAGCGGGTACCATCAAATACCAATTCACATGTTCTCAATGAGAAAGACCAACAAAACCTTAATCGAATTATCAAACTTTTTCCTTCATCGGGTATAGAGGGGCTTGGAAAAACATTGTTGCATGAACACGATATCGAACTTGTACAGGGTTGTAAGCCGGTTAAACAAAGGTACTATCCAGTCTCTCCCGCTGTACAGAATGACATATATACAGAAATTGACAGAATGTTAAGTTTGGGTGTTATCGAAATTAGCAAAAGCTCATGAAGTTCTCTGGTAACAGTTGTGAGAAAAGCAAATGGGAAAACTCGACTGTGTTTAGATGCGCGCAAACTTAACTCTTTGACTGTAAAGGACGCATACCCTCTACCGATTATTGACGGACTACTGGGACGACTATCAGAAACTAAATTCATTACTGCACTTGACTTGAAGGACGCATTCTGGCAGATACCGCTAGCGGAATCTGCCAGAGACAAGACAGCTTTTACGGTACCGGGACGACCGCTTTATCAGTTCAAGGTGATGCCGTTTGGGTTGTGTAATTCACCCCAATCAATGTGCCGTTTAATGCATAAAGTAATACCACATGAGCCCCATGATCGTATATTTGTATATCTGGATGATTTGTTAATCATTAGCGGCACATTGAAGGTTCATCTTGAACTGTTAGAGTTGGTAGCGACTTTACTACGGACAGCTG
This sequence comes from Tipula lateralis, assembly GCA_963932295.1. Classification (NCBI taxonomy): domain Eukaryota; kingdom Metazoa; phylum Arthropoda; class Insecta; order Diptera; family Tipulidae; genus Tipula; species Tipula lateralis. The sequence continues at coordinate 2,636,561 of OZ010739.1, read as the reverse complement.
GATTAACTATCAATATCGAAAAGAGCAAGTTTGTTATGAAAGAAATCCGATACTTAGGGTATTTGGTAGGAGAGAAGGGTTTAAGAACTGACCCCGACAAGATCGATTCGATAGTTAATCTACCAGCACCGACCAATACGAAACAAGTACGTCGACTGATTGGGATGGCTGGATGGTACCGGCGTTTTATCGATAACTTGTCCAGCGTATCTACACCTATAACAGAATGTCTCAAAAAGGGTAAATTTCAGCGGACAGAAGCCGCACAACAGTCGTTTGTCAAATTGAAACAGTTACTTACTTCAGCTCCAGTACTTATAACTCCAAACTATACTGATCCATTTTTCATCAGATGTGATGCAAGTACTGTAGGGGTAGGAGCAGTTTTGTTCCAAAAGGATACGAATGGTAATGAAAGACCAATATCGTTCATGTCCCAAAAGCTAAATAAGGCCCAAACAAACTATTCCATAACGGAATTGGAATGTTTGGCAGCCATACTTGCCATAAAAAAATTTCGGGCATATGTGGAAGGGCATGATTTTACACTGATAACCGATCACGCTAGCCTAAAGTGGCTTATGGGGCAGCGCGATTTGAGTGGGAGATTGGCTCGCTGGATTTTGAAACCCCAAGGCTTTCGATTTAAAATACAACATCAACGTGGCAAGGATAATGTTGTACCAGACATGCTTTCACGAATTCACTGTGATGAAATCATAGAGTTTGCTGAAAGTCTACCAAAAATAAAAGAACAATCAGCAAGTATAAATATATATACAGCTAAAGAGTTTGAGGATTTGGACTATACAAATTTACATCGCAAAATTAGTGAAGTTCCAGATGATTATCCTGCATTTAAAATTGATAAAAAATTTATCTATATACGTTTAGAACCAAAAAAGCAAGATAACTTATCGGATGTATCAATTTGGAAATTATTATAAAAGAACATGATGGTCCATTGGCTTCGCATGGCGGAATTGCTAAGACACTCGAAAGAATTACACGGTATTTCTTTTGGCCAGGAATGACGAAACAAATTCAAAACTACATAAGTAATTGTGACGTCTGTAAAATTACTAAAGCCCCAAACCGACTTCAACGACCACCAATGGGAAAACCCTTCGTAGTTGAGAGACCGTGGCAACGTATATACATAGACCTACTAGGCCCATACCCATGTTCGACTCAAGGGAAAACTATGATTCTAATTATTTTGGACCATCTAACCAAATTCGTGTTACTAAAACCACTAACCCAAGGAACAACTAAAAATATCATTGACAGCCTTAAGAACGATGTATTTTGTGTGTTTGGAGTTCCTCAAACTATTCATTCCGATAATGGTTCACAGTTTCAGAGTGCAGAGTATAAAAATCTTTTACAGCAAAATGGAATCATTGATTCCAAGACCGCAGTATACTCTCCACAGTCAAACGCTTCTGAAAGAGTGAACCGATCTGTCATTTCAGCTATTAGAGCATATATAGCTGATAAACACAATAAGTGGGATAAATACATTCATGAGATCAGTGCTGCACTCCGAAACAGTATTCATGAAACGGTTAAGCATTCACCACATTTTCTGCTATTTGGGTATCATCGAATCAATCATGGACATGATTATGAAATACTTAAGAATTTAGGCAGTATTTCAGAAGGTGAAGTCTTACTTCCTCTACCTACTAGATTAGCGTTATTGCATGAAAACGTCAAAGAAAATATTTCAAAAGCTTATGACAAAAGTGCACAACGATACAACTTAAGAACACGCCCGGTTGAATACAGTGTTGGGCAAACTGTGTTTGTACGAACGCATCCTCAGAGCGACGCAGCGAAAAAATTCTGTTCGAAATTCGCCCCTCAATTCATAAAAGGAATAATTTCACGTAGAATCGGTACTGTGAATTATGAAGTGAAAAATCAATCGAATAAAATTTTGGGAGTTTTTCATGGAAAGGATATGCGACTCTAGACGTCTGGTGTGTGTGGATATAATACGAAAAAAACAAAAAAAAAACTCGATATCCATTTTTTTTTCAGCTCCTCTGTCATACTCTTGTAGAGAAACAAAAGGACCTGTGCTGTTACGGATATCGAAAAGCACAGATGATTTTTAATGATAACTTTTGTTTCGATTCGATGTTTGTACTTTTAAAAATCTTGTGTTGTTGTTGTCGTTTGCGGCAATATAATTTACGTAGTGTATCGATGAGGTTCTCGATACGGGTATATATCTATATACAGCTATATAATGAATTTAAATCTTTGGGAAGTATATACAATATACAATTTAATAATGTATTAGTCATAATCTTCATGATGATTGAATTTTCTTCCGCCTAAATTGTGTGTACAGGTTTAAATGCATTTTTATTATATAGGTATTTACCTATAGATTTATATAAGTGTATGGGTCTATGTAATACAATCTATGTATTAAATATTATTGTATACTTCGAGTACATACCATAAATCTTATATATAGGTCTTTATGAAAAATGTATATATATATATATATATATATATATATATATAAAATATATATATATATATATATATATATATATATATATATATATATATATATATATATATATATATATATATATATATATATATATATATTTTTAGCTAAACCAAAAACAAAATTTTACAAAATTCATTTTCTTGTGAGGCTTTATATGTAAAGCATATATATTATAAAAAAAATAAAATCTGTGAATTTACCAGAACCATAAGTGCATAAATTGGAAAATAAGTGATAAGTCACTATCAAAAGACGAAAATATTAATTGCGAGCGTATCATTCAGATGGTAAGCTTTTTTTTATTCTGGCTTTGAGTTACGGCATATAATAAATGATTTTGTTTTGTATTATTTTCCTAAAAATACAGATTGAATTAAATAATTGAATACATCTGAAAGATATATATTTATATATCTATATCCATAGATATACACATATATCTATACATATATGGTGTATAAGAATTGAGCGTGTAACGCCTCACAGAGAGCTTGTATAGATTCATACATGTTACGGAGAAACGGATATACCAGATTAGAATAACCCAAATACGCACATGGTTGTTGAATTAAAAAAACCGCCATATTTAATTTGAGTGTATACTAGTACAGTACATGGACTGAATATGTCAAAAAGGTGCAAAAATATTAAAAAAAAAATTAATTAAAATTTTTGTAGTCTATAGTTTGTAATTTTAGAAATAATTTATAGTATTGCTTGTTAATAATAATAATTTAATTTAAAGTGTGGAATATCCAAGTGAAAAAAAAAGTATCGATAGGTGAAGGTTTTTTTTTTAATCAAATAATTTTTGTTTTAGCCATAGCTCCTAGAGTACTCTCGGCAGGTTATGGTAAGTTTTCATATTTTTTTTAAATTTTTATCTGTTTTCTTTTTTTCCACTTGAATCTCCACTTAAAATTAAGTATATATATATTTTCATTTTTTTTCTCTTTAAAACTACGTAATTATTTTTCATTTTTTTGTATTAACTAAAACTTCTGATCTTTATAATAAATAATTAAAATTAAGTATGGAATGAATTAAGTTCTTTTAATGGTTGATGGTGATGTAAACCACGTTGAGTTGAAGAAAGGACACGATGTGTTTGTATACGTATCGAGACAATCTACGAAAATGAACCTCCCATTGCCGATTACAGTCTACCCAAATTTGATCGTGTTAGTCATCGTAGAGGTACGTAACAAAATGGCGCCGAAACAGGGACCGGAAGGTTTTATTTATTTATTTATAAATAAGTCTACAAATACGACTTGACATTAAAAATGACATTATAGTCAGACATATAAAATAATAATAAAAATCAGGAAGAAGCAAAGTGTTGCTTCAATCTTCGTTTTAAGGTATCCTTGCTAGAAGTAAAATCGTACAGGTGATTTATGTGATTAAAGCTTTTGCACATCATGTTAATCGGTTCATTAGAACCATAGTTGGTTCTATGGACATCAACTTGCAAGAACTCATTTCTTCTTAGATGTCTACTGGGTACTTTAATTTGTAAATTTTCCAGTATTGATTGTGCGTCAATGTGGCCTAATAAAATATTACCAACAAACGAACACTTTAAAAGCTCACGTCTATTTTCCAGAGTTGCTATGTTGTTTGTTTTGCAGCCATCCAGATATGGTGGTAAACGTTGCAGGTTTTCATGGTATGGTAATTCGTAATCATACTCCCAACCGCTTTTCCAAGTTAAGTGACGGATAAACTTTTTCTGAATACCCTCAAGTTTACTGATGTTTGTATCATAAAATGGACACCAAACAGTAACAGCATATTCCAGTTGCGAACGTACGTATGCGAAATACAGAATCTTAATTGTCTCCAGGTCATAAATGTCTCCCGTCCATCGTTTAATAAAACCCCACATAGAATTAGATTTAGCAACACTTTGTTCTATATGTTTGTTACTGCTCATATTTTCCACGAAAATAACACCAAGGTCTTTGATGTCTGATACTCGCTTTAGTGGCATATTGTTTACTTCGTAATGTTTTAAAACTGGATTTAATTTCCGGTGGAATGATAAAGTCTTACACTTATTGATGTTCAGACTAAGAAGATTTGACTCACACCATATCGCTAAATTGTCAATGTCCTCTTGAAGTTTCTCGGCATCGCTTAAGTTCTCGACAGTTCTATATATTTTGAGGTCATCAGCAAACATTAAAATTTTAGAGTGTAGAATGACTTCAGTTATTGCGTCGATGAAAATGGTAAAAATCCAAGGACCAAGATGAGAACCTTGTGGAAAACCCGATGTAGCTTGAATTGGCTTGGACCTGCTGTTATCAATGTCGATGTATTGGATGCGGTTGCTTAAGTAAGATTTAAACCAAGCCACATAGTTGTTTGAGAATCCAAATGAGTATAAACGTTCTAGTGCTTTACAATGGCTAATGGAGTCGAACGCCTTGGCAAAGTCTGTGTACACCACGTCAACTTGCTTGTGGCTTTCAATAACTTTGATTGTGCTGCTGGTAAATTCAATAAGGTTTGTAGATGTTGATCTCTTAGGCATGAACCCATGTTGGTACGGTGAAACATGTCGAGGCACCACTTCTTTGAAGGAATTACATATTACTAGTTCAAATAATTTGGGTATAGATGAAATCGACGTTATACCTCTATAACATGATACATCACTTCTATCCCCAGTTTTAAATAACGGGGTTATTCTGGTTATTTTCCATTTATTAGGAAACTGTCCCAATCTCAGCGACTGATTGAACAGCATGCAAAGAGGTAGTTCCAAACTGGTGTATTCTTTCAAAAAAGAAGCTGGTATTTGGTCAGGACCGCAACCATCGCCGAATGTTTTTAGAGCCTTGTTTATATCTTCTATTGTAATATGTGGTATTTCAATGGACAGGTTCCCTACACTAGCATGGTGGGGATTTTCGTATTTATTAACGTCTTCTGGTCTAAATACAGATTGAAAAAACTCAGCGAACATGTTGGATATGACTTGCGCGTCCGATGATTTCCCTTCTTTGAATGTCATATATGCAGGAAAACCGTTGATTTCACGTTTTGTCTTAAAAAAGCTCCAAAAGTGCTTTGGATCATTTTTAATTTTGTCTTTAATACAAGTTATGTAAGTTTTGTATTTAGTCTCAAAATAGTTTTCGAAATGTTGGTTACATTCTGCATATTTAAGCTTACTAGCCTCTGGTTTTTGCCATGACTTTCTTGTCAGGTGGATGTTTTTTTCACCAAAAAATTCAAAATTAATTTTTTAATAAAATTTGGATTAATTTTTGCGGTATACAAGATCATCATACCTTGTCCAACATTATTTTGATCATCCACAATATCTGAGAGATGTCTCATCAAGTCATGATATATAAAAGAAAATGTAGATGTGTCCAAAAAGTGAGCTTGAGCTGTGACGTACCAAACACAACAAGAGATTGGTTGGTGTTTTAATGTGCAGGATGATTTTGCAAATTCCATATGTATAAATATTTTATAATTTTTTTTAACCAACTGCACATTCTTATTATGAATGAGCTAATAATCTCAAAATGAGATGGGCAGTTGACAAAATTACTGTACATAAATAATAATAATAATAAAATAATAATAAATGTCAAAGAATATTGTTTTAATGTTTTTTATAGGCTTTATCCTTCTTGTTCTTCAAATTGATGAGTTTATCGTCATACCATGGTGGATATTTATCAAGTTTTACCGCAGTTAAAGGCACATATACTTCTATACCTTGATATATGATGTTATAAAATTTGTCTATATTTTCTTCTATATTGCTGCTGTTTAGTTCTTTCATCCAGTCGACACGTTCAATGTAATGATGGAGATTAATAGTGTCTGCTTTCCTGAAGTTGTAGAAAGGCCTCGAGCTTTTGTGACTGAATTTTTTGTTGATGTTCTCGATTTCCAATATGATTTCAATTGATTTATGGTGAACATCATTAACAACAAAAGGCGTTGCTGATTGATTTACCTTAAATGCACTTCGTTCATTTGTAAATATCAAGTCAAGAGTTCTATCTAAGCCATTTTGTATTTGGCAAATTTGGCTCAGGTTTGAGTCGTAAATAGTATCAGTGAACAAATGTTCCTCATCCGACGTAATATTCATTGGTAAAATTTCATCCAATTCCTCGTCTAAGGTCCAATTAATAGAAGGAAAATTGAAGTCACCCGTGATTAAAATAATGTCAGATTGATTAGCCATATTGTTGATTTCTACAATTGAGTCGCACCATGTAGTATATGATAATATCGATGCGTCAGGTGGAATATATACAACGTAGATATATAATGTTGTTTTGTTGATCGATATTTTTACGCATAATTGTTCAATAGACACGCTTTTTAATTCAACGAGCTCACAGGGTACAGAAGTGTCAATAGCTATTAATACTCCACCACCAGATTTTTTAGTATTGGTTTCTGGTGAACGATCACATCTGTAGACAACATACTGGCTGGGAAAAAATTCAGAACTCAGGATCTCTTTATTAAATGACGTCTCACAAATTATATATACGGGAAATAATGTTTTTAAAACGAAATTATGAAACATGGCAGCTTTCGACGACATTTTATTTACATTTTGAAAATAAAATGTAAGTTTTGTTTTCCTCAGTGCGTTGGCTTTCAAGGCTCTGTTACTTGGACTTAGTGATTTGTCTTCAGGTTTATTCGTGATTTCGTGTAGATTTTGTTCATTTGCATGGATAGCTTTATTTAGCAACTTATGAAGTTGGTCACCTTCTGCTTGAGAAAAGTATTGAAATGTGAGTGTGTGTCTGCTTAATGCTACTATTGCATGTGGTAAGCTGTCAAACAGTTTAATTTTTTTACCCGACAATCGAACACAAATTACATTTGAAGATGTTAAACCTTGAGCTTCATGGATAGTTAGAATTTTGCTTGACTCCGGCAGTTTACATTTGCTAATTAATTCCCATTTATCAGACTTCGTGAACGTCAAATATAATGTATTCGGCGATATTGGAATGTCAGTAATTGATTTAATAATGGTAAAACGAATGGTGTTAGAAGCGATGTTAGTGGTACAGATGCCCGGATATATTTCTTTTAATGCGTATGTCACATCAGCTGAACATCTATAAGTTGTTCTTAAATATTTTGAGTTAGTTGAGTACATATTAGCATCAAAAAATCGCATATTGACGTAATTCAATCTATCTATATAAGGTATTTGATTTTGATCTCCCAGGATAAACATTTTCCGACATTCACTCAACCGAGCTACCAAACCTAATAAGCCTGCATGAACCATCATGTACTCGTCAATATACACTGTGTTATATTTTTTAGTACCATTTAGGACATAAGAGGCAATGGTACGATAGTTCGTTTTAATATCTTCATAATTTAAACCATCATCCATGCATCGTGATTCAATTTTCTCTTTTATGTCACTAAAACCATGTTTTGTTGAACTAAGAACAAGATCTCTTCCTAGTAAATGAGCATTTAATATCCAAGTAGATTTGCCACAGCCTGGAACTCCTTGGATCGATATTATCTCCGGTTTTATTATTTCCGACGGCAAAGCCAATTTACATATTCGCTCAAAAATGTTTTGGTCCAGCATGATTTCCGTGGCGTTAGAGCAGAAAATGTACCGATTTGATGTATTGAACCGTTTATTATCTGAGTTGAGTTGCACTAATATTTTACCATCAAAACCCCATTGGTGCTCAGCTACCGGTTCCTCTATGTAACTTTGGTTATGGTTATCATAGACATAAACTCTTATTGAAGATAGAGAAGTTGCAGAAAATGGTAGAGTACCGATATTATTTTTATACAACTTTGCTAGATGATCACATATAAATATATTGGAAAACTTCATGAAATGAAGAATTTCTTTTATTGAATTCAAGTAGTAATGATCATTATTCTCATTTGAAAAGTAAGTCGGCGATTCTGGAATAACTTCCGTATCTAACGCCACTAATGAGTTCACTGCGTTAGGCAATGGAGTGTCAATAATCCATCTGGACGACAACGCTCTTTTGTATATTACTTCATCGTTGAATGGAATAATCAAAGTGCATTTCACATTTGAGAACTTGCTATTGGTAATAAAATTTATAGAATCCTCTAGATGCTCAACGTAACATGAAACATCAATGGCAAACTGAAACGTTTGCGGATTTCTAAGATGTAGTGATGTTGTGATTATTCTTATAAAGTCACCGCATTTGGTTTTGTATTGATTATTTATTATTACCACAAATTTATTTTCAACTTTATACAATTTTGTTACCGCATTGATGGTTTTTTGGTAGTGATTGCTGATATTTATTTTATTTTTCTTTAAGTAACCTTTAAACAAGCATTTATCCATTTTTTCATGCATAGCTACCACAATTAGAAGTGAAACTTCGGGTAGGGTTTTCTTTATCCACGAAATTACTTCAGGTTCTTTATAAGCGTAGTTTTTGTTAGGAATATCTTCTAAAAACTGAAAGCACTTGTCATAATCTTCCAATGGCAATACTTTCTTAGCAGTTGATTTGAATTTAGAAGTAAACCTCTTAAGAATCGAGGTTGACGAGGGTTTAGTGATTTGTATATTATTTTGTGCATCCGTTTGAGCTCCACGATTCACCATATTAACAGGCGTAATAACTCTCATTGGGCAACTATTAGTAAATCCGGTAAATGACATTATTTCGTCCTTAATTTCACACATTGCATCTCTTAATATCGTAGATTTTGAGTTAGATGAATCAAGCTTCGGCGGAATAATTGGTATAGAATAGAATTCATGTTTATTATCGAATTTGATCGTTTAGGCGAAGCTTTTGAAAAAACGATTTCTTTTGAGACCACTCAAATTCCTTTACTAGCAGCCCATCAGGCCAAACTTTAGAGTTCAGTGCTGCATCAAATGATTCACCAGGGATATTGATCTTATATGAAATATAGTTATATTTCAGACCACTTGGTGGCTTTGGAACTATTCGGTGGATATACACGTCTTCAGTACGTATAATTTTATCAACTGCTTGAATTCTATATTTGATACTGAGCAGTGAATTCGACTAATAAAAAGCCATTTTCTTGGTTGAGCTACTCGAATACTTATTTCATTAGTTGAGGTTTCAGTCGTATTCGAAATGATCTCGTTACTTTCTAAGACACTACTATCTTCCAATTTACTTCCGTCCATATCTTTATTTTCTTTGGTTATCACGTTGGGTTTTGGTTTGCTTGGAATTTTCACTAAATCAGTGCTATCAGTAGTGGATGTTTTGGAGTGCAATATCTCTTGTATCCTTTTTGATCGCCTTAAAGTGGGAACTTCAACATTGTCCGCAGTTTTCTGTCCAATTGATTTACTATCAGAACATTGGCAACTACACAGTGAGGGTTTCTTTTTTAGTTCCCCGATCTCGTTATTCAGTTCTTCTATTCTGGAACTGGCCAGTTCCATTTTTTGAGAAAATGTTGCCATTTGGTTAGACAATAAGTCCAGCCTCCCTGCCACAGCTATAATGTTTAAGTTGCAGCAGTTATCACAGTACCAACGAAGACATTTATGCGATATTATCGCCTGTGACACTGTCTGTGTTATCGATAAACATTTGGCGTGATACATTTTGGAGCAAATTCCACTGCAACTGACGACCTCATCTCGGTAATCACACACAATTTTACACACTGTACAGATATTCATTTTAAGTTATTGTCACTTGATTTAAATATGTTACTAGGCAAACTAATTGCAGTCACAAACCGCGTTTTTACTTCCGTACACACGATGTCACTTTATTATAAAATATGCACTGATTGCAAAATTAGGTCACTATGCACACTAATTGTATTTAATAATAATTGCGATTTTACTTCCGAATTTCGATAACATACGAAATACATACGTTAACACTTTCAAATATAATATTTATTATTTTACAAAAAACAAGATTGACAAAAAAATTATTTAGTCAGACAATTAAAATTATAATTAAAATTAAAAGAAAACACGTTCGACTTGAACGACTGTTGAAACAAGAATGAATTAGAATGAACAAGAAAGAATCTGGTCATATATGCCACTATCCTCTCATACAAACGTGACCCAAAGACTGTTTTATCCCCATCATATGGAAATGACGTTTACACGGTAGATTGGTATTATTATGATCTATCTGGCCATAAATGCCACTATACGGATTTATCTCTAGGATTGGCGGTATTGAATTTAAAAGATTGTCATTTTTATGTATGTACATATGAGAAAATCTTCTCATACAAACGTGACCCAAAGACTGTTTTATCCCCATCATATGGAAATGACGTTAACACGGTAGATTGCTATTGTTATGATCTATCTGGTCATATATGCCACTATCCTCTCATACAAACGTGACCCAAAGACTGTTTTATCCCCATCATATGGAAATGACGTTTACACGGTAGATTGGTATTATTATGATCTATCTGGCCATAAATGCCACTATACGGATTTATCTCTAGAATTGGCGGTATTGAATTTAAAAGATTGTCATTTTTATGTATGTACATATGAGAAAATCCTCTCATACAAACGTGACCCAAAGACTGTTTTATCCCTATCATATGGAAGTGACGTTTACACGGTTGATTGGTATTATTATGATCTATCTGGCCATAAATGCCACTATACGGATTTATCTCTAGGATTGGCGGTATTGAATTTAAAAGATTATCATTTTTATGTATGTACATATGAGAAAATCCTCTCATACAAACGTGACCCAAAGACTGTTTTATCCCCATCATATGGAAATGACGTTAACACGGTAGATTGGTATTGTTATGATCTATCTGGTCATATATGCCACTATCCTCTCATACAAACGTGACCCAAAGACTGTTTTATCCCTATCAAATGGAAGTGACGTTTACACGGTAGATTGGTATTATTATGATCTATCTGGCGATAAATTCCACTATACGGATTTATCTCTAGGATTGGCGGTATTGAATTTAAAAGATTATCATTTTTATGTATGTACATATGAGAAAATCTTCTCATACAAACGTGACCCAAAGACTGTTTTATCCCCATCATATGGAAATGACGTTTACACGGTAGATTGGTATTGTTATGATCTATCTGGTCATATATGCCACTATCCTCTCATACAAACGTGACCCAAAGACTGTTTTATCCCCATCATATGGAAATGACGTTTACACGGTAGATTGGTATTGTTTTGATCTATCTGGCGATAAATTCCACTATACGGATTTATCTCTAGGATTGGCGGTATTGAATTTAAAAGATTATCATTTTTATGTATGTACATATGAGAAAATCTTCTCATACAAACGTGACCCAAAGACTGTTTTATCCCCATCATATGGAAATGACGTTTACACGGTAGATTGGTATTGTTATGATCTATCTGGTCATATATGCCACTATCCTCTCATACAAACGTGACCCAAAGACTGTCTTATCTCCATCATATGGAAATGACGTTAACACGGTAGATTGGTATTGTTATGATCTATCTGGCCATAAATGCCACTATACGGATTTATCCCTAGAATTGGCGGTATTGAATTTAAAAGATTGTCATTTTTATGTATGTACATATGAGAAAATCCTCTCATACAAAAGTGACCCAAAGACTGTTTTATCCCCATCATATGGAAATGACGTTAACACGGTAGATTGGTATTGTTATGATCTATCTGGTCATATATGCCACTATCCTCTCATACAAACGTGACCCAAAGACTGTTTTATCCCTATCATATGGAAATGACGTTTACACGGTAGATTGGTATTGTTATGATCTATCTGGCCATAAATGCCACTATACGGATTTATCTCTAGAATTGGCGGTATTGAATTTAAAAGATTGTCATTTTTATGTATGTACATATGAGAAAATCCTCTCATACAAAAGTGACCCAAAGACTGTTTTATCCCCATCATATGGAAATGACGTTAACACGGTAGATTGGTATTGTTATGATCTATCTGGTCATATATGCCACTATCCTCTCATACAAACGTGACCCAAAGACTGTTTTATCCCTATCATATGGAAGTGACGTTTACACGGTAGATTGGTATTATTATGATCTATCTGGCGATAAATGCCACTATACGGATTTATCTCTAGAATTGGCGGTATTGAATTTAAAAGATTGTCATTTTTATGTATGTACATATGAGAAAATCCTCTCATACAAAAGTGACCCAAAGACTGTTTTATCCCCATCATATGGAAATGACGTTAACACGGTAGATTGGTATTGTTATGATCTATCTGGTCATATATGCCACTATCCTCTCATACAAACGTGACCCAAAGACTGTTTTATCCCTATCAAATGGAAGTGACGTTTACACGGTAGATTGGTATTATTATGATCTATCTGGCGATAAATTCCACTATACGGATTTATCTCTAGGATTGGCGGTATTGAATTTAAAAGATTATCATTTTTATGTATGTACATATGAGAAAATCTTCTCATACAAACGTGACCCAAAGACTGTTTTATCCCCATCATATGGAAATGACGTTTACACGGTAGATTGGTATTGTTATGATCTATCTGGTCATATATGCCACTATCCTCTCATACAAACGTGACCCAAAGACTGTTTTATCCCCATCATATGGAAATGACGTTTACACGGTAGATTGGTATTGTTTTGATCTATCTGGCGATAAATTCCACTATACGGATTTATCTCTAGGATTGGCGGTATTGAATTTAAAAGATTATCATTTTTATGTATGTACATATGAGAAAATCTTCTCATACAAACGTGACCCAAAGACTGTTTTATCCCCATCATATGGAAATGACGTTTACACGGTAGATTGGTATTGTTATGATCTATCTGGTCATATATGCCACTATCCTCTCATACAAACGTGACCCAAAGACTGTTTTATCTCCATCATATGGAAATGACGTTAACACGGTAGATTGGTATTGTTATGATCTATCTGGCCATAAATGCCACTATACGGATTTATCTCTAGAATTGGCGGTATTGAATTTAAAAGATTGTCATTTTTATGTATGTACATATGAGAAAATCCTCTCATACAAAAGTGACCCAAAGACTGTTTTATCCCCATCATATGGAAATGACGTTAACACGGTAGATTGGTATTGTTATGATCTATCTGGTCATATATGCCACTATCCTCTCATACAAACGTGACCCAAAGACTGTTTTATCCCTATCATATGGAAATGACGTTTACACGGTAGATTGGTATTGTTATGATCTATCTGGCCATAAATGCCACTATACGGATTTATCTCTAGAATTGGCGGTATTGAATTTAAAAGATTGTCATTTTTATGTATGTACATATGAGAAAATCCTCTCATACAAAAGTGACCCAAAGACTGTTTTATCCCCATCATATGGAAATGACGTTAACACGGTAGATTGGTATTGTTATGATCTATCTGGTCATATATGCCACTATCCTCTCATACAAACGTGACCCAAAGACTGTTTTATCCCTATCATATGGAAGTGACGTTTACACGGTAGATTGGTATTATTATGATCTATCTGGCCATAAATGCCACTATACGGATTTATCTCTAGAATTGGCGGTATTGAATTTAAAAGATTGTCATTTTTATGTATGTACATATGAGAAAATCCTCTCATACAAAAGTGACCCAAAGACTGTTTTATCCCCATCATATGGAAATGACGTTAACACGGTAGATTGGTATTGTTATGATCTATCTGGTCATATATGCCACTATCCTCTCATACAAACGTGACCCAAAGACTGTTTTATCCCTATCAAATGGAAGTGACGTTTACACGGTAGATTGGTATTATTATGATCTATCTGGCGATAAATTCCACTATACGGATTTATCTCTAGGATTGGCGGTATTGAATTTAAAAGATTATCATTTTTATGTATGTACATATGAGAAAATCTTCTCATACAAACGTGACCCAAAGACTGTTTTATCCCCATCATATGGAAATGACGTTTACACGGTAGATTGGTATTGTTATGATCTATCTGGTCATATATGCCACTATCCTCTCATACAAACGTGACCCAAAGACTGTTTTATCCCCATCATATGGAAATGACGTTTACACGGTAGATTGGTATTGTTTTGATCTATCTGGCGATAAATTCCACTATACGGATTTATCTCTAGGATTGGCGGTATTGAATTTAAACGATTGTCATTTTTATGTATGTACATATGAGAAAATCTTCTCATACAAACGTGACCCAAAGACTGTTTTATCCCCATCATATGGAAATGACGTTTACACGGTAGATTGGTATTGTTATGATCTATCTGGTAATATATGCCACTATCCTCTCATACAAACGTGACCCAAATACTGTTTTATCCCCATCATATGGAAATGACGTTTACACGGTACATTGGTATTGTTATGATCTATCTGGCCATATATGCCACTATACGGATTTATCTCTAGGCTTGGCGGTATTGAGTTTAAAAGATTGTCATTTTGATGTATGTACATATGAGAAAATCCTCTCATACAAAAGTGACCCAAAGACTGTTTTATCCCCATCATATGGAAATGACGTTAACACGGTAGATTGGTATTGTTATGATCTATCTGGTCATATATGCCACTATCCTCTCATACAAACGTGACCCAAAGACTGTTTTATCCCTATCATATGGAAGTGACGTTTACACGGTAGATTGGTATTATTATGATCTATCTGGCCATAAATGCCACTATACGGATTTATCTCTAGAATTGGCGGTATTGAATTTAAAAGATTGTCATTTTTATGTATGTACATATGAGAAAATCCTCTCATACAAAAGTGACCCAAAGACTGTTTTATCCCCATCATATGGAAATGACGTTAACACGGTAGATTGGTATTGTTATGATCTATCTGGTCATATATGCCACTATCCTCTCATACAAACGTGACCCAAAGACTGTTTTATCCCTATCAAATGGAAGTGACGTTTACACGGTAGATTGGTATTATTATGATCTATCTGGCGATAAATTCCACTATACGGATTTATCTCTAGGATTGGCGGTATTGAATTTAAAAGATTATCATTTTTATGTATGTACATATGAGAAAATCTTCTCATACAAACGTGACCCAAAGACTGTTTTATCCCCATCATATGGAAATGACGTTTACACGGTAGATTGGTATTGTTATGATCTATCTGGTCATATATGCCACTATCCTCTCATACAAACGTGACCCAAAGACTGTTTTATCCCCATCATATGGAAATGACGTTTACACGGTAGATTGGTATTATTATGATCTATCTGGCGATAAATTCCACTATACGGATTTATCTCTAGGATTGGCGGTATTGAATTTAAAAGATTGTCATTTTTATGTATGTACATATGAGAAAATCTTCTCATACAAACGTGACCCAAAGACTGTTTTATCCCCATCATATGGAAATGACGTTTACACGGTAGATTGGTATTGTTATGATCTATCTGGTCATATATGCCACTATCCTCTCATACAAACGTGACCCAAAGACTGTTTTATCCCTATCATATGGAAATGACGTTTACACGGTAGATTGGTATTGTTATGATCTATCTGGCCATAAATGCCACTATACGGATTTATCTCTAGGATTGGCGGTATTGAATTTAAAAGATTGTCATTTTTATGTATGTACATATAAGAAAATCCTCTCATACAAACGTGACCCAAAGACTGTTTTATCCCCATCATATGAAAATGACGTTAACACGGTAGATTGGTATTGTTATGACCTACTTGGCCATATATGCCACTATACGGATTTATCTCTAGGCTTGGCGGTATTGAATTTAAAAGATTGTCATTTTCATGTATGTACATATGAGAAAATCCTCTCATACAAACGTGACCCAAACACTGTTTTATCCCTATCATATGGAAATGGTGTTTTCACCATTATAGTAGATTGATATTTTTATGACCTATCTGGCCATATATGCCACTAAACAGATTTATCTCTAGGATTGGCGGTATTGAATTTAAAAGATTGTCATTTTTATGTATGTACATATGAGAAAATCCTCTCATACAAAAGTGACCCAAAGACTGTTTTATCCCCATCATATGGAAATTACTACACCGCCAAATCCATTCTCAATCAACACATTCGGTCAAAGGGATTGAACCAAGGAATTATAAACCTAGATAGCTCGCACAATGAAACACAAACCAGTGAACCATCGCTAGTCAAACTGCCCAAGATTCACATTCCATCTTTCTCAGAGGACTACTCGGAGTGGCGATCATTTCATGATTTTTTTACCACCACAATACACGAATCTCCAAGTTTAAACGCGGTTCAAAATTCCAATACTTAAAAGGTCTTCTTCGCGGAGATGCAGCCATATTACTACGTCACATCGCCGTAACCGAAGCTAATTACATAGGAACACTCAACAAATTGAGAGAGAGAGATATGACCGCAAAAAGTACATAATAAATTCGTTTATTCGGGCCTTCATCGAGCAGCCAAGGATACACACTTCCACAGTCGAAAACCTAAGGAGATTGATGGACACTTTGGATGAGGCAATAAGAGGATTGAAAGCACTGGGTAAAGAAAGCGAAACCCGAGATCCGTGGTTGATTTACATCTTGCTCCAAAAATTACATGATAAATCAAAAACGTTGTCGGCCGAACATTCTGCAGAAATTACTAATCCTGACTTTCCTGAATACATCAAATTCCTATCTCGCCGTATAGATGCATTAGAGACCATAACGACTACGAGTAAAAAAATTATCCTGAAACGAGAATTGAAAAGCCATGTTGCGCTGGAAAATAGAGTGGTCGGAGAGGCAGTTAATCTATACCGGTAAAGGTCACCGTGTACAAATGCGAAATGTGTGGCGACAAGGACCACTCTATATTCCGATGCCCTAAATTTCATTCGTTAAACGTGGAAGCAAGGAAATCATTCATAGAGAGCGGAAGGAGATGTTTAAACTATCTGAGCAGTCGCCATCCAAGTTTTAGATGCCCTTCTAGACGTCGCTGTATGGTTTGCAGAAAAAAACATAACTCGCTACTTCATCAAGAGGCAACATCCTGCGAGGTTACGGACGAAAGCTCACACCAAAACAAGGGAGGAGCAAAACCAATTCAAAATCATCACGCACACAATACCATGCAGAGCCTTACTCGACTCAGGATCGCCAACCAGTTTTATCACCGAAGCCTGCGCTCAACGACTTCATCTACCGAGACGAAACGCTCGTATATCAGTGAGCGGATTAGGTGAATCTTAAGCAGGTACTTCCAAGGGTCTTGTGAACCCAGCGATAAAACCCAATTTTATCTTTTTTTGAATGTAATGTCAAAAATTACAACCGACATACAATCACAGAACGTAGTAAAAATTAAATCATATGTTGATTGTAAATTAGCTGATCCCGAGTACAATAAATCCAGCAAAATTGAATAAATCCAGCAAAATTACTCATTGGGGCGGACCATTTCTTCAACGTGCTTAAAAATGAACAAATGAGAACCAATGCAAATGAACCGATACTTCAAGGGACCATATTTGGATGGATTGTTGCAGGGCAAACGAGAATCCTCAATAACGACACCCTGTCATCACTACTAGCTGTGCGAAATTGAAGAATAAGAACTAGAAAATATTGATCGATCCTTGCGAAAATTTTAAGATATCGAATCCCTTGAGAATACGAAAAATCATCTAACCCCAGAAGAGCAGTTTTGCGAAACGTCCTTTGTAGAAACAACAAAAGGGAATGCCAATTAGTTGTGAGGCTTCCATTTAAAAAATCACCGCAGCAACTAGTAGGATCATTACAGTCTGCAATTCAAAGATTGTTAGCTATGGAGCGCCGTTTTGTTCGAGATCCAACATTTGCCAGTATATACCGCAACTTCATGCAAGAGTACGAACAG
Organism: Tipula lateralis; assembly: GCA_963932295.1. Lineage (NCBI taxonomy): Eukaryota > Metazoa > Arthropoda > Insecta > Diptera > Tipulidae > Tipula > Tipula lateralis. The sequence continues at coordinate 2,618,065 of OZ010739.1, read as the reverse complement.
TTAAACCACATGGTAGAAGTTTCCCCATTGGACTTTACTGAAGCTCATGACTACTTGCCACACAAGGTGCACTTGCAAGGCAACTGCGAACGGTTCTTTAAATGATTGCTTAGCTGTCGGACCAGCAATACAATCTTCATTATATTCCATTGTTTTAAGATTCAGGGAACACAAAGTTGCATTCTCTGCAGACGTTGAGAAGATATACCGCCAAGTCATAGTATCGTCAAGGGACACGCGTTACCAAAGGATTGTCTGGCGTACTGATCAATCTCATCCCATTCGGCATTTAGAGCTTTTCACGGTCACATATGGCCTCTTATCTTCTTCATTTTAAACCACGAGAGCGTTAAAGCAGATTGCAGACGATTGTCGATACATATCACCAAAGGTATCTAGAGCCATAGCCGAGGACATTTACGTAGATGACCTGATGACCGGCGCTGATAGTGAAGAGGAAGCGCAAGAATTAATAGAAAAAATCGATAAAACACTGATCGGCTATGGATTCCATCTGAGAAAATGGAAGGCCAACGATACTTCAATACTGCCATTCGCACATGTAGAGCTTCATAACTCCGAGAATAAGAGCATTCAAGAACGCGATAACGAATTGACCAATCCTACGAAAGTACTAGGCATACATTGGAATCCTAAATTCGATACATTTACATTTTTCACGAAGGTTACTGATATCATCCAATCAACAAAGAGAACAGCCCTATCCGAAGCGAGCCGATTGTTCGATCCTCTCGGTTGGGTATCGCCGGTAGTAGTAAGCTTTAAAATATTTCTTCAATCTCTGTGGGGAGAAAACTTAAATTGGGACGATCCACTACTACGTGATAAACAAGAGTTCTGGGACAAATTAAGGAACAGTTTAAAGTCAATTCAAACTATCTCAATCCCAAGATTCATCCAGACGACCAGATCTTCCAGAATCGACTTATATGGATTTTGCGACGCCAGTCAAACCGCCTATGCAACTGTAATCTACTTCAAAATAGCTAACGACCATTCTGAGGATCGGATCAAACTTATAACATTATAAACGAAGGTAGCTCCAATTAAACAACTAACACTTCCACGGCTAGATCTATGCGCCACAGTTTTACAAATCAATCTCATCAAGATCGTTCAAAGAAGTGGATCGTTCAGAGAAACGGGTCTGCATATAAACGAAGTATACACTTAGGCCGATTCTTAAATCGTCCTCGATTGGCTAGGAAGTCACCCTAAGCGCTTTAGCACTTTTGTAGGAAATCGAACTGCTGCAATACTTTCTCACACATCAAGAAGCACTTGGCGACACGTTCCATCGGCAGACAATTCGGCTTATGGTGGAATAGTCCAAAATGGTTACCACAAGCAAAGGAATTTTGGCCACCTCAAAAGCAAAATTATGGACGATTCGACGAAGAATCAAAGAATGTAACCATTACCACACACGTTAGCACTCCTTCTAATAAATGGTTCGAGGAATTAACACAAAATTATTCCTCGTTTCGTAAGCTACAAAGAGTGATGGCTTATATTAACCGATTCACCCACAACACTTCAATACGAAGAGACAGCCGAATAAGTAGTCCTCATCTACAACGAGAGGAATTATTTCGGGCATTACACATGATTTGCAAGCAAGAACAAAACCAGTTTTACCAAGACGAGGCAATCTCATCGAAAACCAAGGGAGAAGTGAGCAGGAATAGCAGCCTAAAATCACTAAACCCGTTCATTGATGAGGAAGGCGTTCTACGTGTAGGAGGTCGTTTACAGAACAGTACAAGTCCATATTCCACGAGACACCCGATTATATTACCTCCGAAGTCGCCGATTACCCAATTAATTCTCCGAGATCTTCATATGGAAAACAAACATGCTGGTCCATCATTACTGTTATCAATCGTACAACAAGAATATTGGGTCCCACATTGGAAGATCAAGGCAAAGAAAGTGATTCGAAAATGCGCTAAATTCAAGGCCCAATGCCAGCAGCAATTGATGGGCAGTTTGCCACGATCTCGAGTCAATCTGTCACGTCCGTTCCTAAATACCGGTTTAGATTACGCCGGTCCTATTTCGATTCATCTTACCAATGGCCGAAGACAGAAAACGTATAAAGAATATATATGCTTATTTATATGCCTCCAGCATAAAGGCAGTTCAGTTGGAACTGGTCACGGATTTAACTAGTGAGGCTTTCCTGGGAGCACTGAAAAGATTTGTTGCTCGACGAGGAGTTTGCGCTGAACTACACTCAGACAACGGTACCAACTTCGTTGGTGCTGACCGCAAACTGATGGACACATTTAACAAACTCATTAAAGAATCAAATAATATTTCCAATTATCTTTCCAGAAATTATATATCATGGCATTTTATTCCACCGAGCTCTCCGCACTTTGGGGGCCTATGGGAGGCGGCTATAAAATCAACGAAATTTCATTTGAAGAGAGTGATTGGAAATACGATTCTAACCATGGAAGAGATGGTTACTCTACTAGCTGAAATAGAGAGCATCCTAAACGCACGCCCGCTGTGCGCCAATAGTGAACCAGGACTGGATCCTCTAACACCATCACACTTTCTCATCGGGCACCAACACACAAAAATTGCCGAGCAAGACATATCTCACATGAAAACATCTCATCTTACTAGATGGTTAACCGTTCAACAGATGAGCCAACATTTCTGGAGAAGATGGTATGTGGAATATTTTACTTCTCTCAAACGACGCACTAAATGACAGACTAAACATGAACCAAAAAGGTAAACGACATCGTCTTAATCAACGACAAATATCTGCCAGTGAACAAATGGCTAATGGGCAGAGTAACAAAACTTCACCCGGAGCCGGATGGATTGGTTAGAGTTGTTACAAAAACAACCCGCCATAATGAATTAAAGCGTCTTCTGCACAAGTTATGCGTGTTCCCAATATCTCAGGATAATGCAGTCAACAAATAAGTTAATTCCGTCATTCACATTTTAATACTTTGATATTTATTGAACCGGGTGGTTCAAGGGCGGCGGCATGCTGAAGCGATTACGAAATAAAAATTATTCATCTTTATACATACCAGAAATATCATATCAGAAGTACATAATCATCGTCATCGCACGTTGAATTGCGCACATAGTTAATAAATTTTGAATTGGATTATTTATGCGCGCGGTCGAGCGATTGTAACCAAAATATTGTCAAATGTAATGGTTGAAATATGCATAATATTACTTACTTCACGAAAGATCGATCATTATCTTTTGTGCAGTCTTATTTTGGCTATTCAAAAGCAAACACAACAAATAAAATACATAAAATTAATTCTTGGAAACAAATAAATATATTAAAACAATACTTGGAGATTAATCCAACAATGCCAGTGGAGGTTTTTGCTAATGCATCAAAAACTACACGAAATTTCGATTTCAGGATGCCATGGTGTGGTTGAAAATTTCAGATATGATTTTGCATGTTCTGGACTTGCACCACATGACCCAATTATATGACCCAATTATATGTACTCTTGCATAAACTGTATGTATAAGCGTTTAAAATTGGTATCTTTTTGAAATCTTTTTTAAATAAATTTACAAAAAAGGCGTTGCAAAAATATTTTTCTATTCAAATTTCATTCATAAAAAAATAAATATATTTTTCTCATTTCCCTCCAAACACTTCCTAAGATCTATATTTTGAAACTTTTATTAAATAAACTCAACAATTCAAAAACAATTGTAGGCAATATATCGTCGAGGAAAACTAGACGGTGTTAAAAAAACAATGTAGCGACGACACGAAATTTTGTTTTAGGAAAAAAATACTGTTTTTGTTTTGTGTTGCAGCTGAATACAGAAATAATATTTTTTTAGAGAAATACACACACATGTATTACATAATCAATTTACACATTACACACATTCATATGTACCTATTTCATATGCCTATACATAAAGAATCCTCTATAAAATCCTAAAAATGAGTTTTGTAAATAAAAAAAAAATACATTATTATAGATAAATTTTTAATGAGTATGGTTCCTCGAAAAACAAAAATAATGGAGATCAGATATAGAGTTCATTAGAATATCCAAATAATAATATGGTTTTTACAGGTAATTGTTGGCCCGTACCGAGTCAACAATCTGACACCGTATCAACCATCTGGCTTTTGATGCACTATTTTTGTTCCAACAAGCCAGCATACTTGCGATCCTTTTAGCTAAATAGTGATCAAATATCTCTCTCATTTCACGTCACTTAGTAAAATCACAAAGATATCATCTAGATGTACTAGAGGTTTGTTGATTTGTAGGAATAAAATGTTATGTTTCATTTTTAGGAAGAGAATGAGACTGCTTTCAAATTCGACTCAAATATCATTTTATACAGACGAATGCGTTTGGTTGGTATTTCCAAATATTCAAGCACATACCACAACTCTTCACTTTCGATTAATTGACTCGCTAGAGAAGTGGTTCTTCACATAAACAACCGTAAGATGTTATTTGAAAGAAATCTTTTCCACGACAATTTTTCCATTTTAAGTAATCGTCTTTTTTGGAGATGGTGCATAACACGACAACAGCTTTGAGTTAATGAGAACTCCAAGTGAATTATTATTTTAATCTGAATCACCTACGGAGATTTATTGCTTACCTATTAGACTTAGAAGATAGATCATCAATTAAGTCTTCATAAATACAAAATATTATCTTTTTTGTAGACTATATCTAGTAGTTTCAACAACTCTACGGTCTGTATTTGAGAATATTCAATTACATCTTATCACACATGTTCAGAAAGCGTTTTTCACCAAATATCTTGTAACAAATCTTAATGTAAACATTAACTATAGTTATTCGTTTATGATCGGAATAAAATACATAAATGTTTAAGCTGGTTAGAATGTTAAAGATTATGTTGGAGCTGATGCTAATGTACTTTTATTTTTATTATTTGAAAATTGACCTTTGAAGAGAGACCATTTGAAATTTTTTTCTTTCAATACTAAAATACAAAAGTTTATCAGAGGTCTTTGATGTTCGTAACATGGTCCTTCTGAAGACAGAATCCCAAACGTTTCAGTTGCTCGTACACAAACATTTGCAAGATGTAATTCATTTTAACATTTTTGTTCAAGTACTAACCAATACTTTCAACATCAACATACTCTGTTGTTGGAGCTTTCATGGAATTAAAGTTTGAGGATTGTTTTGTTAAAAAAAAAAATTTCGATTATAAATCAGACTAACGTATTTTATTAATTTCCTTGAGCAATTTAATTCGACATCTACTCCAAGCAATTTTTGAAATGCACTATATCCATTATAATATGAGATTTTGTGCATTTTGTTTGATTCCAATGAAGTTAGGAAAAATTTAAATTTTCATCCTAAACTAAAACGATTTCAGACTCTTTTTCATGCTTTACTAAATATTCTTTGTACAGGTGTTGAAAGTTGTCCCATTCTAATTTGATTATTTTGCTGTCAATAAGTTTGATCACAGTTATATTCGCAAAGTGAATTACGATTACATTACTGCTGGGTGTATTATCGAAACTACCTACACCGCGAAGTTGAGGAAAAGGTTTTCTAGACCGCCTTGGTTTGTTTTATCTGTTTAAACATAATCGAGATCGTTAACTCGTCGATTAACATTATCTGAACATTGATAGTTAAGCAAATTCCTTAAGTAAATTTTTTGAAATAATTTTCATTATTAGAAACAATTTTAATTTGATTAGAAAACCTAAACTACTAGATAATTATAAATGTCATTTTCTTGTTTTAATAGTTTTTCTAACGGTGATTTAAAATTAAAATATCGGCAATTGAGACAATCAAAAATGTTGCTCAATCTTTCAACGAATTTCGATAGGGATAGTCGGTTGTTCGCCAAACAGAGAAGACGTGTTTTTTCTGCTCTGTTTTTGTTTTATTTATTTTTCTAAGTATGAAAATTTAATAATATAAATGGTGAAACCTGTAAATTTAAGATAAGTCACATTATATTTTTTAGTTTATATATTATTATATATGCTTTACATTGTGTATTGGTATTTGTTTTTTATATACATAATTGCAGTTGTTGAAAACACAAATACACATGCTATAGTCTTAATTTTAATGTCCTTGAAAAACGTTATAAATTTTTGTTAAATGTTATATAGCACGGTTTTTGTTTTATTCTCTATTCAAATGTTTCTATTATGTATTAACATGAACACCTGCAACGTCAAAAAAAATTCTCTTTTGTTTTATATATTTTGCTTATATATAATTATATACAAACATGATTTTGTTTTATATCTATGCACATGCATACATATATAATATATCAATGCATACAGTAAAACCTTCTTTGTGTATAACTGGTTTTGCTATTTGATGGTTATGCATATAATGCTCTAATATTCAATTATTTTATGAAAATTTAAATTTAATTTATGGCTGCACTATTATTAAGGTTTTACTGTAGTGCGATGTATATTAATGGTCAAAGGGACAGTTTTTATACAATAATCATATTACAATAATATAAATGGTCAGTAAAAATTACCTATTTATTGGTAAGATTTTAATTGGCTAGAGTGTTGAAGTTTTTACATGTCGATTCAACATGTTTGTGTAATATATTGGAAGTTAATCTGATCCATATTTAATTAAATGGTTTTTGATTATTATTAGCGGTTATTTATATTAAAAAAAAATTTATAGAAAAGGTTTGGTTTTATTTATTTATATAAGTGTAAATAAATATAATTCTTGATTAAAGTTAGTTGAGACTTACAAGGAAAGTTTACTTGATTTTAAAAAGAATTTGCATTATTTTGGAATGTAAAATGTTTTCAGATATCTCTTGATTTTCTCACAAACATATTCTAGGATTATGGTATCATCAGCGTGGTTGACTGGTACTTTATCTAGCATACCATATTAATTTAATTTATTGTTAATTTTTTCTATTGTATTGATTGAGAGTTTTGTATTTATGTTTTAACTATTATTGGTGTGCGGACTGGAAAAATGCATTTTCCAACGAAGAATTTTAATTGAAAAAATGATCATTTGTATAACGACTCGAATTGCACATCTTACAGCAGTGTTGCTTAATAACTGTACGTCGAATTCATTATTGCAAACGAATTAAAGTTTTCATCCGATTGGGCTGTAAATTTGATACGGATTGATTCAACACCGACATGTCGACAATGTCAAGATACGTGAAGATGCACAGCTCTACATACTACCCATTTTTTTGGTTTTGTATTAATATTATAATAAATTCTATTTATTATATTATAGTTTATAATAAATACTAATTAGTTACGTTGTTAACTCTAATTTAACAAATCAAAATATATGAATTTGTATCAGAGGTTTAAATAATTATTATCCTAAACCGCCAATTGTCAGTTAAGTTAGTACGCACACTGAAAAAAATATTTAATTTGTTATTACTCAGCAAAACTCTAATAACATAAAATATTTTGAAAATTATTATTATTTAAAATAATTATTTTGCCATCGAACATTTCTAAAAATATAATTAAACAAAAAAACTTTTATTTTGGTTTTTGGTCTGTTGGAAAATTAAAAACAAAACTAAATACCGAAAAATAGAACTATAGTAATAAAATTTGTTGCGTGGAAGAAAGTTTTATCGAATAAATTTGAACTTGTTAGATTTCGTTGTGTGAAAAAAAAATATCGACAAAAAATTGCGAGTAGAAAAAATATTTGTCGATAATTTAATTGAAAAGTCGCTAGATTTAGCGAATTGGAAACACTGAGCATAAGAGAATTTTTAAATGGATATATTTTTATTTATAATGTTTTGACGTGTAATTCCTTTATTATTTAAAATTTGAAAAATGTTTCAAATGAATTTGATTTAAAACTTTAAACCATAAAATAATTTTATTCCTAAATATGATTTGTAAAATCAGGAGATAAAAGTTTATAGATATTTGAGTGTAACACAAAACTGTATATTATTAAATAAAAAATATCTATAAATGATATAATTAATTTGGCATTTTTCTTGATTTAATTGTTCCATAAAATCTATTTTTTTAGTGTTCGAAAATTGTCCAAAGTTGCCATTATTACTATGCTCACTATTAGTTTTACAAAATTTCATTTATAACTCGAACCGTTTATTAGTTCGTACGGTGATAACATTTTAGGTGCTGGGGTTCGTTGCTTAACATTAGGATTCGGTCTGTCTTTGTACATCGATATATGTTTTGTTGCCGCTCCTTTCCGTTATCCACTTGATTTTCTTTTGTTGAACAAATTGAAATCAGTGTTTTCGGTTTTGCGCTCATCATTAATTGTGATCGATTCAGTTTGGTTGTATTTTGTGCTGGTTTTGTCTTCATTTGGTGCAGTTAAAATTGATAAATTCCGTTTCTGGTTGAGAAATTCTTGTAACTTTGGAATTAAAATTTTGCTGGTCGACTAACAGCTGGTTTTGTAATGTTTTTAATAATAGTTTTTGGATTATCCCGTAACCAATTAGGAGAGTTCCACCACATCTCATGCTATAATATTTCAGAACGTAGAATCCTTCGTGACGCACAATCAGCGGGGTTTGACTTAGTAGGAACGTGACGCCAGCCATTTCGTTGTGTGGTTGAAAATTTCAGATATGATTTTCCTTGTCCTGGACTTGCACCATATGACCCAATTGAATGTACTCTTACAAAAACTGTATGTGTAAGCGTTTAAAATTCGTATCTTTTTGGAATCTTTTCTTCATTGATATTTGACGACTTAGTGCTAAGCTTAAAGAATATCCAAGTTCCACCGTACTTTTTACAAAGGCAACTGGACCACAAATCTCTCTTCTGCTGTTCTATGAGTAGTTTCTACAAATAATTTTGCACACACTGCTTGCTCCGATGTCATGGTTATTGTGCCTGGAACTGTTTCAATCTCCCAAAATAATTTTAAAATTTCATAAACCCTTGTTTGTTCTGTTTCTATTTGTGCCGTGTTGCTCAAAACCATGTTTGTATTATCCAGGTCTAACTGGCCACCAACAACCCACCCAAATATGGTTTCTATAGCAACAATGTTGTACTCCTAAAATTAGATCAATTTCTTAGGTAACGTTGAAGTTGGGGTCAGCTAGAAATATATCATATTTGTCCAGGTTTATTTCGAAGGAATAGGAAGGTAATCTTGAACAAAGTTTCGCCATTATTAACGCTTCGACTTTGATTTGTTGATGATAATTTTGGCGGGCTCTTAACGTTAGAGTAGTCGTTTCCACCAAACGCCTCAAAATAATTAGATTCAGTTATAAAAATGTGCTTTAGAAGGTTAAACGCATCTCCTTTCAAGAACTTCTTCAGGTATTGAAATTTTTGTGCAGGTGACAAATTACTATTTTCATGAATGGTTTTAACGTACAAGGCAAAGAATGACTGCGATTCCGTATACTCACCTAAAAAGAGTTCGATATTGATCTTTTGTAGCCGAACATTAATTGAATGCGCCATTGTTGCATTCATGTTATTGTTGCCCGGATTTATAGTTTCATCTGGATTCTGTGCATTATACTCCCTTATATATCGGTTGAGTAGTGACTCAACAACATAAAATTGTTTCGAGATACCGATAATGGCACTTTCGTGTCTTGGATCCAAGTCAAAAAGTAGGTTTTCAACATCTCTAAACTGCTTTAGTAACACCTTAGCACTTGCAGGCTTAGATTGAAACCCATCGATGTCTTTTTTATCGACTGCTGCAAGGAAATAATTATAGAGTTTGGTCATTTGTCACTTTATTGCTCCGCAATTGATTTTAAGAAATTTGAATTTAGCTTCTGAGTTAATTTTAACTTCTTGGACATCTATGATTCAACACAATTCACTTCACACTGCTTCACAAGATTTCGTAAACGCACAATATTTTGTCTCTGATAAAATCAAACGCACGCTTTGTAAGAGTTTTCAGATTCATTTTGATGCACAATGTATAGGCTTAAAACTTTAATAAAGGCTTCCAATTAAATTGTATATTAAAAAAATATATGTTTCACTTGTAATAAGTTGACCATGTGGTTATACTTGGCATCCAAAATGTCTTCCTTCTGGTAAGCAGCTTTCTCCAATTGACTAGTATTTACAGATGAATTGTTAACAAGAATATCCAGCTCGAAGGATAATGTATTTTTTTTTTTTACGTTTAGTTTTAATTGGGTGCAGGACTGACCTTGCTCCTTCTAACTGTCAGAGCTCCTGCACCCAACGCGCGATCCTTCAAGTAAAGGTTGATAGCTGCCTTGAACTTGTGCATTTCATACTTCAACGGAAACTGAAAACCAGCCAACGAATTCCTTTTCTTAGATGTTCGATAAATAAATTCGCGCTTTGCGTCTTCAGTTCGAGGTTTCGGCAGCTTCACCGTAAACCTATGCGCATTAACCGTGCCTCGTGTTACCCGCCCTGGCGTAACAAATGGTGATATTTTCTCCTTTAATTCTGCAGAACATTTACCATTTATTAATCTATAGAACACGGAGAGTTCTGCAACATCTCTGCGGTGTTGTAGGCTATCTAGATCTTTCGTGAGTCTGGGGTTTCGTATTATTCGGATGGCACGCCGCTGAACTCTATCCAGCAACTGGAGAGCAGTGCCATATGCTCCACCCCAAACCTAACAGCAATATTCTATACACGGTCTAATAAAGGTTTTATATATTTGGAGAACCTGATGCAATTTACAAATCCGAGTTTACGTGGCGATGATTTGGCTAATGCGATAATGTGTTCATTCCATTTTAAATTGTTGCTTATTTGAACACCAAGCAGACGAATTGAGTCACAACCCACGAGAACGTGTCCTTTTACCACAAAAGGGTATTCGTTGTGACTTCTTTTACGCGTGAATGTTCATATTTGTGTTTTTTCTCGTTAAATTTGACCTGATTTTTAACTCCCCACTGAAATATTGTACTCAAATCGGAATTAAGCGAAGTGACAACTTCCAGCCGTTTACCGTTTAACTGTGAAAGAGTAGGCTCGACCTCGAATGAAATAGAAGAGTGCAATGTTGCATCATCGGCAAAACTGTGGATAGGGTTTACAGTGCTATCCAACAAGTCGTTATTGTATAACAAAAACAAAGTTGGTGACAAAACTGATCCTTGAGATACTTCGGCATTTGGGGAATGTGTCGTTGATGATCTCCCATTTAGCACAACGTTGATCTTCGGTCTTTGAGAAAGCTTTTTATCCACTGGATCGTCATCGAATCTTAGCCGTATGCCACAAGTTTACAAATGAGATTCTCATGCCAAATCTTGTCAAAAGCCTCGGATATATCCAAGGCGATTGCAAAGGCTTCTCCGTGTTGCTCAAGGGCGAGATTCCATTTGTTTGTAACATACGTCAAGAGATCGGTTGTGGAGCGGCTTTAGCGAAAGCCATATTGTTTATCTGAAATTATTTTATTAATCTCAAGATAATGCACCAGTTGTTGATTAATGCACTTCTCAAAAACTTTAGCCATGGCTGACACAATTGATATTGGCCGGTAGTTTGAAGGGTCAGTTTTATCACAACCACGTTTAAGAACCGATTGCACCATCGCACTCTTCCAGGCGTTCGGGTATTTACCTTGCTTATAAGAAAGAAAAATTTTAGTTAATATTGGAGCCAAGTCACTGGCAAACTCCTTCAATATTCGAACAGGAATTCCGTCAGGTCCGGTGGCTTTATTAATGTCCATTGCCTTCAGGTTCCTGAAGACAATTTCCTCCGAGATGTTAACAGGATCCATTTTGGCGATATTCCATCTGGGACAACTAAGGTCGAGTTCGAAGTGATGACGCTTGTAATTGAGTCGGCCTGCAAATATGGATCCACCACCAAAGCACCATCTGCACATTTCAAGGCTGAAATAGATGTTTTAGAAATATTGGCAACCGATGCGACCATCTGGTAAAAGTTGCGTTTGGAGATTTTCAACTCGGAAGCCTTAGCGGCTTTCTTGTTGTCAGCTCTTTTCGCTTCCTTAGCACATATTTTTTACAGATGTTACGTGTGGCCTTATATTCTTCAAACGAAATTTCGTTACGCTTATATTTCTTGGGAGCAGATTTATTTTGTCTGGCTGCTTTCATTTATTCATTCCATGTAGAACGGTTTCGGTGAAATTGGAAACGGAGCCGTCTATTTGATTGTTATAAAAACAATGGCTATCCCACGGGAAATGTTGAAAAATTGACCGTAACCCATCATTGTCAGCCTCGTTAAAATGCCATAGACGCCTTGTCTGCTGTCTTAATTCTGGTGGTGTTGCGACAGATATTTTTACTGTTATCAGGTTGTGGTCAGAATTTCCAATTCCAGCCTCGACACGCGCTTCCATGGAATGCGGAATTGTTGTAAGACAAAGATCCAGAATATGACTGCTTGTAGAATGCGAAACAGCAAGCCACTCCGTCTGACACCCAGCACAGTTCGTATTTTGGTGACTCAACCATTCTTTATGGTGGGCATTAAAGTCACCAACCATAATTAATTCGCAGTAGGGATGTTGATTGCGAATGTCATCACATTTGTCTGACAAAACTTCGAAGAAATTCATAGTTTCTGAATCCGTTTGATTGGGGATCTATATAAACTAAATAAAAAAAGGATTTTATTAGGGAGGGCTATTTTAAGTACAATAGTTTGAGCGGTCTTTGAGAAAATTTCGTTCTTATGATGTCGAGCGTACGGTATGTGGTCTTTAATGAATATGCACACTTCACGTTGCAACTCGAACGCTTGTTCGAACTGGTAGCGCTTGAAGTAGAATTCATTCTCGTAGATGTTATGAGATACTTTTGTTTCCGTTAGCACTAATATGTCGAGTCTGCGTGATTCGTGATGTTAATGTGCGCAATTTTTATTAGTCACGAGTCCACGGACATTGGCATAATGGATGGTAAGGCTATCAATTGTATCTTTACGAGGATTATGCCTCGCCCCGCGATCCGAAGAGGCATTTTTCGGGGATTTTTTAATTTAGCTACTCATGGTAAAATAAAATGATTTCTGCAACGTTTAACAATGATCTTTATTTGACTAAATAACTAAAGCTTATTTTTGTCTTGACTTGTTTACTTCTCTTCACTATAATTCTATCTGTCCACCAAAACCTAGTTCCTTGTCTAAAACCACGAAATTCCCAAAAACAATAACGAAACATTCATTTTATAAAATAACGAAATTATACTCGTAGGTGATATTCACTGCACCATAATTTCATAATTAAGCCTAATTACGATAAGTACCATAATCTATTACATATTGTTTACTATTTGAGTATTGAATTAATTGATTTGACATTAATAAACATTACACTTACATTACACAACATTTTCGTTACTTTTTAGAACGTGTTTAGAATTTACACCGATCATAAGCGTTTGACTAAAACAATTCAATCTAAAACTGAGGACTATCCTGGAGTTTCAAGATGCTTGTATTATTTTTGTCAATTTACAACGGATAGTAGACATGTGAGTGGTAAATATAATACAGTAGTGGATTGTTTTTCTCGCATTTATGATGACATCATTTTTTTGTCGTCCGTTGATGGAACTTTTGATTCTCACTTAATCGTAGATCGTAACAAAAAGCGGACTTTTAACTTCAGAATTTACTTTCTGGTTCCGGATGTCCTACCAAGTAGTAAAACCTATTTTAATTTCCTGGTTTGAAGATTTATTGCGAACCGCCCATACATTGCATCACCTCTTCGTAAGAACAGTTTTGAAACTTTACATTATGTCTCACACCCAGAGGTCCATGGAATCCGTAAATTGATTTCGAATCGTTATTTTTGGCCAAGTTTAATAAAGATGTTGACAATTGGTCATGATCTTGTTTAGCTTGCCAACGTTCGAAGACATACTAGGTCACCCTTAGATGAATTTAAAATTCCTTATGCCTATATGTTCATAGCCATATGGATGTAGTTGTTTCTTTGCCAACTTCTAACAATTATAACTATATACTTACAGCTTTTTTGATTTGGTTTAAAGCGTATTGTATGGCTGATAAACTATAGCAACGATTTTTGTGCATGATTGTTCTTCCGTTTTGGTGTACCTTCGACAATCTCAACCGATCAAGGAAGCTAGTTCGAGTGCAAGCTTTTTACAGAATTAATTAAACTTCTTTGCTCAAATCGTATACGTACCACTTTTTATCATCCTCAAGCAAATGGTTTGGTAGAGCGCTACTGAAATACCAATCATTTTATTTAGTAGTCAAGCAACGGTGAAGGAAGGTTTGAATTACTTAATGGCAGAATTAGTATATGGTCAAACCAATAATCATTTTATGTTATTTTTACTGAACAGTTTTACTATGAAATAATAAAATCTAAAGTCACGGAGTAGATTCTGCTGTATTACATAAGTATTTTTAAATTAAACTATTTTGCAATATTTTGTAAGATATACATAACTTAGATCTTGGTTTACCTCTGTTTGAGTTCAAAATTATAAGAAAACATATGCTACTATGTCGCAAATAGTGAGAACTCGCCATACAAAACTATAAACGAATCTGTCAAGAATTTATCTGGCGGAAATACTTTTTATGCGTGGATGTAGGCGGGTAATTCAAATACCTTTTCTTTAATGATAAATAATTATAATTTTATTTTAAAAACCAAATACATAAATACCGGGTCTTTCTTTTAGACTGAGACGATCAAATATCTCGAAAAATAGCCACTCTACGGAAAAAATGTCCATAATCAAAATTTAATCATACCGCGGGGGAAATACATTAGTGCAAAAAAATAGTACCCCACCCCCCGCTTTGAAGGTGGGGCGGGGATAACTTTTAAACTAATATAGGAAGCCATACTTTATATTGCAGATACAGATTCTACGACTAAAAGTACGTATGATTTGAATGAAATACTTTGTTCGGTTCATAGATGGCGTTGTAATCGACGAAATTCAATATTTTCAATTCCTTCTTCTTAAAACACACGCATAGAGCAGATAGGTGTTCCGAACTGGAGAATGCTGATTGGCGATTGCTGACTAGTAGATTAGAATTGTGATTGTCTTGTGATAGTAGTAGTTTAGTACCGACTGTCATGGTGTCTGTAACCGGGTCGCTCTTTCCTAACTAACATACCTTCCTATTCTTACCTATCATTTTATGTAAACGGCTGTAGGAATAGGCCCGGTGTTATCCGGGAATCTTGCCTAGCGCTTGATCCTACAGTCCTATCAATCAATCAATCAAGCATGATTATTTTGATTTAAGTATACAAAATTACTAAACTGATTATGTTTATTTTTATACTCAATATACTTACTTTCAATTTCAGTAAAAGCGTCATCCATGGCTAAATTATAACTTAACTGTACTCGTCTTGCATTTTATATCAAGGTGTGAGGCACTCGTTCTCCTAATCAATAGAATGTTAAAATAAAAATTGAAGTATAACTTATAAATTCTTTGTTAAACTATTGTTGGAATTTATTCTCACCAGAGCGAATCAAATTGTGCTGAACATATAAAGAAAGATAGCCACAAAAAAAATTAGTTTACATAAAAAACTTAATATGACCAGAAAGCATTTCAGTTTTTACAGGCCATTATTGGCCCGTACCGCGTCAACAATCTTACTCCATCGGTTCCGATCACGAGCTACGAGCCAGCTCTTCATACTTTCGCAAGCAACCAGAAGATGCCAGATCGCTCTCTACGCCGGTGAAGCCATCTGTAATGGTGACCATTTGTACTTGAAACATATGGTAACATTAGCAATAAATTAATCTATCAACCGTAAAGGAGGTCCCTCGCATAGCACGTGTCCGGCTAATGACTCACGGCGATGGGGTGGGATTAAATAACTTAAGGGTTCCTTTACTGTCATAATCAAGCTATGCAATGCCGGTTTGAATCAGTCCTATTCTAATTAGCCACTCACAATTCTTATGATTTAACAATTACTCATAATTAATATTTAATTATAAAAATAAAATATTAGAAGACAATAATATAACTTAAATAATTGAAAAGTAACAAAAAAAAATCCAAGCTTACACCACTCTCATTATGATGCACGAAATAACTCAATGATCAATGATCGTTAACATTACAGCAAATATTTCCATTCCAAATAAGAATATACACCAAAAGGTTTTATCCCACACAAATAAGTTGAAAATTATAAATTAAAACAATAATTTTATAATTTAGATTATAATAACATATTTTTATTAATTGATTGTTAAATTATTATTGTTTGTTAATTAGAATTTTAACAAATTGAAATGAATACACTAATTCACATAACCAAAACTTAATATTTATAAAAATATTCAAACTTAATATTATATTTATATTTCATCAATAGTCATTTTTCTATTGATTTCAAATTTGGGTATAACAGCAACTAATAAACTATGTTGCTCACCCGAAATTTCCAACATTAGTGATTGACATTCGCATCAATTAACGATTATCACCCAAGATTCTCTACTATCCTCCGTTAAAACCAACAATCACTTCAGGTATTAAAGAATAAACCTGTCATACATAAAAAAAATATACTTGTATTAATTTGCACTAAACGTCAAATACCGTCAGTACAGTACCATGTACTTAAGTTTAAGTTGTAAGGCAACATGTTGCAATACAACCCAATACGAATGAAAAAAAATAGAAATGCAGAGGTGGATACACTTCAGGTAGCGTCGCTTTGTTTTTGAACATATAGTTTGTGACGGCTCAAAAATCAGCCGTTACACATCGTCGTCGACAATGACCTCTTCGCCTACCAAAAGGCGGCTCTCCCTTCAAAGATCGCTGTATCATTCGTTTCGGATCCGCACGCAGAACGTGACCGAGCAAGCTTACTCACGTCCTTTGATTTCATGTACGATATCAGGAATTTGCATTAAATTCCTGATCTCGTGGTCAAAACGAACTCGGTATGTGCCATCAACGTCGCGTTTTGGGCCATATATCACACGCATGATTCTTCTCTCGAATGTTAGAAGTCATCTTTCGTACTCACCCGTCAGGGTCCAACTCTCACATCCATACATGACAACGGGTCTGCGATCAACGCTCTGTACAATTTTAGCTTATCCGTATTTGCAAAATATTTTGATTGCACCCGTGGACGTAGAGGATATAAAGCCTGATTGTCGGCGGCAAGCCGAACTTTGATATCGTCGCCCACACTATCATCGTGAGTAATGAGAGATCCAATGAATCGTGAGTAATGAATCTCATTACTCCTTCAAACGTGTGGTTAACACTACTGAAATCACGTGCGTCTTGGTCTCGAAAACCCGAGATTAGATATTTGGTTTTTGAACTCATTGATTTTGAGACAAACACAAGCTGAAAACTGTTTCAGTGGATCAAGTATCTCTTTCACTCCGTTGCCATTTAACCCAATCACACAGATATCATCTGCATACGAAAGAAGTTGATTGGATTGTCGGAATAAGATATTGTCTTGAGGTGTTTCACTTTTACGAAGAATGTATTCCAACATGAGATTAAAAAGTATCGGGGACAGCACATATCCTTGTCGAACACCAATAGTAATTGCAAATGTTTGTTACGGTCGCCCGATGAAATGTATATTCTCGCTAATGTTTTTGATGATACAATTTTCAAACAAATATTATAATTTCGGGTTATGCTGTAAACCCATCCTTAATAATTATGGTAAATTGGTGTATTAGTTATTGAATTGGCAATAGGTAATAGATCTTAATAATTGCGAAAAAAAAGTGAAAGCGAAAAAGGTGGAAAAAAAAATGGGAGAATAAATGTGGACAAGAAGATGGTCGCATAAGTCAAAAGTCAAGAAAAAATAAAATAAAACAAATCGTTTGGAATTATAATTATTATTGTACAATCGGTATTGAATTTAAAAGGTTGTCATTTTTATGTATGTACATATGAGAAAATCCTCTCATACAAAAGTGACCCAAAGACTGTTTTATCCCCATCATATGGAAATGACGTTTACACGGTAGATTGGTATTGTTATGATCTATCTGGCCATATATGCCACTATACGGATTTATCTCTAGGCTTGGCGGTATTGAATTTAAAAGATTGTCATTTTTATATATGTACATATGAGAAAATCCTCTCATACAAACGTGACCCAAAGACTGTTTTATCCCCATCATATGGAAATGGCGTTTAAACAGTAGATTGGTATTGTTATGACTTATCTGGCCCTATATGCCACTATACGGATTTATCTCTAGGCTTGGCGGTATTGAATTTAAAAGATTGTCATTTTTATGTATGTACATATGAGAAAATCCTCACATACAAACGTGACCCAAAGACTGTTTTATCCCCATCATATGGAAATGGCGTTTACACGGTAGATTGGTATTGTTATGACTTATTTGGCCATATATGCCACTATACGGATTTATCTCTAGGATTGGCGGTATTGAATTTAAAAGATTGTGATTTTTATGTATGCACATATGAGAAAATCCTCTCATACAAAAGTGACCCAAAGACTGTTTTATCCCCATCATATGGAAATGACGTTTACACGGTAGATTGGTATTGTTATGATCTATCTGGCCATATATGCCACTATACGGATTTATCTCTAGGCTTGGCGGTATTGAATTTAAAAGATTGTCATTTTTATGTATGTACATATGAGAAAATCCTCTCATACAAACGTGACCCAAACAATATTTTATCCCCATCATATGGAAATGACGTTTACACCATTATAGTAGATTGGTATTGTTATGATCTATCTGGCCATATATGCCACTATACGGATTTATCTCTAGGCTTGGCGGTATTGAATTTAAAAGATTGTCATTTTTATGTATGTACATATGAGAAAATCCTCACATACAAACGTGACCCAAAGACTGTTTTATCCCCATCATATGGAAATGACGTTTACACGGTAGATTGGTATTGTTATGATCTATCTGGCCATATATGCCACTATACGGATTTATCTCTAGGCTTGGCGGTATTGAATTTAAAAGATTGTCATTTTTATGTATGTACATATGAGAAAATCCTCTCATACAAACGTGACCCAAACAATATTTTATCCCCATCATATGGAAATGACGTTTACACCATTATAGTAGATTGGTATTGTTATGATCTATCTGGCCATATATGCCACTATACGGATTTATCTCTAGGCTTGGCGGTATTGAATTTAAAAGATTGTCCTTCAGGAATATTGTGAAGGAGCGTTTGTTGGTGCTAGCCGTCATTGACAGGAGTCATGGAGATGGGAGCATCATCATGGGGAAATGGAACTTGGTGTTCAATGCACTAAACTCCGTTTTCTTAGGATCCTGAGAGAAAATCCAGGACCCCCTCCATCCTGCAGAGAGGCGGGCTGGCATCAAGGGCGCGTTAAACTTATAGCGTTCTCTGATGCCAGATCAGTGGAGCTATATAAAAAGGCTGTAGCGGAGGTAGGAGAGGTGTGGCGAGGCGCGAAGCTGGCGGCTGTAAGCAGGGAAGAGATTCCTAGCAGGCCAAGAGCATGCGTCTGGCTGCCAACCGAACCGGCTAGCCCAGAAGAAATTCTTGAGATAATCAGAATCAGCAACCCCGATCTTCCGACAGGAAAGAGGAAGATCGTGAGGCAAGAAGATGCAAAGGGGGGCTCCAGATTATCAACTATGATAATCAACACGGAGTCCCTGGCGCTGCTTGCCGCGACTAAGGGAGTAATCGACTTCGGTTTCGGGTCGATTACTCTCAAAGTATATAAAACAGACGAGGCTGAAACACGAGAGGAAGGCAGCCCGTCCACAACTGATGCAGTTGCACTTGGAGGAGAGACAGCCCAACCAATGGAGCTCTCCGAGGTGATTGCACTTGGAGAAGAGATGGGTAGCCGACTGTCCCTGGTGTCAGACGAAGAAGACCTGTCGGACCCAAGGGACGGGAGGACTGCAAACGTCGGGGAAACAAGTTCCATGGGGGGAGAGACGGGAGACACCGGCGACTCCAATGGAAACGAAGGAAACTAGCCTGCGGTAGCGGGGAGTGAAACAGGTAAGTAGGTTCAACTTGGTTATGCTAAATTTAATACAAATTAACCTACACTATTCAAAGGCGGCGTCGGCCGCCTTACTCCTCAGACTGACTAGATCAGAAGAGGACGTGGTCCTTATTCAAGAACCTTGGACAAACACCAACAGGATCTGTGGCCTTAAAATGAAGGGGTATAACTTATTATACTCAAGAAATTCGGGGAATATCAGATCCTGCATTCTTGGAAAAAATAATTTAAATATGTTCCTTCTTCCTCGATACAGCAATGGTGACGTAACTGCGGTCAGCCTAGAGGTTGGTGGCAGTATATTTTGGCTGGTCTCAGCCTATTTGGACCGGGACAAACAGGTTCCGCCGGATAACCTGGGGGACCTGGTCCTCGAATCGTACAGGAAGAAGATTGGGGTGCTCCTTGGATGTGATGTAAATGCGCACCACGCAATCTGGGGAAGCACTGATATCAACGAGAGAGGTGAGTTACTTTTTGATTACATTTTAAATAACAACCTCATGGTGTGTAATATTTGGCAAGAACCCACTTTTATTACTAAAAATTGGCAGGAGGTTCTGGACGTAACCTTCGCCTCAAAAAACCTGTACCCTTTGGTCAGAGAATGGAGAGTGGCGAAGGAACACTCCTTCTCTGACCATCGTTACATAACATTTAATCTTAACGTTTCCTCTGCCACCCGGAAACCTTTCAGGAATCCCAGAAAGACAAACTAGAGAAAGTACGGGGAAACGCTTATATGACTACTATTACCAGAGACCCCTGAGCCACCAGCGACAATGAAGGAACTGGGAACTGAACAGCATAGTGGAAACTTTCACAAATGCCTGCAATCGGTCCTTTAACGCTGTTTGCACAATAGTTAAACCCAGGGGCAAGCAAAAACCAGCATGGTGGTCCAAGGAACTGGGGACCTACCGGAAGGCGTGTAGGAAAGCATTTAATAGAGCCAAAAGTACGAGAGAGGCTCAGGACTGGGGCACTTACAAGGAGGACCTCAAGATATACAAAAAAGAATTAAGGAAGGCACAGAGGAAATCATGGAGACTCTTCTGTGACAAAATAGAAGAAGTCTCCGAGACCTCTAGTCTTAGGAAGATTTTGTCTACCAATCCTACCAGTCCCAGTTATTTAATTAAACCAGATGGATCCTGGACTGCTTCTATTAAGGAATCCTTGGAACTTCTCATCAAAACCCACTTTCCAGGAAGCTTCGATGACTCGACAGGGACTGGTACTCATCAAGAAGCACACGTACTGCGCATAGAAGATATCGTAACCAAAGAACGGATCCTATGGGCAATTGAAGGGTTCAAACCCTATAAATCGGTGGGTCCTGACCGTATTATTCCCGCGGAACTTCAGAACAACTCGAGGATTATGCTCCTCAGGTTGGAGGTAATCTTCAAAGGGTGTTTAAAACTAGTCTGTACTTCGCGGGAGTGGATGGAGGTCAGAGTGATCTTTTCTCCGAAAGCGAGTAAAGGCTCGCAGGGCTACCCAAAAGACTTAAGACCAATAACTCTATCATCCTTTCTACTGAAAACCTTGGAAAGGCTGATCGATATCTACATACGCTCAAAAATTAGACCTAGTGACTGGGCTCAGACTCAGCACGCTTACTGTAAAGGGAAGTCTGTGGACACAGCTCTGCATGCCCTGGTTAGTACAATTGAGAAATCATTATTCTCGCAAGAGTTTTGTATGGTGGCGTTTCTTGACATTGAGGGCGCCTTTAACAATGTAAGGAAGGAGGCAATTCTGGAGGGATTGTCGCTACTAGGTGTGGATTACTCTATAAGTGGGTTAATCAATCATATGCTTGGGTACAGGATGATTAACTCAGAGCTGGGGGAATCCACCATCAGGAGACGGGTGACTAGGGGAACCCCACAGGACGTGTTCTGTCTCCTTTCCTCTGGAACATAGCAATCAATGAGCTGCTATTAAAGCTGGAGAGAGAAGGGATCGGAGTGATTGCTTATGCAGATAATGTAGCGATAGCTGTCTCTGGGAAATACATAAGCACAGTGGCGGAGGTAATCCAAAATGTCCTCCTAATTATAACGAGGTGGACCACCAAATGTGGACTGGCAATTCGCGCGTCTAAAACTGAATTGGTACTATTTACGAGGAAATATAAAATCCCTGTAGAAGATCCACCTCTCCTAAATGGCAACAGACTAGCTTTTACGGACAAGGCAAGATTTCTAGGCGTAATCTTGGACAGTAAGCTAAGCTGGAAGCCCAACATTCTGGAAAGAGTAAACAAGGCCAATATAGCTTTGTACTCGTGTAGGAACGCCATCGGAAAGAGATGGGGCGTGACGCCGGAGCTGGTACACTGGCTATACACTTCCGTAGTAAGACCGTGTGGTGGCCAGCTCTTGATAAAATAACATACAGGAAAAGGATTGAGAAGGTGCAAAGAACGGCCTACATGCTTATAAGCGGGGCACTGAGGACAACACCTACAAGTGCCTTAGAGGTCTTGTTTCACCTTCTCCCCGTGGACATTTATGGTAAGCAGATGGCGGCGATTACGGCCACTCGACTATCAGCCATATCTCAGTGGAAATGTCTTCAAATAGGACACTCGACGATAGTCAGATCGCTGAGGAAAGAACTGGCGAATCTAGACTATGTTACACCGACTCTGTGCTTCGAGAAAAGGTTCGGAACCACCTGCCCCTCAAGGGAATCCTGGATAAGCGGGTTGGCAGCTGAAACGGGAGCATTGCAGTTCTTTACGGATGGCTCCGAGCTAGACGGTTAAGTAGGAGCTGGAGTCTTCTGTGATAAATTAGAGGTAGATATAGCAGTTCGCCTCCCTGATCACTGCAGTGTGTACCAGGCAGAGGTGATAGCGATTGAAGAGGTCCTGAACTGGTTGAGATATAATGTGGTATCCTCGACTGATATCGCAATTTATGTGGACAGTCAGGCGGCAATCAAGTCGCTGGTTTCTGTTTCTCTAACGTCTAGAGTGGCGTTGGGTTGTCGCTCGTCTCTAAATGAGATGAGTGAGCATTTCAACATCCAGGTAGTCTGGGTCCCTGGCCACTCAGACATCATGGGAAACTGCAGGGCGGACGAACTAGCGTGGCACGGTACAACTCTCCAACTACTACCGGAAAGGACAAAGTTGGGAAGACCCATTAACGCACTCAAAACTGTGCTTAAAAAAGAGGCGAAAGCCTCTGCGAACAATAGGTGAACGAACACCCTCTCATGTAGAGTGGCAAAACAAGTCTGGCCAAAGCTGAACTTGAAACGCTCAAAGGCACTTATCTCCCTACGAAGACGTGAACTTAAAACGATCGTGGGGATACTCACAGGACACTGCCTTCTTGGAGAACATGCGAGAAGGCTGGGTCTGGAAGTAAATGACTTTTGCAGAAGCTGTAGGGACGAGGAGGAGGAAGAGACGTAAGTCCACCTCCTATGCTCATGCCCCCAAAGCCGGGCAAAAGACATGTATATTTGGATAAGTTTTTAATGAACGGCCATTCCTATCTCGAAAACTGTAATGTGCGAGACTTATTACGCTACGTAAGCAGCTCTAACTGGTTCTCATAGGGGAAAAAGATGAGTAAGATCCTGTGGTATCACAACGGACCGTTGCCGGTCTAAGTGTGCTGTAGCAGCCACTCAACCTAACCTAACCTAACCATGTATGTACATATGAGAAAATCCTCTCATACAAACGTGACCCAAAAACTGTTTTATCCCCATCATATGGAAATGACGTTAACACGGTAGATTGGTATTGTTATGATCTATCTGGTCATATATGCCACTATACGGATTTATCTCTAGGCTTGGTGGTATTGAATTTAAAAGATTGTTATTTTCATGTATGTACATATGAGAAAATCCTCTCATACAAACGTGACCCAAAGACTGTTTTATCCCCATCATATGGAAAAGACGTTTACACGGTAGATTGGTATTATTATGATCTATCTGGTCATATATGCCACTATACGGATTTATCTCTAGGCTTGGCGGTATTGAATTTAAAAGATTGTCATTTTTATGTATGTACATATGAGAAAATCCTCTCATACAAACGTGACCCAAAGACTGTTTTATCCCCATCATATGGAAATGACGTTAACACGGTAGATTGGTATTGTTAGGATCTATCTGGTCATATATGCCACTATCCTCTCATACAAACGTGACCCAAAGACTGTTTTATCCCTATCATATGGAAGTGACGTTAACACGGTAGATTGGTATTGTTATGACCTATCTGGCCATATATGCCACTATACGGATTTATCTCTAGGCTTGGCGGTATTGAATTTAAAAGATTGTTATTTTCATGTATGTACATATGAGAAAATCCTCTCATACAAACGTGACCCAAAGACTGTTTTATCCCCATCATATGGAAATGGTGTTTTCACTACTATAGAAAATTGGTATTGTTATGACCTATCTGGCCATATATGCCACTATACGGATTTATCTCTAGGCTTGGCGGTATTGAATTTAAAAGATTGTCATTTTTATGTATGTACATATGAGAAAATCTTCTCATACAAACGTGACCCAAAGACTGTTTTATCCCCATCATATGGAAAAGACGTTAACACGGTAGATTGGTATTATTATGATCTATCTGGTCATATATGCCACTATACGGATTTATCTCTAGGCTTGGCGGTATTGAATTTAAAAGATTGTCATTTTTATGTATGTACATATGAGAAAATCCTCTCATACAAACGTGACCCAAAGACTGTTTTATCCCCATCATATGGAAATGACGTTAACACGGTAGATTGGTATTGTTAGGATCTATCTGGTCATATATGCCACTATCCTCTCATACAAACGTGACCCAAAGACTGTTTTATCCCTATCATATGGAAGTGACGTTAACACGGTAGATTGGTATTGTTATGACCTATCTGGCCATATATGCCACTATACGGATTTATCTCTAGGCTTGGCGGTATTGAATTTAAAAGATTGTTATTTTCATGTATGTACATATGAGAAAATCCTCTCATACAAACGTGACCCAAAGACTGTTTTATCCCCATCATATGGAAATGGTGTTTTCACTACTATAGAAAATTGGTATTGTTATGACCTATCTGGCCATATATGCCACTATACGGATTTATCTCTAGGCTTGGCGGTATTGAATTTAAAAGATTGTTATTTTCATGTATGTACATATGAGAAAATCTTCTCATACAAACGTGACCCAAAGACTGTTTTATCCCCATCATATGGAAAAGACGTTTACACGGTAGATTGGTATTATTATGATCTATCTGGTCATATATGCCACTATACGGATTTATCTCTAGGCTTGGCGGTATTGAATTTAAAAGATTGTCATTTTTATGTATGTACATATGAGAAAATCCTCTCATACAAACGTGACCCAAAGACTGTTTTATCCCCATCATATGGAAATGACGTTAACACGGTAGATTGGTGTTGTTATGATCTATCTGGTCATATATGCCACTATCTTCTCATACAAACGTGACCCAAAGACTGTTTTATCCCTATCATATGGAAGTGACGTTTACACGGTAAATTGGTATTATGATCTATCTGGCCATAAATGCCACTATACGGATTTATCTCTAGGATTGGCGGTATTGAATTTAAAAGATTGTCATTTTTATGTATGTACATATGAGAAAATCTTCTCATACAAACGTGACCCAAACACTGTTTTATCCCCATCATATGGAAATGGTGTTTACACCATTATAGTAGATTGGTATTGTTATGACCTATCTGGCCATATATACCACTATACGGATTTATCTCTAGGCTTGGCGGTATTGAATTTAAAAGATTGTCATTTTTATATATGTACATATGAGAAATTCCTCTCATACAAACGTGACCCAAAGACTGTTTTATCCCCATCATATGGAAATGACGTTTACACGGTACATTGGTATTGTTATGATCTATCTGGCCATATATGCCACTATACGGATTTATCTCTAGGCTTGGCGGTATTGAATTTAAAAGATTGTCATTTTTATGTATGTACATATGAGAAAATCTTCTCATACAAACGTGACCCAAAGACTGTTTTATCCCCATCATATGGAAAAGACGTTTACACGGTAGATTGGTATTATTATGATCTATCTGGTCATATATGCCACTATACGGATTTATCTCTAGGATTGGCGGTATTGAATTTAAAAGATTGTCATTTTTATGTATGTACATATGAGTAAATCCTCTCATACAAAAGTGACCCAAAGACTGTTTTATCCCCATCATATGGAAATTACTACATCGCCAAATTCATTCTCAATCAAAACATTCGGTCAAAGGGATTGAACCAAGGAATTATAAACCTAGATAGCTCACACAATGAAACACAAACCAGTGAACCATCGCTAGTCAAACTGCCCAAGATTCACATTCCATCTTTCTCAGGGGACCACTCGGAGTTGCGATCATTTCATGATTTTTTTACCACCACAATACACGAATCACCAAGTTTAAACGCGGTTCAAAAATTCCAATACTTAAAAGGTCTTCTTCGCGGAGATGCAGCCATATTACTACGTCACATCGCCGTAACCGAAGCTAATTACATAGGAACACTCAACAAATTGAGAGAGAGAGATATGACCGCAAAAAGTACATAATAAATTCGTTTATTCGGGCCTTCATCGAGCAGCCAAGGATACACACTTCCACAGTCGAAAACCTAAGGAGATTGATGGACACTTTGGATGAGGCAATAAGAGGATTGAAAGCACTGGGTAAAGAAAGCGAAACCCGAGATCCGTGGTTGATTTACATCTTGCTCCAAAAATTACATGATAAATCAAAAACGTTGTCGGCCGAACATTCTGCAGAAATTACTAATCCTGACTTTCCTGAATACATCAAATTCCTATCTCGCCGTATAGATGCATTAGAGACCATAACGACTACGAGTAAAAAAATTATCCTGAAACGAGAATTGAAAAGCCATGTTGCGCTGGAAAATAGAGTGGTCGGAGAGGCAGTTAATCTATACCGGTAAAGGTCACCGTGTACAAATGCGAAATGTGTGGCGACAAGGACCACTCTATATTCCGATGCCCTAAATTTCATTCGTTAAACGTGGAAGCAAGGAAATCATTCATAGAGAGCGGAAGGAGATGTTTCAACTATCTGAGCAGTCGCCATCCAATTTTTAGATGCCCTTCTAGACGTCGCTGTATGGTTTGCAGAAAAAAACATAACTCGCTACTTCATCAAGAGGAAACATCCTGCGAGGTTACGGACGAAAGCTCACACCAAAACAAGGGAGGAGCAAAACCAATTCAAAATCATCACGCACACAATACCATGCAGAGCCTTACTCGACTCAGGATCGCCAACCAGTTTTATCACCGAAGCCTGCGCTCAACGACTTCATCTACCGAGACGAAACGCTCGTATATCAGTGAGCGGATTAGGTGAATCTTAAGCAGGTACTTCCAAGGGTCTTGTGAACCTAGCGATAAAACCCAATTTTATCTTTTTTTGAATGTAATGTCAAAAATTACAACCGACATACCATCACAGAACGTAGTAAAAATTAAATCATATGTTGATTGTAAATTAGCTGATCCCGAGTACAATAAATCCAGCAAAATTGAATAAATCCAGCAAAATTACTCATTGGGGCGGACCATTTCTTCAACGTGCTTAAAAATGAACAAATGAGAACCAATGCAAATGAACCGATACTTCAAGGGACCATATTTGGATGGATTGTTGCAGGGCAAACGAGAATCCTCAATAACGACACCCTGTCATCACTACTAGCTGTGCGAAATTGAAGAATAAGAACTAGAAAATATTGATCGATCCTTGCGAAAATTTTGGTAGATCGAATCCCTTGAGAATACGAAAAATCATCTAACCCCAGAAGACCAGTTTTGCGAAACGTTGTAGAAACTTTGTAGAAACAACAAAAAGGAATGCCAATGGTCAATTAGTTGTGAGGCTTCCATTTAAAAAATCACCGCAGCAACTAGTAGGATCATTACAGTCTGCAATTCAAAGATTGTTAGCTATGGAGCGCCTTTTGTTCGAGAACCAACATTTGCCAGTCAAAACCAAAACTTCAGGCAAGAATACGAACAGTTAAATCACATGGTACAAGTTTCCCCATTGCACTCTACTAAAGCTCATCACTACTTGCCACACCATGGTGTGTTCAAAAACACCAACGACCGAGACAAAATTCGAGTAGTTTTTGATGGCTCATGCAAGGCAACTGCGAACGGTTCTTTAAATGATTGCTTAGCCGTCGGACCAGCAATACAACCTTCATTATATTCCATTGTTTTAAGATTCAGGGAACACAAAGTTGCATTCTCTGCAGACGTTGAGAAGATATACCGCCAAGTCATAGTATCGTCAAGAGACACGCGTTAACAAAGGATTGTCTGGCGTACGGATCAATTTCATCCCATTCGGCATTTAGAGCTTTTCACGGTCACATATGGCCTCTCATCTTCTTCATTTTAAACCACGAGAGCGTTAAAGCAGATTGCAGACGATTGTCGATACATATCACCAAAGGTATCTAGAGCCATAGCCGACTTAAGGACATTTAAGCCGAGGAAGCGCAAGAATTAATAGAAAAAATCGATAAAACACTGATCGGCTATGGATTCCATCTGAGAAAATGGAAGGCCAACGATACTTCAATACTGCCATTCGCACATGTAGAGCTTCATAACTCCGAGAATAAGAGCATTCAAGAACGTGATAACGAATTGACCAATCCTACGAAAGTACTAGGCATACATTGGAATCCTAAGTTCGATACATTCACATTTTTCACGAAGGTTACTGATATCATCCAATCAACAAAGAGAACAGCCCTATCCGAAGCGCGCCGATTGTTCGATCCTCTCGGTTGGGTATCGCCGGTAGTAGTAAGCTTTAAAATATTTCTTCAATCTCTGTGGGGAGAAAACTTAAATTGGGATGATCCACTACCACGTGATAAACAAGAGTTCTGGGACAAATTAAGGAACAGTTTAAAGTCAATTCAAACTATCTCAATCCCAAGATTCATCCAGACAACCAGATCTTCCAGAATCGACTTACATGGATTTTGCGACGCCAGTCAAACCGCCTATGCAACTGTAATCTACTTCAAAATAACTAACGACCATTCTGAGGATCGGATCAAACTTATAACATTATAAACGAAGGTAGCTCCAATTAAACAACTAACACTTCCACGGCTAGATCTATGCGCCGCAGTTTTACAAATCAATCTCATCAAGATCGTTCAAAGAGAAACGGGTCTGAATATAAACGAAGTATACACTTGGACCGACTCTCAAATCGTCCTCGATTGTATAAGAAGTCACCCTAAACGCTGGAGCACTTTTGTAGGAAATCGAACTGCTGCAATACTTTCTCACACATCAAGAAGCACTTGGCGACACGTTCCATCGGCAGACAATCCGGCTGATTGCGCGTCCCGAGGCCTAACACTAGAAGATCTAAAAGCACCCAAGTTATGGTGGAATGGTCCAAAATGGTTACCACAAGCAAAGGAATTTTGGCCACCTCAAAAGCAAAATTATGGACGATTCGACGAAGAATCAAAGAATGTAACCATTACCACACACGTTAACACTCATTCTAATAAATGGTTCGAGGAATTAACACACAATTATTCCTCGTTTCGTAAGCTACAAAGAGTGATGGTTTATATTAACCGATTCATCCACAACACTTCAATACGAAGTTACAGCCGAATTAGTAGTCGTCATCTACAACGAGAGGAATTATTTCGGGCATTACACATGATTTGCAAGCAAGAACAAAACCAGTTTTACCAAGACGAGGCAATCTTATTGAAAGCCAAGGGAGAAGTGAGCAGGAATAGCAGCCTAAAATCACTAAATCCGTTCATTGATGAGGAAGGCGTTCTACGTGTAGGAGGTCGTTTACAGAACAGTAAAAGTCCATATTCCACGAGACACCCGATTATATTACCTCCGAAGTCGCCGATTACCCAATTAATTCTCCGAGATCTACATCTGGAAAGCAAACATGCTGGTACATCATTACTGTTATCAATCGTACAACAAGAATATTGGGTCCCACATTGGAAGATCAAGGCAAAGGAAGTGATTCGAAAATACGCCAAATTCAAGGCCCAATGCCAGCAGCAATTGATGGGCAGTTTGCCACGATCTCGAGTCAATCTGTCACGTCCAATAAGCATACATTTATGCTTATTTATATGCCTCCAGCATAAAGGCAGTTCATTTGGAACTGGTCACGGATTTAACTAGCGAGGCTTTCCTGGGAGCACTGAAAAGATTCGTTGCTCGACGGGGAGTTTGCGCTGAACTACACTCCGACAACGGTACCAACTTCGTTGGTGCTGACCGCAAACTGATGGACACATTTAACAAACTCATTAAAGAATCAAATAATATTTCTAATTATCTTTCTAGAAATTATATATAATGGCATTTTATTCCACCGAGCTCACCGCACTTTGGGGCCTATGGGAGGCGACTATAAAATCAACGAAATTTCATTAGAAGAGAGTGATTCGAAATACGATTCTAACCATGGAAATGATGGTTACTCTACTAGCTGAAAAAGAGAGAATCCTAAACGCACGCCCGCTGTGCGCCATAAGTGAACCAGGACTGGATCCTCTAACACCATCACACTTTCTCATCGGGCACCAACACACAAAAATTGCCGAGCAAGACATATCTCACATGAAAACATCTCATCTTACTAGATGGTTAACCGTTCAACAGATGAGCCAACATTTCTGGAGAAGATGGTATGTGGAATATCTTACTTCTCTCCAACGACGCACTAAATGACAGACGTAACATGAACCAATAAAGGTAAACGACATCGTCTTAATCAACGACAAATATCTGCCAGTGAACAAATGGCTAATGGGCAGAGTAACAAAACTTCACCCGAAGCCGGATGGATTGGTTAGAGTTGTTACAAAAACAACCCGCCATAATGAATTAAAGCGTCTTGTGCACAAGTTATGCGTGCTCCCAATATCTCAGGATAATGCAGTCAACAAATAAGTTAATTCCGTCATTCACATTTTAATACTTTGATATCTATTGAACCGGCTGGTTCAAGGGCGGTGGCATGTTGAAGCGATTACGAAATAAAAATTATTCATCTTTATACATACCAGAAATATCATATCAGAAATACATAATCATCGTCATCGCACGTTGAATTGCGCACATAGTTAATAAATTTTGAATTGGATTATTTATGCGCGCGGTCGAGCGATTGCAACCAAAATATTGTCAAATGTAATGGTTGAAATATGCAAAATATTACTTACTTCACGAAAGATCGATCATTATCTTTTGTGCAGTCTTATTTTGGCTATTCAAAAGCAAACACAACAAATAAAATACATAAAATTAATTCTTGGAAACAAATAAATATATTAAAACAATACTTGGAGATTAATCCAACAATGCCAGTGGAGGTTTTTGCTAATGCATCAAAAACTACACGAAATTTCGATTTCAGGATGCCATGGTGTGGTTGAAAATTTCAGATATGATTTTGCATGTTCTGGACTTGCACCACATGACCCAATTATATGACCCAATTATATGTACTCTTGCATAAACTGTATGTATAAGCGTTTAAAATTGGTATCTTTTTGAAATCTTTTTTAAATAAATTTACAAAAAAGGCGTTGCAAAAATATTTTTCTATTCAAATTTCATTCATAAAAAAATAAATATATTTTTCTCATTTCCCTCCAAACACTTCCTAAGATCTATATTTTGAAACTTTTATTAAATAAACTCAACAATTCAAAAACAATTGTAGGCAATATATCGTCGAGGAAAACTAGACGGTGTTAAAAAAACAATGTAGCGACGACACGAAATTTTGTTTTAGGAAAAAAATACTGTTTTTGTTTTGTGTTGCAGCTGAATACAGAAATAATATTTTTTTAGAGAAATACACACACATGTATTACATAATCAATTTACACATTACACACATTCATATGTACCTATTTCATATGCCTATACATAAAGAATCCTCTATAAAATCCTAAAAATGAGTTTTGTAAATAAAAAAAAAATACATTATTATAGATAAATTTTTAATGAGTATGGTTCCTCGAAAAACAAAAATAATGGAGATCAGATATAGAGTTCATTAGAATATCCAAATAATAATATGGTTTTTACAGGTAATTGTTGGCCCGTACCGAGTCAACAATCTGACACCGTATCAACCATCTGGCTTTTGATGCACTATTTTTGTTCCAACAAGCCAGCATACTTGCGATCCTTTTAGCTAAATAGTGATCAAATATCTCTCTCATTTCACGTCACTTAGTAAAATCACAAAGATATCATCTAGATGTACTAGAGGTTTGTTGATTTGTAGGAATAAAATGTTATGTTTCATTTTTAGGAAGAGAATGAGACTGCTTTCAAATTCGACTCAAATATCATTTTATACAGACGAATGCGTTTGGTTGGTATTTCCAAATATTCAAGCACATACCACAACTCTTCACTTTCGATTAATTGACTCGCTAGAGAAGTGGTTCTTCACATAAACAACCGTAAGATGTTATTTGAAAGAAATCTTTTCCACGACAATTTTTCCATTTTAAGTAATCGTCTTTTTTGGAGATGGTGCATAACACGACAACAGCTTTGAGTTAATGAGAACTCCAAGTGAATTATTATTTTAATCTGAATCACCTACGGAGATTTATTGCTTACCTATTAGACTTAGAAGATAGATCATCAATTAAGTCTTCATAAATACAAAATATTATCTTTTTTGTAGACTATATCTAGTAGTTTCAACAACTCTACGGTCTGTATTTGAGAATATTCAATTACATCTTATCACACATGTTCAGAAAGCGTTTTTCACCAAATATCTTGTAACAAATCTTAATGTAAACATTAACTATAGTTATTCGTTTATGATCGGAATAAAATACATAAATGTTTAAGCTGGTTAGAATGTTAAAGATTATGTTGGAGCTGATGCTAATGTACTTTTATTTTTATTATTTGAAAATTGACCTTTGAAGAGAGACCATTTGAAATTTTTTTCTTTCAATACTAAAATACAAAAGTTTATCAGAGGTCTTTGATGTTCGTAACATGGTCCTTCTGAAGACAGAATCCCAAACGTTTCAGTTGCTCGTACACAAACATTTGCAAGATGTAATTCATTTTAACATTTTTGTTCAAGTACTAACCAATACTTTCAACATCAACATACTCTGTTGTTGGAGCTTTCATGGAATTAAAGTTTGAGGATTGTTTTGTTAAAAAAAAAAATTTCGATTATAAATGTATCAGACTAACGTATTTTATTAATTTCCTTGAGCAATTTAATTCGACATCTACTCCAAGCAATTTTTGAAATGCACTATATCCATTATAATATGAGATTTTGTGCATTTTGTTTGATTCCAATGAAGTTAGGAAAAATTTAAATTTTCATCCTAAACTAAAACGATTTCAGACTCTTTTTCATGCTTTACTAAATATTCTTTGTACAGGTGTTGAAAGTTGTCCCATTCTAATTTGATTATTTTGCTGTCAATAAGTTTGATCACAGTTATATTCGCAAAGTGAATTACGATTACATTACTGCTGGGTGTATTATCGAAACTACCTACACCGCGAAGTTGAGGAAAAGGTTTTCTAGACCGCCTTGGTTTGTTTTATCTGTTTAAACATAATCGAGATCGTTAACTCGTCGATTAACATTATCTGAACATTGATAGTTAAGCAAATTCCTTAAGTAAATTTTTTGAAATAATTTTCATTATTAGAAACAATTTTAATTTGATTAGAAAACCTAAACTACTAGATAATTATAAATGTCATTTTCTTGTTTTAATAGTTTTTCTAACGGTGATTTAAAATTAAAATATCGGCAATTGAGACAATCAAAAATGTTGCTCAATCTTTCAACGAATTTCGATAGGGATAGTCGGTTGTTCGCCAAACAGAGAAGACGTGTTTTTTCTGCTCTGTTTTTGTTTTATTTATTTTTCTAAGTATGAAAATTTAATAATATAAATGGTGAAACCTGTAAATTTAAGATAAGTCACATTATATTTTTTAGTTTATATATTATTATATATGCTTTACATTGTGTATTGGTATTTGTTTTTTATATACATAATTGCAGTTGTTGAAAACACAAATACACATGCTATAGTCTTAATTTTAATGTCCTTGAAAAACGTTATAAATTTTTGTTAAATGTTATATAGCACGGTTTTTGTTTTATTCTCTATTCAAATGTTTCTATTATGTATTAACATGAACACCTGCAACGTCAAAAAAAATTCTCTTTTGTTTTATATATTTTGCTTATATATAATTATATACAAACATGATTTTGTTTTATATCTATGCACATGCATACATATATAATATATCAATGCATACAGTAAAACCTTCTTTGTGTATAACTGGTTTTGCTATTTGATGGTTATGCATATAATGCTCTAATATTCAATTATTTTATGAAAATTTAAATTTAATTTATGGCTGCACTATTATTAAGGTTTTACTGTAGTGCGATGTATATTAATGGTCAAAGGGACAGTTTTTATACAATAATCATATTACAATA
Organism: Tipula lateralis; assembly: GCA_963932295.1. NCBI lineage: Eukaryota > Metazoa > Arthropoda > Insecta > Diptera > Tipulidae > Tipula > Tipula lateralis. The sequence goes on along the minus strand of OZ010739.1, from coordinate 2,583,323 downwards.
ATATAAATGGTCAGTAAAAATTACCTATTTATTGGTAAGATTTTAATTGGCTAGAGTGTTGAAGTTTTTACATGTCGATTCAACATGTTTGTGTAATATATTGGAAGTTAATCTGATCCATATTTAATTAAATGGTTTTTGATTATTATTAGCGGTTATTTATATTAAAAAAAAATTTATAGAAAAGGTTTGGTTTTATTTATTTATATAAGTGTAAATAAATATAATTCTTGATTAAAGTTAGTTGAGACTTACAAGGAAAGTTTACTTGATTTTAAAAAGAATTTGCATTATTTTGGAATGTAAAATGTTTTCAGATATCTCTTGATTTTCTCACAAACATATTCTAGGATTATGGTATCATCAGCGTGGTTGACTGGTACTTTATCTAGCATACCATATTAATTTAATTTATTGTTAATTTTTTCTATTGTATTGATTGAGAGTTTTGTATTTATGTTTTAACTATTATTGGTGTGCGGACTGGAAAAATGCATTTTCCAACGAAGAATTTTAATTGAAAAAATGATCATTTGTATAACGACTCGAATTGCACATCTTACAGCAGTGTTGCTTAATAACTGTACGTCGAATTCATTATTGCAAACGAATTAAAGTTTTCATCCGATTGGGCTGTAAATTTGATACGGATTGATTCAACACCGACATGTCGACAATGTCAAGATACGTGAAGATGCACAGCTCTACATACTACCCATTTTTTTGGTTTTGTATTAATATTATAATAAATTCTATTTATTATATTATAGTTTATAATAAATACTAATTAGTTACGTTGTTAACTCTAATTTAACAAATCAAAATATATGAATTTGTATCAGAGGTTTAAATAATTATTATCCTAAACCGCCAATTGTCAGTTAAGTTAGTACGCACACTGAAAAAAATATTTAATTTGTTATTACTCAGCAAAACTCTAATAACATAAAATATTTTGAAAATTATTATTATTTAAAATAATTATTTTGCCATCGAACATTTCTAAAAATATAATTAAACAAAAAAACTTTTATTTTGGTTTTTGGTCTGTTGGAAAATTAAAAACAAAACTAAATACCGAAAAATAGAACTATAGTAATAAAATTTGTTGCGTGGAAGAAAGTTTTATCGAATAAATTTGAACTTGTTAGATTTCGTTGTGTGAAAAAAAAATATCGACAAAAAATTGCGAGTAGAAAAAATATTTGTCGATAATTTAATTGAAAAGTCGCTAGATTTAGCGAATTGGAAACACTGAGCATAAGAGAATTTTTAAATGGATATATTTTTATTTATAATGTTTTGACGTGTAATTCCTTTATTATTTAAAATTTGAAAAATGTTTCAAATGAATTTGATTTAAAACTTTAAACCATAAAATAATTTTATTCCTAAATATGATTTGTAAAATCAGGAGATAAAAGTTTATAGATATTTGAGTGTAACACAAAACTGTATATTATTAAATAAAAAATATCTATAAATGATATAATTAATTTGGCATTTTTCTTGATTTAATTGTTCCATAAAATCTATTTTTTTAGTGTTCGAAAATTGTCCAAAGTTGCCATTATTACTATGCTCACTATTAGTTTTACAAAATTTCATTTATAACTCGAACCGTTTATTAGTTCGTACGGTGATAACATTTTAGGTGCTGGGGTTCGTTGCTTAACATTAGGATTCGGTCTGTCTTTGTACATCGATATATGTTTTGTTGCCGCTCCTTTCCGTTATCCACTTGATTTTCTTTTGTTGAACAAATTGAAATCAGTGTTTTCGGTTTTGCGCTCATCATTAATTGTGATCGATTCAGTTTGGTTGTATTTTGTGCTGGTTTTGTCTTCATTTGGTGCAGTTAAAATTGATAAATTCCGTTTCTGGTTGAGAAATTCTTGTAACTTTGGAATTAAAATTTTGCTGGTCGACTAACAGCTGGTTTTGTAATGTTTTTAATAATAGTTTTTGGATTATCCCGTAACCAATTAGGAGAGTTCCACCACATCTCATGCTATAATATTTCAGAACGTAGAATCCTTCGTGACGCACAATCAGCGGGGTTTGACTTAGTAGGAACGTGACGCCAGCCATTTCGTTGTGTGGTTGAAAATTTCAGATATGATTTTCCTTTTCCTGGACTTGCACCATATGACCCAATTGAATGTACTCTTACAAAAACTGTATGTGTAAGCGTTTAAAATTCGTATCTTTTTGGAATCTTTTCTTCATTGATATTTGACGACTTAGTGCTAAGCTTAAAGAATATCCAAGTTCCACCGTACTTTTTACAAAGGCAACTGGACCACAAATCTCCCTTCTGCTGTTCTATGAGTAGTTTCTACAAATAATTTTGCACACACTGCTTGCTCCGATGTCATGGTTATTGTGCCTGGAACTGTTTCAATCTCCCAAAATAATTTTAAAATTTCATAAACCCTTGTTTGTTCTGTTTCTATTTGTGCCGTGTTGCTCAAAACCATGTTTGTATTATCCAGGTCTAACTGGCCACCAACAACCCATCCAAATATGGTTTCTATAGCAACAATGTTGTACTCCTAAAATTAGATCAATTTCTTAGGTAACGTTGAAGTTGGGGTCAGCTAGAAATATATCATATTTGTCCAGGTTTATTTCGAAGGAATAGGAAGGTAATCTTGAACAAAGTTTCGCCATTATTAACGCTTCGACTTTGATTTGTTGATGATAATTTTGGCGGGCTCTTAACGTTAGAGTAGTCGTTTCCACCAAACGCCTCAAAATAATTAGATTCAGTTATAAAAATGTGCTTTAGAAGGTTAAACGCATCTCCTTTCAAGAACTTCTTCAGGTATTGAAATTTTTGTGCAGGTGACAAATTACTATTTTCATGAATGGTTTTAACGTACAAGGCAAAGAATGACTGCGATTCCGTATACTCACCTAAAAAGAGTTCGATATTGATCTTTTGTAGCCGAACATTAATTGAATGCGCCATTGTTGCATTCATGTTATTGTTGCCCGGATTTATAGTTTCATCTGGATTCTGTGCATTATACTCCCTTATATATCGGTTGAGTAGTGACTCAACAACATAAAATTGTTTCGAGATACCGATAATGGCACTTTCGTGACTTGGATCCAAGTCAAAAAGTAGGTTTTCAACATCTCTAAACTGCTTTAGTAACACCTTAGCACTTGCAGGCTTAGATTGAAACCCATCGATGTCTTTTTTATCGACTGCTGCAAGGAAATAATTATAGAGTTTGGTCATTTGTCACTTTATTGCTCCGCAATTGATTTTAAGAAATTTGAATTTAGCTTCTGAGTTAATTTTAACTTCTTGGACATCTATGATTCAACACAATTCACTTCACACTGCTTCACAAGATTTCGTAAACGCACAATATTGTGTCTCTGATAAAATCAAACGCACGCCTTGTCAGAGTTTTCAGATTCTTTTTGATACACAATGTATAGGCTTAAAACTTTAATAAAGGCTTCCAATTAAATTGTATATTAAAAAAATATATGTTTCACTTGTAATAAGTTGACCATGTGGTTATACTTGGCATCCAAAATTTCTTCCTTCTGGTAAGCAGCTTTCTCCAATTGACTAGTATTTACAGATGAATTGTTAAGAAGAATATCCAGCTCGAAGGATAATGTTTTTTTTTTTTTACGTTTAGTTTTAATTAGGTGCAGGACTGACCGTGCTCCTTCTAACTGTCAGAGCTCCTGCACCCAACGCGCGATCCTTCAAGTAAAGGTTGATAGCTGCCTTGAACTTGTGCATTTTATACTTCAACGGAAACTGAAAACCAGCCAACGAATTCCTTTTCTTAGATGTTCGATAAATAAATTCGCGCTTTGCGTCTTCAGTTCGAGGTTTCGGCAGCTTCACCGTAAACCTATGCGCATTAACCGTGCCTCGTATTACCCGCCCTGGCGTAACAAATGGTGATATTTTCTCCTTTAATTCTGCAGAACATTTACCATTTATTAATCTATAGAACACGGAGAGTTCTGCAACATCTCTGCGGTGTTGTAGGCTGTCTAGATCTTTCGTGAGTCTGGGGTTTCGTATTATTCGGATGGCACGCCGCTGAACTCTATCCAGCAACTGGAGAGCAGTGCCATATGCTCCACCCCAAACCTAACAGCAATATTCTATACACGGTCTAATAAAGGTTTTATATATTTGGAGAACCTGATGCGATTTACAAATCCGAGTTTACGTGGCGATGATTTGGCTAATGCGATAATGTGTTCATTCCATTTTAAATTGTTGCTTATTTGAACACCAAGCAGACGAATTGGGTCACAACCCACGAGAACGTGTCCTTTTACCACAAAAGGGTATTCGTTGCGACTTCTTTTACGCGTGAATGTTCATATTTGTGTTTTTTCTCGTTAAATTTGACCTGATTTTCAACTCCCCACTGAAATATTGTACTCAAATCGGAATTAAGCGAAGTGACAACTTCCAGCCGTTTACCGTTTAACTGTGAAAGAGTAGGCTCGACCTCGAATGAAATAGAAGAGTGCAATGTTGCATCATCGGCAAAACTATGGATAGGGTTTACAGTGCTATCCAACAAGTCGTTATTGTATAACAAAAACAAAGTTGGTGACAAAACTGATCCTTGAGATACTCCGGCATTTGGGGAATGTGTCGTTGATGATCTCCCATTTAGCACAACGTTGATCTTCGGTCTTTGAGAAAGCTTTTTATCCACTGGATCGTCATCGAATCTTAGCCGTATGCCACAAGTTTACAAATGAGATTCTCATGCCAAATCTTGTCAAAAGCCTCGGATATATCCAAGGCGATTGCAAAGGCTTCTCCGTGTTGCTCAAGGGCGAGATTCCATTTGTTTGTAACATACGTCAAGAGATCGGTTGTGGAGCGGCTTTAGCGAAAGCCATATTGTTTATCTGAAATTATTTTATTAATCTCAAGATAATGCACCAGTTGTTGGTTAATGCACTTCTCAAAAACTTTAGCCATGGCTGACACAATTGATATTGGCCGGTAGTTTGAAGGGTCAGTTTTATCACAACCACGTTTAAGAACCGATTGCACCATCGCACTCTTCCAGGCGTTCGGGTATTTACCTTGCTTATAAGAAAGAAAAATTTTAGTTAATATTGGAGCCAAGTCACTGGCAAACTCCTTCAATATTCGAACAGGAATTCCGTCAGGTCCGGTGGCTTTATTAATGTCCATTGCCTTCAGGTTCCTGAAGACAATTTCCTCCGAGATGTTAACAGGATCCATTTTGGAACCACAATACGGAATTGACGGAGGCGATATTCCATCTGGGACAACTAAGGTCGAGTTCGAAGTGATGACGCTTGTAATTGAGTCGGCCTGCAAATATGGATCCACCACCAAAGCACCATCTGCACATTTCAAGGCTGAAATAGATGTTTTAGAAATATTGGCAACCGATGCGACCATCTGGTAAAAGTTGCGTTTGGAGATTTTCAACTCGGAAGCCTTAGCGGCTTTCTTGTTGTCAGCTCTTTTCGCTTCCTTAGCACATATTTTTTACAGATGTTACGTGTGGCCTTATATTCTTCAAACGAAATTTCGTTACGCTTATATTTCTTGGGAGCAGATTTATTTTGTCTGGCTGCTTTCATTTATTCATTCCATGTAGAACGGTTTCGGTGAAATTGGAAACGGAGCCGTCTATTTGATTGTTATAAAAACAATGGCTATCCCACGGGAAATGTTGAAAAATTGACCGTAACCCATCATTGTCAGCCTCGTTAAAATGCCATAGACGCCTTGTCTGCTGTCTTAATTCTGGTGGTGTTGCGACAGATATTTTTACTGTTATCAGGTTGTGGTCAGAATTTCCAATTCCAGCCTCGACACGCGCTTCCATGGAATGCGGAATTGTTGTAAGACAAAGATCCAGAATATGACTGCTTGTAGAATGCGAAACAGCAAGCCACTCCGTCTGACACCCAGCACAGTTCGTATTTTGGTGACTCAACCATTCTTTATGGTGGGCATTAAAGTCACCAACCATAATTAATTCGCAGTAGGGATGTTGATTGCGAATGTCATCACATTTGTCTGACAAAACTTCGAAGAAATTCATAGTTTCTGAATCTGTTTGATTGGGGATCTATATAAACTAAATAAAAAAAGGATTTTATTAGGGAGGGCTATTTTAAGTACAATAGTTTGAGCGGTCTTTGAGAAAATTTCGTTCTTATGATGTCGAGCGTGCGGTATGTGGTCTTTAATGAATATGCACACTTCACGTTGCAACTCGAACGCTTGTTCGAACTGGTAGCGCTTGAAGTAGAATTCATTCTCGTAGATGTTATGAGATACTTTTGTTTCCGTTAGCACTAATATGTCGAGTCTGCGTGATTCGTGATGTTAATGTGCGCAATTTTTATTAGTCACGAGTCCACGGACATTGGCATAATGGATGGTAAGGCTATCAATTGTATCTTTACGAGGATTATGCCTCGCCCCGCGATCCGAAGAGGCATTTTTCGGGGATTTTTTAATTTAGCTACTCATGGTAAAATAAAATGATTTCTGCAACGTTTAACAATGATCTTTATTTGACTAAATAACTAAAGCTTATTTTTGTCTTGACTTGTTTACTTCTCTTCACTATAATTCTATCTGTCCACCAAAACCTAGTTCCTTGTCTAAAACCACGAAATTCCCAAAAACAATAACGAAACATTCATTTTATAAAATAACGAAATTATACTCGTAGGTGATATTCACTGCACCATAATTTCATAATTAAGCCTAATTACGATAAGTACCATAATCTATTACATATTGTTTACTATTTGAGTATTGAATTAATTGATTTGACATTAATAAACATTACACTTACATTACACAACATTTTCGTTACTTTTTAGAACGTGTTTAGAATTTACACCGATCATAAGCGTTTGACTAAAACAATTCAATCTAAAACTGAGGACTATCCTGGAGTTTCAAGATGCTTGTATTATTTTTGTCAATTTACAACGGATAGTAGACATGTGAGTGGTAAATATAATACAGTAGTGGATTGTTTTTCTCGCATTTATGATGACATCATTTTTTTGTCGTCCGTTGATGGAACTTTTGATTCTCACTTAATCGTAGATCGTAACAAAAAGCGGACTTTTAACTTCAGAATTTACTTTCTGGTTCCGGATGTCCTACCAAGTAGTAAAACCTATTTTAATTTCCTGGTTTGAAGATTTATTGCGAACCGCCCATACATTGCATCACCTCTTCGTAAGAACAGTTTTGAAACTTTACATTATGTCTCACACCCAGAGGTCCATGGAATCCGTAAATTGATTTCGAATCGTTATTTTTGGCCAAGTTTAATAAAGATGTTGACAATTGGTCATGATCTTGTTTAGCTTGCCAACGTTCGAAGACATACTAGGTCACCCTTAGATGAATTTAAAATTCCTTATGCCTATATGTTCATAGCCATATGGATGTAGTTGTTTCTTTGCCAACTTCTAACAATTATAACTATATACTTACAGCTTTTTTGATTTGGTTTAAAGCGTATTGTATGGCTGATAAACTATAGCAACGATTTTTGTGCATGATTGTTCTTCCGTTTTGGTGTACCTTCGACAATCTCAACCGATCAAGGAAGCTAGTTCGAGTGCAAGCTTTTTACAGAATTAATTAAACTTCTTTGCTCAAATCGTATACGTACCACTTTTTATCATCCTCAAGCAAATGGTTTGGTAGAGCGCTACTGAAATACCAATCATTTTATTTAGTAGTCAAGCAACGGTGAAGGAAGGTTTGAATTACTTAATGGCAGAATTAGTATATGGTCAAACCAATAATCATTTTATGTTATTTTTACTGAACAGTTTTACTATGAAATAATAAAATCTAAAGTCACGGAGTAGATTCTGCTGTATTACATAAGTATTTTTAAATTAAACTATTTTGCAATATTTTGTAAGATATACATAACTTAGATCTTGGTTTACCTCTGTTTGAGTTCAAAATTATAAGAAAACATATGCTACTATGTCGCAAATAGTGAGAACTCGCCATACAAAACTATAAACGAATCTGTCAAGAATTTATCTGGCGGAAATACTTTTTATGCGTGGATGTAGGCGGGTAATTCAAATACCTTTTCTTTAATGATAAATAATTATAATTTTATTTTAAAAACCAAATACATAAATACCGGGTCTTTCTTTTAGACTGAGACGATCAAATATCTCGAAAAATAGCCACTCTACGGAAAAAATGTCCATAATCAAAATTTAATCATACCGCGGGGGAAATACATTAGTGCAAAAAAATAGTACCCCACCCCCCGCTTTGAAGGTGGGGCGGGGATAACTTTTAAACTAATATAGGAAGCCATACTTTATATTGCAGATACAGATTCTACGACTAAAAGTACGTATGATTTGAATGAAATACTTTGTTCGGTTCATAGATGGCGTTGTAATCGACGAAATTCAATATTTTCAATTCCTTCTTCTTAAAACACACGCATAGAGCAGATAGGTGTTCCGAACTGGAGAATGCTGATTGGCGATTGCTGACTAGTAGATTAGAATTGTGATTGTCTTGTGATAGTAGTAGTTTAGTACCGACTGTCATGGTGTCTGTAACCGGGTCGCTCTTTCCTAACTAACATACCTTCCTATTCTTACCTATCATTTTATGTAAACGGCTGTAGGAATAGGCCCGGTGTTATCCGGGAATCTTGCCTAGCGCTTGATCCTACAGTCCTATCAATCAATCAATCAAGCATGATTATTTTGATTTAAGTATACAAAATTACTAAACTGATTATGTTTATTTTTATACTCAATATACTTACTTTCAATTTCAGTAAAAGCGTCATCCATGGCTAAATTATAACTTAACTGTACTCGTCTTGCATTTTATATCAAGGTGTGAGGCACTCGTTCTCCTAATCAATAGAATGTTAAAATAAAAATTGAAGTATAACTTATAAATTCTTTGTTAAACTATTGTTGGAATTTATTCTCACCAGAGCGAATCAAATTGTGCTGAACATATAAAGAAAGATAGCCACAAAAAAAATTAGTTTATATAAAAAACATAATATGACCAGAAAGCATTTCAGTTTTTACAGGCCATTATTGGCCCGTACCGCGTCAACAATCTTACTCCATCGGTTCCGATCACGAGCTACGAGCCAGCTCTTCATACTTTCGCAAGCAACCAGAAGATGCCAGATCGCTCTCTACGCCGGTGAAGCCATCTGTAATGGTGACCATTTGTACTTGAAACATATGGTAACATTAGCAATAAATTAATCTATCAACCGTAAAGGAGGTCCCTCGCATAGCACGTGTCCGGCTAATGACTCACGGCGATGGGGTGGGATTAAATAACTTAAGGGTTCCTTTACTGTCATAATCAAGCTATGCAATGCCGGTTTGAATCAGTCCTATTCTAATTAGCCACTCACAATTCTTATGATTTAACAATTACTCATAATTAATATTTAATTATAAAAATAAAATATTAGAAGACAATAATATAACTTAAATAATTGAAAAGTAACAAAAAAAAATCCAAGCTTACACCACTCTCATTATGATGCACGAAATAACTCAATGATCAATGATCGTTAACATTACAGCAAATATTTCCATTCCAAATAAGAATATACACCAAAAGGTTTTATCCCACACAAATAAGTTGAAAATTATAAATTAAAACAATAATTTTATAATTTAGATTATAATAACATATTTTTATTAATTGATTGTTAAATTATTATTGTTTGTTAATTAGAATTTTAACAAATTGAAATGAATACACTAATTCACATAACCAAAACTTAATATTTATAAAAATATTCAAACTTAATATTATATTTATATTTCATCAATAGTCATTTTTCTATTGATTTCAAATTTGGGTATAACAGCAACTAATAAACTATGTTGCTCACCCGAAATTTCCAACATTAGTGATTGACATTCGCATCAATTAACGATTATCACCCAAGATTCTCTACTATCCTCCGTTAAAACCAACAATCACTTCAGGTATTAAAGAATAAACCTGTCATACATAAAAAAAATATACTTGTATTAATTTGCACTAAACGTCAAATACCGTCAGTACAGTACCATGTACTTAAGTTTAAGTTGTAAGGCAACATGTTGCAATACAACCCAATACGAATGAAAAAAAATAGAAATGCAGAGGTGGATACACTTCAGGTAGCGTCGCTTTGTTTTTGAACATATAGTTTGTGACGGCTCAAAAATCAGCCGTTACACATCGTCGTCGACAATGACCTCTTCGCCTACCAAAAGGCGGCTCTCCCTTCAAAGATCGCTGTATCATTCGTTTCGGATCCGCACGCAGAACGTGACCGAGCAAGCTTACTCACGTCCTTTGATTTCATGTACGATATCAGGAATTTGCATTAAATTCCTGATCTCGTGGTCAAAACGAACTCGGTATGTGCCATCAACGTCGCGTTTTGGGCCATATATCACACGCATGATTCTTCTCTCGAATGTTAGAAGTCATCTTTCGTACTCACCCGTCAGGGTCCAACTCTCACATCCATACATGACAACGGGTCTGCGATCAACGCTCTGTACAATTTTAGCTTATCCGTATTTGCAAAATATTTTGATTGCACCCGTGGACGTAGAGGATATAAAGCCTGATTGTCGGCGGCAAGCCGAACTTTGATATCGTCGCCCACACTATCATCGTGAGTAATGAGAGATCCAATGAATCGTGAGTAATGAATCTCATTACTCCTTCAAACGTGTGGTTAACACTACTGAAATCACGTGCGTCTTGGTCTCGAAAACCCGAGATTAGATATTTGGTTTTTGAACTCATTGATTTTGAGACAAACACAAGCTGAAAACTGTTTCAGTGGATCAAGTATCTCTTTCACTCCGTTGCCATTTAACCCAATCACACAGATATCATCTGCATACGAAAGAAGTTGATTGGATTGTCGGAATAAGATATTGTCTTGAGGTGTTTCACTTTTACGAAGAATGTATTCCAACATGAGATTAAAAAGTATCGGGGACAGCACATATCCTTGTCGAACACCAATAGTAATTGCAAATGTTTGTTACGGTCGCCCGATGAAATGTATATTCTCGCTAATGTTTTTGATGATACAATTTTCAAACAAATATTATAATTTCGGGTTATGCTGTAAACCCATCCTTAATAATTATGGTAAATTGGTGTATTAGTTATTGAATTGGCAATAGGTAATAGATCTTAATAATTGCGAAAAAAAAGTGAAAGCGAAAAAGGTGGAAAAAAAAATGGGAGAATAAATGTGGACAAGAAGATGGTCGCATAAGTCAAAAGTCAAGAAAAAATAAAATAAAACAAATCGTTTGGAATTATAATTATTATTGTACAATCGGTATTGAATTTAAAAGGTTGTCATTTTTATGTATGTACATATGAGAAAATCCTCTCATACAAAAGTGACCCAAAGACTGTTTTATCCCCATCATATGGAAATGACGTTTACACGGTAGATTGGTATTGTTATGATCTATCTGGCCATATATGCCACTATACGGATTTATCTCTAGGCTTGGCGGTATTGAATTTAAAAGATTGTCATTTTTATATATGTACATATGAGAAAATCCTCTCATACAAACGTGACCCAAAGACTGTTTTATCCCCATCATATGGAAATGGCGTTTAAACAGTAGATTGGTATTGTTATGACTTATCTGGCCCTATATGCCACTATACGGATTTATCTCTAGGCTTGGCGGTATTGAATTTAAAAGATTGTCATTTTTATGTATGTACATATGAGAAAATCCTCACATACAAACGTGACCCAAAGACTGTTTTATCCCCATCATATGGAAATGGCGTTTACACGGTAGATTGGTATTGTTATGACTTATTTGGCCATATATGCCACTATACGGATTTATCTCTAGGATTGGCGGTATTGAATTTAAAAGATTGTGATTTTTATGTATGCACATATGAGAAAATCCTCTCATACAAAAGTGACCCAAAGACTGTTTTATCCCCATCATATGGAAATGACGTTTACACGGTAGATTGGTATTGTTATGATCTATCTGGCCATATATGCCACTATACGGATTTATCTCTAGGCTTGGCGGTATTGAATTTAAAAGATTGTCATTTTTATGTATGTACATATGAGAAAATCCTCTCATACAAACGTGACCCAAACAATATTTTATCCCCATCATATGGAAATGACGTTTACACCATTATAGTAGATTGGTATTGTTATGATCTATCTGGCCATATATGCCACTATACGGATTTATCTCTAGGCTTGGCGGTATTGAATTTAAAAGATTGTCATTTTTATGTATGTACATATGAGAAAATCCTCACATACAAACGTGACCCAAAGACTGTTTTATCCCCATCATATGGAAATGACGTTTACACGGTAGATTGGTATTGTTATGATCTATCTGGCCATATATGCCACTATACGGATTTATCTCTAGGCTTGGCGGTATTGAATTTAAAAGATTGTCATTTTTATGTATGTACATATGAGAAAATCCTCTCATACAAACGTGACCCAAACAATATTTTATCCCCATCATATGGAAATGACGTTTACACCATTATAGTAGATTGGTATTGTTATGATCTATCTGGCCATATATGCCACTATACGGATTTATCTCTAGGTTTGGCGGTATTGAATTTAAAAGGTTGTCATTTTTATGTATGTACATATGAGAAAATCCTCTCATACAAAAGTGACCCAAAGACTGTTTTATCCCCATCATATGGAAATGACGTTTACACGGTAGATTGGTATTGTTATGATCTATCTGGCCATATATGCCACTATACGGATTTATCTCTAGGCTTGGCGGTATTGAATTTAAAAGATTGTCATTTTTATGTATGTATATATGAGAAAATCCTCTCATACAAACGTGACCCAAACAATATTTTATCCCCATCATATGGAAATGACGTTTACACCATTATAGTAGATTGGTATTGTTATGATCTATCTGGCCATATATGCCACTATACGGATTTATCTCTAGGCTTGGCGGTATTGAATTTAAAAGATTGTCATTTTTATGTATGTACATATGAGAAAATCCTCTCATACAAACGTGACCCAAAGACTGTTTTATCCCCATCATATGGAAATGGCGTTTAAACAGTAGATTGGTATTGTTATGACTTATCTGGCCCTATATGCCACTATACGGATTTATCTCTAGGCTTGGCGGTATTGAATTTAAAAGATTGTCATTTTTATGTATGTACATATGAGAAAATCCTCACATACAAAAGTGACCCAAAGACTGTTTTATCCCCATCATATGGAAATGGCGTTTACACGGTAGATTGGTATTGTAATGACTTATTTGGCTATATATGCCACTATTCGGATTTATCTCTAGGATTGGCGGTATTGAATTTAAAAGATTGTCATTTTTATGTATGTACATATGAGAAAATACTCTCATACAAACGTGACCCAAAGACTGTTTTATCCCCATCATATGGAAATGGTGTTCACACCATTATAGTAGATTGGTATTGTTATGATCTATCTGGCTATATATGCCACTATACGGATTTATCTCTAGGATTGGCGGTATTGAATTTAAAAGATTGTCATTTTTATGTATGTACATATGAGAAAATCCTCTCATACAAACGTGACCCAAAGACTGTTTTATCCCCATCATATGGAAAAGGCGTTTACACGGTAGATTGGTATTGTTATGACTTATCTGGCTATATATGCCACTATACGGATTTATCTCTAGGATTGGCGGTATTGAATTCAAAAGATTGTCATTTTTATGTATGTACATATGAGAAAATCCTCTCATACAAAAGTGACCCAAAGACTGTTTTATCCCCATCATATGGAAATGATGTTTACACCATTATAGTAGATTGGTATTGTTATGATCTATCTGGCCATATATGCCACTATACGGATTTATCTCTAGGCTTGGCGGTATTGAATTTAAAAGATTGTCCTTCAGGAATATTGTGAAGGAGCGTTTGTTGGTGCTAGCCGTCATTGACAGGAGTCATGAAGATGGGAGCATCATCATGGGGAAATGGAACTTGGTGTTCAATGCACTAAACTCCGTTTTCCTTAGGATCCTGAGAGAAAATCCAGGACCCCCTCCATCCTGCAGAGAGGCGGGCTGGCATCAAGGGCGCGTTAAACTTATAGCGTTCTCTGATGCCAGATCAGCGGAGCTATATAAAAAGGCTGTAGCGGAGGTAGGAGAGGTGTGGCGAGGCGCGAAGCTGGCGGCTGTAAGCAGGGAAGAGATTCCTAGCAGGCCAAGAGCATGCGTCTGGCTGCCAACCGAACCGGCTAGCCCAGAAGAAATTCTTGAGATAATCAGAATCAGCAACCCCGATCTTCCGACAGGAAACTGGAAGATCGTGAGGCAAGAAGATGCAAAGGGGGGCTCCAGATTATCAACTATGATAATCAACACGGAGTCCCTGGCGCTGCTTGCCGCGACTAAGGGAGTAATCGACTTCGGTTTCGGGTCGATTACTCTCAAAGTATATAAAACAGACGAGGCTGAAACACGAGAGGAAGGCAGCCCGTCCACAACTGATGCAGTTGCACTTGGAGGAGAGACAGCCCAACCAATGGAGCTCTCCGAGGTGATTGCACTTGGAGAAGAGATGGGTAGCCGACTGTCCCTGGTGTCAGACGAAGAAGACCTGTCGGACCCAAGGGACGGGAGGACTGCAAACGTCGGGGAAACAAGTTCCATGGGGGGAGAGACGGGAGACACCGGCGACTCCAATGGAAACGAAGGAAACTAGCCTGCGGTAGCGGGGAGTGAAACAGGTAAGTAGGTTCAACTTGGTTATGCTAAATTTAATACAAATTAACCTACACTATTCAAAGGCGGCGTCGGCCGCCTTACTCCTCAGACTGACTAGATCAGAAGAGGACGTGGTCCTTATTCAAGAACCTTGGACAAACACCAACAGGATCTGTGGCCTTAAAATGAAGGGGTATAACTTATTATACTCAAGAAATTCGGGGAATATCAGATCCTGCATTCTTGGAAAAAATAATTTAAATATGTTCCTTCTTCCTCGATACAGCAATGGTGACGTAACTGCGGTCAGCCTAGAGGTTGGTGGCAGTATATTTTGGCTGGTCTCAGCCTATTTGGACCGGGACAAACAGGTTCCGCCGGATAACCTGGGGGACCTGGTCCTCGAATCGTACAGGAAGAAGATTGGGGTGCTCCTTGGATGTGATGTAAATGCGCACCACGCAATCTGGGGAAGCACTGATATCAACGAGAGAGGTGAGTTACTTTTTGATTACATTTTAAATAACAACCTCATGGTGTGTAATATTTGGCAAGAACCCACTTTTATTACTAAAAATTGGCAGGAGGTTCTGGACGTAACCTTCGCCTCAAAAAAACCTGTACCCTTTGGTCAGAGAATGGAGAGTGGCGAAGGAACACTCCTTCTCTGACCATCGTTACATAACATTTAATCTTAACGTTTCCTCTGCCACCCGGAAACCTTTCAGGAATCCCAGAAAGACAAACAAGAGAAAGTACGGGGAAACGCTTATATGACTACTATTACCAGAGACCCCTGAGCCACCAGCGACAATGAAGGAACTGGGAACTGAACAGCATAGTGGAAACTTTCACAAATGCCTGCAATCGGTCCTTTAACGCTGTTTGCACAATAGTTAAACCCAGGGGCAAGCAAAAACCAGCATGGTGGTCCAAGGAACTGGGGACCTACCGGAAGGCGTGTAGGAAAGCATTTAATAGAGCCAAAAGTACGAGAGAGGCTCAGGACTGGGGCACTTACAAGGAGGACCTCAAGATATACAAAAAAGAATTAAGGAAGGCACAGAGGAAATCATGGAGACTCTTCTGTGACAAAATAGAAGAAGTCTCCGAGACCTCTAGTCTTAGGAAGATTTTGTCTACCAATCCTACCAGTCCCAGTTATTTAATTAAACCAGATGGATCCTGGACTGCTTCTATTAAGGAATCCTTGGAACTTCTCATCAAAACCCACTTTCCAGGAAGCTTCGATGACTCGACAGGGACTGGTACTCATCAAGAAGCACACGTACTGCGCATAGAAGATATCGTAACCAAAGAACGGATCCTATGGGCAATTGAAGGGTTCAAACCCTATAAATCGGTGGGTCCTGACCGTATTATTCCCGCGGAACTTCAGAACAACTCGAGGATTATGCTCCTCAGGTTGGAGGTAATCTTCAAAGGGTGTTTAAAACTAGTCTGTACTTCGCGGGAGTGGATGGAGGTCAGAGTGATCTTTTCTCCGAAAGCGAGTAAAGGCTCGCAGGGCTACCCAAAAGACTTAAGACCAATAACTCTATCATCCTTTCTACTGAAAACCTTGGAAAGGCTGATCGATATCTACATACGCTCAAAAATTAGACCTAGTGACTGGGCTCAGACTCAGCACGCTTACTGTAAAGGGAAGTCTGTGGACACAGCTCTGCATGCCCTGGTTAGTACAATTGAGAAATCATTATTCTCGCAAGAGTTTTGTATGGTGGCGTTTCTTGACATTGAGGGCGCCTTTAACAATGTAAGGAAGGAGGCAATTCTGGAGGGATTGTCGCTACTAGGTGTGGATTACTCTATAAGTGGGTTAATCAATCATATGCTTGGGTACAGGATAGTTAACTCAGAGCTGGGGGAATCCACCATCAGGAGACGGGTGACTAGGGGAACCCCACAGGAGGTGTTCTGTCTCCTTTCCTCTGGAACATAGCAATCAATGAGCTGCTATTAAAGCTGGAGAGAGAAGGGATCGGAGTGATTGCTTATGCAGATAATGTAGCGATAGCTGTCTCTGGGAAATACATAAGCACAGTGGCGGAGGTAATCCAAAATGTCCTCCTAATTATAACGAGGTGGACCACCAAATGTGGACTGGCAATTCGCGCGTCTAAAACTGAATTGGTACTATTTACGAGGAAATATAAAATCCCTGTAGAAGATCCACCTCTCCTAAATGGCAACAGACTAGCTTTTACGGACAAGGCAAGATTTCTAGGCGTAATCTTGGACAGTAAGCTAAGCTGGAAGCCCAACATTCTGGAAAGAGTAAACAAGGCCAATATAGCTTTGTACTCGTGTAGGAACGCCATCGGAAAGAGATGGGGCGTGACGCCGGAGCTGGTACACTGGCTATACACTTCCGTAGTAAGACCGTGTGGTGGCCAGCTCTTGATAAAATAACATACAGGAAAAGGATTGAGAAGGTGCAAAGAACGGCCTACATGCTTATAAGCGGGGCACTGAGGACAACACCTACAAGTGCCTTAGAGGTCTTGTTTCACCTTCTCCCCGTGGACATTTACGGTAAGCAGATGGCGGCGATTACGGCCACTCGACTATCAGCCATATCTCAGTGGAAATGTCTTCAAATAGGACACTCGACGATAGTCAGATCGCTGAGGAAAGAACTGGCGAATCTAGACTATGTTACACCGACTCTGTGCTTCGAGAAAAGGTTCGGAACCACCTGCCCCTCAAGGGAATCCTGGATAAGCGGGTTGGCAGCTGAAACGGGAGCATTGCAGTTCTCTACGGATGGCTCCGAGCTAGACGGTTAAGTAGGAGCTGGAGTCTTCTGTGATAAACTAGAGGTAGATATAGCAGTTCGCCTCCCTGATCACTGCAGTGTGTACCAGGCAGAGGTGATAGCGATTGAAGAGGTCCTGAACTGGTTGAGATATAATGTGGTATCCTCGACTGATATCGCAATTTATGTGGACAGTCAGGCGGCAATCAAGTCGCTGGTTTCTGTTTCTCTAACGTCTAGAGTGGCGTTGGGTTGTCGCTCGTCTCTAAATGAGATGAGTGAGCATTTCAACATCCAGGTAGTCTGGGTCCCTGGCCACTCAGACATCATGGGAAACTGCAGGGCGGACGAACTAGCGTGGCACGGTACAACTCTCCAACTACTACCGGAAAGGACAAAGTTGGGAAGACCCATTAACGCACTCAAAACTGTGCTTAAAAAAGAGGCGGAAGCCTCTGCGAACAATAGGTGAACGAACACCCTCTCATGTAGAGTGGCAAGACAAGTCTGGCCAAAGCTGAACTTGAAACGCTCAAAGGCACTTATCTCCCTACGAAGACGTGAACTTAAAACGATCGTGGGGATACTCACAGGACACTGCCTTCTTGGAGAACATGCGAGAAGGCTGGGTCTGGAAGTAAATGACTTTTGCAGAAGCTGTAGGGACGAGGAGGAGGAAGAGACGTAAGTCCACCTCCTATGCTCATGCCCCCAAAGCCGGGCAAAAGACATGTATATTTGGATAAGTTTTTAATGAACTGCCATTCCTATCTCGAAAACTGTAATGTGCGAGACTTATTACGCTACGTAAGCAGCTCTAACTGGTTCTCATAGGGGAAAAAGATGAGTAAGATCCTGTGGTATCACAACGGACCGTTGCCGGTCTAAGTGTGCTGTAGCAGCCACTCAACCTAACCTAACCTAACCATGTATGTACATATGAGAAAATCCTCTCATACAAACGTGACCCAAAAATTGTTTTATCCCCATCATATGGAAATGACGTTAACACGGTAGATTGGTATTGTTATGATCTATCTGGTCATATATGCCACTATACGGATTTATCTCTAGGCTTGGTGGTATTGAATTTAAAAGATTGTTATTTTCATGTATGTACATATGAGAAAATCCTCTCATACAAACGTGACCCAAAGACTGTTTTATCCCCATCATATGGAAATGACGTTAACACGGTAGATTGGTATTGTTATGATCTATCTGGTCATATATGCCACTATCCTCTCATACAAACGTGACCCAAAGACTGTTTTATCCCTATCATATGGAAGTGACGTTAACACGGTAGATTGGTATTGTTATGACCTATCTGGCCATATATGCCACTATACGGATTTATCTCTAGGCTTGGCGGTATTGAATTTAAAAGATTGTCATTTTTATGTATGTACATATGAGAAAATCCTCTCATACAAACGTGACCCAAAGACTGTTTTATCCCCATCATATGGAAATGACGTTAACACGGTAGATTAGTATTGTTATGATCTATCTGGTCATATATGCCACTATCCTCTCATACAAACGTGACCCAAAGACTGTTTTATCCCCATCATATGAAAATGACGTTTACACGGTAGATTGGTATTGTTATGATCTATCTGGTCATATATGCCACTATCCTCTCATACAAACGTGACCCAAAGACTGTTTTATCCCCATCATATGGAAGTGACGTTTACACGGTAGATTGGTATTATTATGATCTATCTGGCCATAAATGCCACTATACGGATTTATCTCTAGGATTGGCGGTATTGAATTTAAAAGATTGTCATTTTTATGTATGTACATATGAGAAAATCCTCTCATACAAACGTGATCCAAAGACTGTTTTATCCCCATCATATGGAAATGGCGTTAACACGGTAGATTGGTATTGTTATGATCTATCTGGTCATATATGCCACTATCTTCTCATACAAACGTGACCCAAAGACTGTTTTATCCCTATCATATGGAAGTTACGTTTACACGGTAGATTGGTATTATTATGATCTATCTGGCCATAAATGCCACTATACGGATTTATCTCTAGAATTGGCGGTATTGAATTTAAAAGATTGTCATTTTTATGTATGTACATATGAGAAAATCCTCTCATACAAACGTGACCCAAAGACTGTTTTATCCCCATCATATGGAAATGACGTTAACACGGTAGATTGGTATTGTTATGATCTATCTGGTCATATATGCCACTATCTTCTCATACAAACGTGACCCAAAGACTGTTTTATCCCTATCATATGGAAGTGACGTTTACACGGTAAATTGGTATTATTATGATCTATCTGGCCATAAATGCCACTATACGGATTTATCTCTAGGATTGGCGGTATTGAATTTAAAAGATTGTCATTTTTATGTATGTACATATGAGAAAATCCTCTCATACAAAACTGACCCAAAGACTGTTTTATCCCCATCATATGGAAATTACTACATCGCCAAATTCATTCTCAATCAAAACATTCGGTCAAAGGGATTGAACCAAGGAATTATAAACCTAGATAGCTCACACAATGAAACACAAACCAGTGAACCATCGCTAGTCAAACTGCCCAAGATTCACATTCCATCTTTCTCAGTGGACTACTCGGAGTTGCGATCATTTCATGACTTTTTTACCACCACAATACACGAATCACCAAGTTTAAACGCGGTTCAAAAATTCCAATACTTAAAAGGTCTTCTTCGCGGAGATGCAGCCATATTACTACGTCACATCGCCGTAACCGAAGCTAATTACATAGGAACACTCAACAAATTGAGAGAGAGAGAGATATGACCGCAAAAAGTACATAATAAATTCGTTTATTCGGACCTTCATCGAGCAGCCAAGGAAACACACTTCCACAGTCGAAAACCTAAGGAGATTGATGGACACTTTGGATGAGGCAATAAGAGGATTGGAAGCACTGGGTAAAGAAAGCGAAACCCGAGATCCGTGGTTGATTTACATCTTGCTCCAAAAATTACATGATAAATCAAAAACGTTGTCGGCCGAACATTCTGCAGAAATTACTAATCCTGACTTTCCTGAATACATCAAATTCCTATCTCGCCGTATAGATGCATTAGAGACCATAACGACTACGAGTAAGAAAATTATCCTGAAACGAGAATTGAAAAGCCATGTTGCGCTGGAAAATAAAGTGGTTGGAGAGGCCAGTGAATCTATACCGGTAAAGGTCACCGTGTACAAATGCGAAATGTGTGGCGACAAGGACCACTCTATATTCCGATGCCCTAAATTTCATTCGTTAAACGTGGAAGCAAGGAAATCATTCATAGAGAGCGGAAGGAGATGTTTCAACTATCTGAGCAGTCGCCATCCAATTTTTAGATGCCCTTCTAGACGTCGCTGTATGGTTTGCAGAAAAATACATAACTCGCTACTTCATCAAGAGGAAACATCCTGCGAGGTTACGGACGAAAGCTCACACCAAAACAAGGGAGGAGCAAAACCAATTCAAAATCATCACGCACACAATACCATGCAGAGCCTTACTCGACTCAGGATCGCCAACCAGTTTTATCACCGAAGCCTGCGCTCAACGACTTCATCTACCGAGACGAAACGCTCGTATATCAGTGAGCGGATTAGGTGAATCTTAAGCAGGTACTTCCAAGGGTCTTGTGAACCTAGCGATAAAACCCAATTTTATCTTTTTTTGAATGTAATGTCAAAAATTACAACCGACATACCATCACAGAACGTAGTAAAAATTAAATCATATGTTGATTGTAAATTAGCTGATCCCGAGTACAATAAATCCAGCAAAATTGAATAAATCCAGCAAAATTACTCATTGGGGCGGACCATTTCTTCAACGTGCTTAAAAATGAACAAATGAGAACCAATGCAAATGAACCGATACTTCAAGGGACCATATTTGGATGGATTGTTGCAGGGCAAACGAGAATCCTCAATAACGACACCCTGTCATCACTACTAGCTGTGCGAAATTGAAGAATAAGAACTAGAAAATATTGATCGATCCTTGCGAAAATTTTGGTAGATCGAATCCCTTGAGAATACGAAAAATCATCTAACCCCAGAAGACCAGTTTTGCGAAACGTTGTAGAAACTTTGTAGAAACAACAAAAAGGAATGCCAATGGTCAATTAGTTGTGAGGCTTCCATTTAAAAAATCACCGCAGCAACTAGTAGGATCATTACAGTCTGCAATTCAAAGATTGTTAGCTATGGAGCGCCTTTTGTTCGAGAACCAACATTTGCCAGTCAAAACCAAAACTTCAGGCAAGAATACGAACAGTTAAATCACATGGTACAAGTTTCCCCATTGCACTCTACTAAAGCTCATCACTACTTGCCACACCATGGTGTGTTCAAAAACACCAACGACCGAGACAAAATTCGAGTAGTTTTTGATGGCTCATGCAAGGCAACTGCGAACGGTTCTTTAAATGATTGCTTAGCCGTCGGACCAGCAATACAACCTTCATTATATTCCATTGTTTTAAGATTCAGGGAACACAAAGTTGCATTCTCTGCAGACGTTGAGAAGATATACCGCCAAGTCATAGTATCGTCAAGGGACACGCGTTACCAAAGGATTGTCTGGCGTACGGATCAATCTCATCCCATTCGGCATTTAGAGCTTTTCACGGTCACATATGGCCTCTCATCTTCTTCATTTTAAACCACGAGAGCGTTAAAGCAGATTGCAGACGATTGTCGATACATATCACCAAAGGTATCTAGAGCCATAGCCGACTTAAGGACATTTAAGCCGAGGAAGCGCAAGAATTAATAGAAAAAATCGATAAAACACTGATCGGCTATGGATTCCATCTGAGAAAATGGAAGGCCAACGATACTTCAATACTGCCATTCGCACATGTAGAGCTTCATAACTCCGAGAATAAGAGCATTCAAGAACGTGATAACGAATTGACCAATCCTACGAAAGTACTAGGCATACATTGGAATCCTAAGTTCGATACATTCACATTTTTCACGAAGGTTACTGATATCATCCAATCAACAAAGAGAACAGCCCTATCCGAAGCGCGCCGATTGTTCGATCCTCTCGGTTGGGTATCGCCGGTAGTAGTAAGCTTTAAAATATTTCTTCAATCTCTGTGGGGAGAAAACTTAAATTGGGATGATCCACTACCACGTGATAAACAAGAGTTCTGGGACAAATTAAGGAACAGTTTAAAGTCAATTCAAACTATCTCAATCCCAAGATTCATCCAGACGACCAGATCTTCCAGAATCGACTTACATGGATTTTGCGACGCCAGTCAAACCGCCTATGCAACTGTAATCTACTTCAAAATAACTAACGACCATTCTGAGGATCGGATCAAACTTATAACATTATAAACGAAGGTAGCTCCAATTAAACAACTAACACTTCCACGGCTAGATCTATGCGCCGCAGTTTTACAAATCAATCTCATCAAGATCGTTCAAAGAGAAACGGGTCTGAATATAAACGAAGTATACACTTGGACCGACTCTCAAATCGTCCTCGATTGTATAAGAAGTCACCCTAAACGCTGGAGCACTTTTGTAGGAAATCGAACTGCTGCAATACTTTCTCACACATCAAGAAGCACTTGGCGACACGTTCCATCGGCAGACAATCCGGCTGATTGCGCGTCCCGAGGCCTAACACTAGAAGATCTAAAAGCACCCAAGTTATGGTGGAATGGTCCAAAATGGTTACCACAAGCAAAGGAATTTTGGCCACCTCAAAAGCAAAATTATGGACGATTCGACGAAGAATCAAAGAATGTAACCATTACCACACACGTTAACACTCATTCTAATAAATGGTTCGAGGAATTAACACACAATTATTCCTCGTTTCGTAAGCTACAAAGAGTGATGGTTTATATTAACCGATTCATCCACAACACTTCAATACGAAGTTACAGCCGAATTAGTAGTCGTCATCTACAACGAGAGGAATTATTTCGGGCATTACACATGATTTGCAAGCAAGAACAAAACCAGTTTTACCAAGACGAGGCAATCTTATTGAAAGCCAAGGGAGAAGTGAGCAGGAATAGCAGCCTAAAATCACTAAATCCGTTCATTGATGAGGAAGGCGTTCTACGTGTAGGAGGTCGTTTACAGAACAGTAAAAGTCCATATTCCACGAGACACCCGATTATATTACCTCCGAAGTCGCCGATTACCCAATTAATTCTCCGAGATCTACATCTGGAAAGCAAACATGCTGGTACATCATTACTGTTATCAATCGTACAACAAGAATATTGGGTCCCACATTGGAAGATCAAGGCAAAGGAAGTGATTCGAAAATACGCCAAATTCAAGGCCCAATGCCAGCAGCAATTGATGGGCAGTTTGCCACGATCTCGAGTCAATCTGTCACGTCCAATAAGCATACATTTATGCTTATTTATATGCCTCCAGCATAAAGGCAGTTCATTTGGAACTGGTCACGGATTTAACTAGCGAGGCTTTCCTGGGAGCACTGAAAAGATTCGTTGCTCGACGGGGAGTTTGCGCTGAACTACACTCCGACAACGGTACCAACTTCGTTGGTGCTGACCGCAAACTGATGGACACATTTAACAAACTCATTAAAGAATCAAATAATATTTCTAATTATCTTTCTAGAAATTATATATAATGGCATTTTATTCCACCGAGCTCACCGCACTTTGGGGCCTATGGGAGGCGACTATAAAATCAACGAAATTTCATTAGAAGAGAGTGATTCGAAATACGATTCTAACCATGGAAATGATGGTTACTCTACTAGCTGAAAAAGAGAGAATCCTAAACGCACGCCCGCTGTGCGCCATAAGTGAACCAGGACTGGATCCTCTAACACCATCACACTTTCTCATCGGGCACCAACACACAAAAATTGCCGAGCAAGACATATCTCACATGAAAACATCTCATCTTACTAGATGGTTAACCGTTCAACAGATGAGCCAACATTTCTGGAGAAGATGGTATGTGGAATATCTTACTTCTCTCCAACGACGCACTAAATGACAGACGTAACATGAACCAATAAAGGTAAACGACATCGTCTTAATCAACGACAAATATCTGCCAGTGAACAAATGGCTAATGGGCAGAGTAACAAAACTTCACCCGAAGCCGGATGGATTGGTTAGAGTTGTTACAAAAACAACCCGCCATAATGAATTAAAGCGTCTTGTGCACAAGTTATGCGTGCTCCCAATATCTCAGGATAATGCAGTCAACAAATAAGTTAATTCCGTCATTCACATTTTAATACTTTGATATCTATTGAACCGGCTGGTTCAAGGGCGGTGGCATGTTGAAGCGATTACGAAATAAAAATTATTCATCTTTATACATACCAGAAATATCATATCAGAAATACATAATCATCGTCATCGCACGTTGAATTGCGCACATAGTTAATAAATTTTGAATTGGATTATTTATGCGCGCGGTCGAGCGATTGCAACCAAAATATTGTCAAATGTAATGGTTGAAATATGCAAAATATTACTTACTTCACGAAAGATCGATCATTATCTTTTGTGCAGTCTTATTTTGGCTATTCAAAAGCAAACACAACAAATAAAATACATAAAATTAATTCTTGGAAACAAATAAATATATTAAAACAATACTTGGAGATTAATCCAACAATGCCAGTGGAGGTTTTTGCTAATGCATCAAAAACTACACGAAATTTCGATTTCAGGATGCCATGGTGTGGTTGAAAATTTCAGATATGATTTTGCATGTTCTGGACTTGCACCACATGACCCAATTATATGACCCAATTATATGTACTCTTGCATAAACTGTATGTATAAGCGTTTAAAATTGGTATCTTTTTGAAATCTTTTTTAAATAAATTTACAAAAAAGGCGTTGCAAAAATATTTTTCTATTCAAATTTCATTCATAAAAAAATAAATATATTTTTCTCATTTCCCTCCAAACACTTCCTAAGATCTATATTTTGAAACTTTTATTAAATAAACTCAACAATTCAAAAACAATTGTAGGCAATATATCGTCGAGGAAAACTAGACGGTGTTAAAAAAACAATGTAGCGACGACACGAAATTTTGTTTTAGGAAAAAAATACTGTTTTTGTTTTGTGTTGCAGCTGAATACAGAAATAATATTTTTTTAGAGAAATACACACACATGTATTACATAATCAATTTACACATTACACACATTCATATGTACCTATTTCATATGCCTATACATAAAGAATTCTCTATAAAATCCTAAAAATGAGTTTTGTAAATAAAAACAAATACATTATTATAGATAAATTTTTAATGAGTATAGTTCCTCAAAAACAAAAATAATGGAGATCAGATATAGAGTTCATTAGAATATCCAAATAATAATATGGTTTTTACAGGTAATTGTTGGCCCGTACCGAGTCAACAATCTGACACCGTATCAACCATCTGGCTTTTGATGCACTATTTTTGTTCCAACAAGCCAGCATACTTGCGATCCTTTTAGCTAAATAGTGATCAAATATCTCTCTCATTTCACGTCACTTAGTAAAATCACAAAGATATCATCTAGATGTACTTGAGGTTTGTTGATTTGTAGGAATAAAATGTTATGTTTCATTTTTAGGAAGAGAATGAGACTGCTTTCAAATTCGTTTCAAATATGTTATTTGAAAGAAATCTTTTCCACGACAATTTTTCCATTTTAAGTAATCGTCTTTTTTGGAGATGGTGCATAACACGACAACAGCTTTGAGTTAATGAGAACTCCAAGTGAATTATTATTTTAATCTGAATCACCTACGGAGATTTATTGCTTACCTATTAGACTTAGAAGATAGATCATCAATTAAGTCTTCATAAATACAAAATATTATCTTTTTTGTAGACTATATCTAGTAGTTTCAACAACTCTACGGTCTGTATTTGAGAATATTCAATTACATCTTATCACACATGTTCAGAAAGCGTTTTTCACCAAATATCTTGTAACAAATCTTAATGTAAACATTAACTATAGTTATTCGTTTATGATCGGAATAAAATACATAAATGTTTAAGCTGGTTAGAATGTTAAAGATTATGTTGGAGCTGATGCTAATGTACTTTTATTTTTATTATTTGAAAATTGACCTTTGAAGAGAGACCATTTGAAATTTTTTTCTTTCAATACTAAAATACAAAAGTTTATCAGAGGTCTTTGATGTTCGTAACATGGTCCTTCTGAAGACAGAATCCCAAACGTTTCAGTTGCTCGTACACAAACATTTGCAAGATGTAATTCATTTTAACATTTTTGTTCAAGTACTAACCAATACTTTCAACATCAACATACTCTGTTGTTGGAGCTTTCATGGAATTAAAGTTTGAGGATTGTTTTGTTAAAAAAAAAAATTTCGATTATAAATGTATCAGACTAACGTATTTTATTAATTTCCTTGAGCAATTTAATTCGACATCTACTCCAAGCAATTTTTGAAATGCACTATATCCATTATAATATGAGATTTTGTGCATTTTGTTTGATTCCAATGAAGTTAGGAAAAATTTAAATTTTCATCCTAAACTAAAACGATTTCAGACTCTTTTTCATGCTTTACTAAATATTCTTTGTACAGGTGTTGAAAGTTGTCCCATTCTAATTTGATTATTTTGCTGTCAATAAGTTTGATCACAGTTATATTCGCAAAGTGAATTACGATTACATTACTGCTGGGTGTATTATCGAAACTACCTACACCGCGAAGTTGAGGAAAAGGTTTTCTAGACCGCCTTGGTTTGTTTTATCTGTTTAAACATAATCGAGATCGTTAACTCGTCGATTAACATTATCTGAACATTGATAGTTAAGCAAATTCCTTAAGTAAATTTTTTGAAATAATTTTCATTATTAGAAACAATTTTAATTTGATTAGAAAACCTAAACTACTAGATAATTATAAATGTCATTTTCTTGTTTTAATAGTTTTTCTAACGGTGATTTAAAATTAAAATATCGGCAATTGAGACAATCAAAAATGTTGCTCAATCTTTCAACGAATTTCGATAGGGATAGTCGGTTGTTCGCCAAACAGAGAAGACGTGTTTTTTCTGCTCTGTTTTTGTTTTATTTATTTTTCTAAGTATGAAAATTTAATAATATAAATGGTGAAACCTGTAAATTTAAGATAAGTCACATTATATTTTTTAGTTTATATATTATTATATATGCTTTACATTGTGTATTGGTATTTGTTTTTTATATACATAATTGCAGTTGTTGAAAACACAAATACACATGCTATAGTCTTAATTTTAATGTCCTTGAAAAACGTTATAAATTTTTGTTAAATGTTATATAGCACGGTTTTTGTTTTATTCTCTATTCAAATGTTTCTATTATGTATTAACATGAACACCTGCAACGTCAAAAAAAATTCTCTTTTGTTTTATATATTTTGCTTATATATAATTATATACAAACATGATTTTGTTTTATATCTATGCACATGCATACATATATAATATATCAATGCATACAGTAAAACCTTCTTTGTGTATAACTGGTTTTGCTATTTGATGGTTATGCATATAATGCTCTAATATTCAATTATTTTATGAAAATTTAAATTTAATTTATGGCTGCACTATTATTAAGGTTTTACTGTAGTGCGATGTATATTAATGGTCAAAGGGACAGTTTTTATACAATAATCATATTACAATAATATAAATGGTCAGTAAAAATTACCTATTTATTGGTAAGATTTTAATTGGCTAGAGTGTTGAAGTTTTTACATGTCGATTCAACATGTTTGTGTAATATATTGGAAGTTAATCTGATCCATATTTAATTAAATGGTTTTTGATTATTATTAGCGGTTATTTATATTAAAAAAAAATTTATAGAAAAGGTTTGGTTTTATTTATTTATATAAGTGTAAATAAATATAATTCTTGATTAAAGTTAGTTGAGACTTACAAGGAAAGTTTACTTGATTTTAAAAAGAATTTGCATTATTTTGGAATGTAAAATGTTTTCAGATATCTCTTGATTTTCTCACAAACATATTCTAGGATTATGGTATCATCAGCGTGGTTGACTGGTACTTTATCTAGCATACCATATTAATTTAATTTATTGTTAATTTTTTCTATTGTATTGATTGAGAGTTTTGTATTTATGTTTTAACTATTATTGGTGTGCGGACTGGAAAAATGCATTTTCCAACGAAGAATTTTAATTGAAAAAATGATCATTTGTATAACGACTCGAATTGCACATCTTACAGCAGTGTTGCTTAATAACTGTACGTCGAATTCATTATTGCAAACGAATTAAAGTTTTCATCCGATTGGGCTGTAAATTTGATACGGATTGATTCAACACCGACATGTCGACAATGTCAAGATACGTGAAGATGCACAGCTCTACATACTACCCATTTTTTTGGTTTTGTATTAATATTATAATAAATTCTATTTATTATATTATAGTTTATAATAAATACTAATTAGTTACGTTGTTAACTCTAATTTAACAAATCAAAATATATGAATTTGTATCAGAGGTTTAAATAATTATTATCCTAAACCGCCAATTGTCAGTTAAGTTAGTACGCACACTGAAAAAAATATTTAATTTGTTATTACTCAGCAAAACTCTAATAACATAAAATATTTTGAAAATTATTATTATTTAAAATAATTATTTTGCCATCGAACATTTCTAAAAATATAATTAAACAAAAAAACTTTTATTTTGGTTTTTGGTCTGTTGGAAAATTAAAAACAAAACTAAATACCGAAAAATAGAACTATAGTAATAAAATTTGTTGCGTGGAAGAAAGTTTTATCGAATAAATTTGAACTTGTTAGATTTCGTTGTGTGAAAAAAAAATATCGACAAAAAATTGCGAGTAGAAAAAATATTTGTCGATAATTTAATTGAAAAGTCGCTAGATTTAGCGAATTGGAAACACTGAGCATAAGAGAATTTTTAAATGGATATATTTTTATTTATAATGTTTTGACGTGTAATTCCTTTATTATTTAAAATTTGAAAAATGTTTCAAATGAATTTGATTTAAAACTTTAAACCATAAAATAATTTTATTCCTAAATATGATTTGTAAAATCAGGAGATAAAAGTTTATAGATATTTGAGTGTAACACAAAACTGTATATTATTAAATAAAAAATATCTATAAATGATATAATTAATTTGGCATTTTTCTTGATTTAATTGTTCCATAAAATCTATTTTTTTAGTGTTCGAAAATTGTCCAAAGTTGCCATTATTACTATGCTCACTATTAGTTTTACAAAATTTCATTTATAACTCGAACCGTTTATTAGTTCGTACGGTGATAACATTTTAGGTGCTGGGGTTCGTTGCTTAACATTAGGATTCGGTCTGTCTTTGTACATCGATATATGTTTTGTTGCCGCTCCTTTCCGTTATCCACTTGATTTTCTTTTGTTGAACAAATTGAAATCAGTGTTTTCGGTTTTGCGCTCATCATTAATTGTGATCGATTCAGTTTGGTTGTATTTTGTGCTGGTTTTGTCTTCATTTGGTGCAGTTAAAATTGATAAATTCCGTTTCTGGTTGAGAAATTCTTGTAACTTTGGAATTAAAATTTTGCTGGTCGACTAACAGCTGGTTTTGTAATGTTTTTAATAATAGTTTTTGGATTATCCCGTAACCAATTAGGAGAGTTCCACCACATCTCATGCTATAATATTTCAGAACGTAGAATCCTTCGTGACGCACAATCAGCGGGGTTTGACTTAGTAGGAACGTGACGCCAGCCATTTCGTTGTGTGGTTGAAAATTTCAGATATGATTTTCCTTTTCCTGGACTTGCACCATATGACCCAATTGAATGTACTCTTACAAAAACTGTATGTGTAAGCGTTTAAAATTCGTATCTTTTTGGAATCTTTTCTTCATTGATATTTGACGACTTAGTGCTAAGCTTAAAGAATATCCAAGTTCCACCGTACTTTTTACAAAGGCAACTGGACCACAAATCTCCCTTCTGCTGTTCTATGAGTAGTTTCTACAAATAATTTTGCACACACTGCTTGCTCCGATGTCATGGTTATTGTGCCTGGAACTGTTTCAATCTCCCAAAATAATTTTAAAATTTCATAAACCCTTGTTTGTTCTGTTTCTATTTGTGCCGTGTTGCTCAAAACCATGTTTGTATTATCCAGGTCTAACTGGCCACCAACAACCCATCCAAATATGGTTTCTATAGCAACAATGTTGTACTCCTAAAATTAGATCAATTTCTTAGGTAACGTTGAAGTTGGGGTCAGCTAGAAATATATCATATTTGTCCAGGTTTATTTCGAAGGAATAGGAAGGTAATCTTGAACAAAGTTTCGCCATTATTAACGCTTCGACTTTGATTTGTTGATGATAATTTTGGCGGGCTCTTAACGTTAGAGTAGTCGTTTCCACCAAACGCCTCAAAATAATTAGATTCAGTTATAAAAATGTGCTTTAGAAGGTTAAACGCATCTCCTTTCAAGAACTTCTTCAGGTATTGAAATTTTTGTGCAGGTGACAAATTACTATTTTCATGAATGGTTTTAACGTACAAGGCAAAGAATGACTGCGATTCCGTATACTCACCTAAAAAGAGTTCGATATTGATCTTTTGTAGCCGAACATTAATTGAATGCGCCATTGTTGCATTCATGTTATTGTTGCCCGGATTTATAGTTTCATCTGGATTCTGTGCATTATACTCCCTTATATATCGGTTGAGTAGTGACTCAACAACATAAAATTGTTTCGAGATACCGATAATGGCACTTTCGTGACTTGGATCCAAGTCAAAAAGTAGGTTTTCAACATCTCTAAACTGCTTTAGTAACACCTTAGCACTTGCAGGCTTAGATTGAAACCCATCGATGTCTTTTTTATCGACTGCTGCAAGGAAATAATTATAGAGTTTGGTCATTTGTCACTTTATTGCTCCGCAATTGATTTTAAGAAATTTGAATTTAGCTTCTGAGTTAATTTTAACTTCTTGGACATCTATGATTCAACACAATTCACTTCACACTGCTTCACAAGATTTCGTAAACGCACAATATTGTGTCTCTGATAAAATCAAACGCACGCCTTGTCAGAGTTTTCAGATTCTTTTTGATACACAATGTATAGGCTTAAAACTTTAATAAAGGCTTCCAATTAAATTGTATATTAAAAAAATATATGTTTCACTTGTAATAAGTTGACCATGTGGTTATACTTGGCATCCAAAATTTCTTCCTTCTGGTAAGCAGCTTTCTCCAATTGACTAGTATTTACAGATGAATTGTTAAGAAGAATATCCAGCTCGAAGGATAATGTTTTTTTTTTTTTACGTTTAGTTTTAATTAGGTGCAGGACTGACCGTGCTCCTTCTAACTGTCAGAGCTCCTGCACCCAACGCGCGATCCTTCAAGTAAAGGTTGATAGCTGCCTTGAACTTGTGCATTTTATACTTCAACGGAAACTGAAAACCAGCCAACGAATTCCTTTTCTTAGATGTTCGATAAATAAATTCGCGCTTTGCGTCTTCAGTTCGAGGTTTCGGCAGCTTCACCGTAAACCTATGCGCATTAACCGTGCCTCGTATTACCCGCCCTGGCGTAACAAATGGTGATATTTTCTCCTTTAATTCTGCAGAACATTTACCATTTATTAATCTATAGAACACGGAGAGTTCTGCAACATCTCTGCGGTGTTGTAGGCTGTCTAGATCTTTC
Source organism: Tipula lateralis (assembly GCA_963932295.1). Taxonomy (NCBI): domain Eukaryota; kingdom Metazoa; phylum Arthropoda; class Insecta; order Diptera; family Tipulidae; genus Tipula; species Tipula lateralis. The sequence goes on along the minus strand of OZ010739.1, from coordinate 2,550,953 downwards.
GTGAGTCTGGGGTTTCGTATTATTCGGATGGCACGCCGCTGAACTCTATCCAGCAACTGGAGAGCAGTGCCATATGCTCCACCCCAAACCTAACAGCAATATTCTATACACGGTCTAATAAAGGTTTTATATATTTGGAGAACCTGATGCGATTTACAAATCCGAGTTTACGTGGCGATGATTTGGCTAATGCGATAATGTGTTCATTCCATTTTAAATTGTTGCTTATTTGAACACCAAGCAGACGAATTGGGTCACAACCCACGAGAACGTGTCCTTTTACCACAAAAGGGTATTCGTTGCGACTTCTTTTACGCGTGAATGTTCATATTTGTGTTTTTTCTCGTTAAATTTGACCTGATTTTCAACTCCCCACTGAAATATTGTACTCAAATCGGAATTAAGCGAAGTGACAACTTCCAGCCGTTTACCGTTTAACTGTGAAAGAGTAGGCTCGACCTCGAATGAAATAGAAGAGTGCAATGTTGCATCATCGGCAAAACTATGGATAGGGTTTACAGTGCTATCCAACAAGTCGTTATTGTATAACAAAAACAAAGTTGGTGACAAAACTGATCCTTGAGATACTCCGGCATTTGGGGAATGTGTCGTTGATGATCTCCCATTTAGCACAACGTTGATCTTCGGTCTTTGAGAAAGCTTTTTATCCACTGGATCGTCATCGAATCTTAGCCGTATGCCACAAGTTTACAAATGAGATTCTCATGCCAAATCTTGTCAAAAGCCTCGGATATATCCAAGGCGATTGCAAAGGCTTCTCCGTGTTGCTCAAGGGCGAGATTCCATTTGTTTGTAACATACGTCAAGAGATCGGTTGTGGAGCGGCTTTAGCGAAAGCCATATTGTTTATCTGAAATTATTTTATTAATCTCAAGATAATGCACCAGTTGTTGGTTAATGCACTTCTCAAAAACTTTAGCCATGGCTGACACAATTGATATTGGCCGGTAGTTTGAAGGGTCAGTTTTATCACAACCACGTTTAAGAACCGATTGCACCATCGCACTCTTCCAGGCGTTCGGGTATTTACCTTGCTTATAAGAAAGAAAAATTTTAGTTAATATTGGAGCCAAGTCACTGGCAAACTCCTTCAATATTCGAACAGGAATTCCGTCAGGTCCGGTGGCTTTATTAATGTCCATTGCCTTCAGGTTCCTGAAGACAATTTCCTCCGAGATGTTAACAGGATCCATTTTGGCGATATTCCATCTGGGACAACTAAGGTCGAGTTCGAAGTGATGACGCTTGTAATTGAGTCGGCCTGCAAATATGGATCCACCACCAAAGCACCATCTGCACATTTCAAGGCTGAAATAGATGTTTTAGAAATATTGGCAACCGATGCGACCATCTGGTAAAAGTTGCGTTTGGAGATTTTCAACTCGGAAGCCTTAGCGGCTTTCTTGTTGTCAGCTCTTTTCGCTTCCTTAGCACATATTTTTTACAGATGTTACGTGTGGCCTTATATTCTTCAAACGAAATTTCGTTACGCTTATATTTCTTGGGAGCAGATTTATTTTGTCTGGCTGCTTTCATTTATTCATTCCATGTAGAACGGTTTCGGTGAAATTGGAAACGGAGCCGTCTATTTGATTGTTATAAAAACAATGGCTATCCCACGGGAAATGTTGAAAAATTGACCGTAACCCATCATTGTCAGCCTCGTTAAAATGCCATAGACGCCTTGTCTGCTGTCTTAATTCTGGTGGTGTTGCGACAGATATTTTTACTGTTATCAGGTTGTGGTCAGAATTTCCAATTCCAGCCTCGACACGCGCTTCCATGGAATGCGGAATTGTTGTAAGACAAAGATCCAGAATATGACTGCTTGTAGAATGCGAAACAGCAAGCCACTCCGTCTGACACCCAGCACAGTTCGTATTTTGGTGACTCAACCATTCTTTATGGTGGGCATTAAAGTCACCAACCATAATTAATTCGCAGTAGGGATGTTGATTGCGAATGTCATCACATTTGTCTGACAAAACTTCGAAGAAATTCATAGTTTCTGAATCTGTTTGATTGGGGATCTATATAAACTAAATAAAAAAAGGATTTTATTAGGGAGGGCTATTTTAAGTACAATAGTTTGAGCGGTCTTTGAGAAAATTTCGTTCTTATGATGTCGAGCGTGCGGTATGTGGTCTTTAATGAATATGCACACTTCACGTTGCAACTCGAACGCTTGTTCGAACTGGTAGCGCTTGAAGTAGAATTCATTCTCGTAGATGTTATGAGATACTTTTGTTTCCGTTAGCACTAATATGTCGAGTCTGCGTGATTCGTGATGTTAATGTGCGCAATTTTTATTAGTCACGAGTCCACGGACATTGGCATAATGGATGGTAAGGCTATCAATTGTATCTTTACGAGGATTATGCCTCGCCCCGCGATCCGAAGAGGCATTTTTCGGGGATTTTTTAATTTAGCTACTCATGGTAAAATAAAATGATTTCTGCAACGTTTAACAATGATCTTTATTTGACTAAATAACTAAAGCTTATTTTTGTCTTGACTTGTTTACTTCTCTTCACTATAATTCTATCTGTCCACCAAAACCTAGTTCCTTGTCTAAAACCACGAAATTCCCAAAAACAATAACGAAACATTCATTTTATAAAATAACGAAATTATACTCGTAGGTGATATTCACTGCACCATAATTTCATAATTAAGCCTAATTACGATAAGTACCATAATCTATTACATATTGTTTACTATTTGAGTATTGAATTAATTGATTTGACATTAATAAACATTACACTTACATTACACAACATTTTCGTTACTTTTTAGAACGTGTTTAGAATTTACACCGATCATAAGCGTTTGACTAAAACAATTCAATCTAAAACTGAGGACTATCCTGGAGTTTCAAGATGCTTGTATTATTTTTGTCAATTTACAACGGATAGTAGACATGTGAGTGGTAAATATAATACAGTAGTGGATTGTTTTTCTCGCATTTATGATGACATCATTTTTTTGTCGTCCGTTGATGGAACTTTTGATTCTCACTTAATCGTAGATCGTAACAAAAAGCGGACTTTTAACTTCAGAATTTACTTTCTGGTTCCGGATGTCCTACCAAGTAGTAAAACCTATTTTAATTTCCTGGTTTGAAGATTTATTGCGAACCGCCCATACATTGCATCACCTCTTCGTAAGAACAGTTTTGAAACTTTACATTATGTCTCACACCCAGAGGTCCATGGAATCCGTAAATTGATTTCGAATCGTTATTTTTGGCCAAGTTTAATAAAGATGTTGACAATTGGTCATGATCTTGTTTAGCTTGCCAACGTTCGAAGACATACTAGGTCACCCTTAGATGAATTTAAAATTCCTTATGCCTATATGTTCATAGCCATATGGATGTAGTTGTTTCTTTGCCAACTTCTAACAATTATAACTATATACTTACAGCTTTTTTGATTTGGTTTAAAGCGTATTGTATGGCTGATAAACTATAGCAACGATTTTTGTGCATGATTGTTCTTCCGTTTTGGTGTACCTTCGACAATCTCAACCGATCAAGGAAGCTAGTTCGAGTGCAAGCTTTTTACAGAATTAATTAAACTTCTTTGCTCAAATCGTATACGTACCACTTTTTATCATCCTCAAGCAAATGGTTTGGTAGAGCGCTACTGAAATACCAATCATTTTATTTAGTAGTCAAGCAACGGTGAAGGAAGGTTTGAATTACTTAATGGCAGAATTAGTATATGGTCAAACCAATAATCATTTTATGTTATTTTTACTGAACAGTTTTACTATGAAATAATAAAATCTAAAGTCACGGAGTAGATTCTGCTGTATTACATAAGTATTTTTAAATTAAACTATTTTGCAATATTTTGTAAGATATACATAACTTAGATCTTGGTTTACCTCTGTTTGAGTTCAAAATTATAAGAAAACATATGCTACTATGTCGCAAATAGTGAGAACTCGCCATACAAAACTATAAACGAATCTGTCAAGAATTTATCTGGCGGAAATACTTTTTATGCGTGGATGTAGGCAGGTAATTCAAATACCTTTTCTTTAATGATAAATAATTATAATTTTATTTTAAAAACCAAATACATAAATACCGGGTCTTTCTTTTAGACTGAGACGATCAAATATCTCGAAAAATAGCCACTCTACGGAAAAAATGTCCATAATCAAAATTTAATCATACCGCGGGGGAAATACATTAGTGCAAAAAAATAGTACCCCACCCCCCGCTTTGAAGGTGGGGCGGGGATAACTTTTAAACTAATATAGGAAGCCATACTTTATATTGCAGATACAGATTCTACGACTAAAAGTACGTATGATTTGAATGAAATACTTTGTTCGGTTCATAGATGGCGTTGTAATCGACGAAATTCAATATTTTCAATTCCTTCTTCTTAAAACACACGCATAGAGCAGATAGGTGTTCCGAACTGGAGAATGCTGATTGGCGATTGCTGACTAGTAGATTAGAATTGTGATTGTCTTGTGATAGTAGTAGTTTAGTACCGACTGTCATGGTGTCTGTAACCGGGTCGCTCTTTCCTAACTAACATACCTTCCTATTCTTACCTATCATTTTATGTAAACGGCTGTAGGAATAGGCCCGGTGTTATCCGGGAATCTTGCCTAGCGCTTGATCCTACAGTCCTATCAATCAATCAATCAAGCATGATTATTTTGATTTAAGTATACAAAATTACTAAACTGATTATGTTTATTTTTATACTCAATATACTTACTTTCAATTTCAGTAAAAGCGTCATCCATGGCTAAATTATAACTTAACTGTACTCGTCTTGCATTTTATATCAAGGTGTGAGGCACTCGTTCTCCTAATCAATAGAATGTTAAAATAAAAATTGAAGTATAACTTATAAATTCTTTGTTAAACTATTGTTGGAATTTATTCTCACCAGAGCGAATCAAATTGTGCTGAACATATAAAGAAAGATAGCCACAAAAAAAATTAGTTTACATAAAAAACTTAATATGACCAGAAAGCATTTCAGTTTTTACAGGCCATTATTGGCCCGTACCGCGTCAACAATCTTACTCCATCGGTTCCGATCACGAGCTACGAGCCAGCTCTTCATACTTTCGCAAGCAACCAGAAGATGCCAGATCGCTCTCTACGCCGGTGAAGCCATCTGTAATGGTGACCATTTGTACTTGAAACATATGGTAACATTAGCAATAAATTAATCTATCAACCGTAAAGGAGGTCCCTCGCATAGCACGTGTCCGGCTAATGACTCACGGCGATGGGGTGGGATTAAATAACTTAAGGGTTCCTTTACTGTCATAATCAAGCTATGCAATGCCGGTTTGAATCAGTCCTATTCTAATTAGCCACTCACAATTCTTATGATTTAACAATTACTCATAATTAATATTTAATTATAAAAATAAAATATTAGAAGACAATAATATAACTTAAATAATTGAAAAGTAACAAAAAAAAATCCAAGCTTACACCACTCTCATTATGATGCACGAAATAACTCAATGATCAATGATCGTTAACATTACAGCAAATATTTCCATTCCAAATAAGAATATACACCAAAAGGTTTTATCCCACACAAATAAGTTGAAAATTATAAATTAAAACAATAATTTTATAATTTAGATTATAATAACATATTTTTATTAATTGATTGTTAAATTATTATTGTTTGTTAATTAGAATTTTAACAAATTGAAATGAATACACTAATTCACATAACCAAAACTTAATATTTATAAAAATATTCAAACTTAATATTATATTTATATTTCATCAATAGTCATTTTTCTATTGATTTCAAATTTGGGTATAACAGCAACTAATAAACTATGTTGCTCACCCGAAATTTCCAACATTAGTGATTGACATTCGCATCAATTAACGATTATCACCCAAGATTCTCTACTATCCTCCGTTAAAACCAACAATCACTTCAGGTATTAAAGAATAAACCTGTCATACATAAAAAAAATATACTTGTATTAATTTGCACTAAACGTCAAATACCGTCAGTACAGTACCATGTACTTAAGTTTAAGTTGTAAGGCAACATGTTGCAATACAACCCAATACGAATGAAAAAAAATAGAAATGCAGAGGTGGATACACTTCAGGTAGCGTCGCTTTGTTTTTGAACATATAGTTTGTGACGGCTCAAAAATCAGCCGTTACACATCGTCGTCGACAATGACCTCTTCGCCTACCAAAAGGCGGCTCTCCCTTCAAAGATCGCTGTATCATTCGTTTCGGATCCGCACGCAGAACGTGACCGAGCAAGCTTACTCGCGTCCTTTGATTTCATGTACGATATCAGGAATTTGCATTAAATTCCTGATCTCGTGGTCAAAACGAACTCGGTATGTGCCATCAACGTCGCGTTTTGGGCCATATATCACACGCATGATTCTTCTCTCGAATGTTAGAAGTCATCTTTCGTACTCACCCGTCAGGGTCCAACTCTCACATCCATACATGACAACGGGTCTGCGATCAACGCTCTGTACAATTTTAGCTTATCCGTATTTGCAAAATATTTTGATTGCACCCGTGGACGTAGAGGATATAAAGCCTGATTGTCGGCGGCAAGCCGAACTTTGATATCGTCGCCCACACTATCATCGTGAGTAATGAGAGATCCAATGAATCGTGAGTAATGAATCTCATTACTCCTTCAAACGTGTGGTTAACACTACTGAAATCACGTGCGTCTTGGTCTCGAAAACCCGAGATTAGATATTTGGTTTTTGAACTCATTGATTTTGAGACAAACACAAGCTGAAAACTGTTTCAGTGGATCAAGTATCTCTTTCACTCCGTTGCCATTTAACCCAATCACACAGATATCATCTGCATACGAAAGAAGTTGATTGGATTGTCGGAATAAGATATTGTCTTGAGGTGTTTCACTTTTACGAAGAATGTATTCCAACATGAGATTAAAAAGTATCGGGGACAGCACATATCCTTGTCGAACACCAATAGTAATTGCAAATGTTTGTTACGGTCGCCCGATGAAATGTATATTCTCGCTAATGTTTTTGATGATACAATTTTCAAACAAATATTATAATTTCGGGTTATGCTGTAAACCCATCCTTAATAATTATGGTAAATTGGTGTATTAGTTATTGAATTGGCAATAGGTAATAGATCTTAATAATTGCGAAAAAAAAGTGAAAGCGAAAAAGGTGGAAAAAAAAATGGGAGAATAAATGTGGACAAGAAGATGGTCGCATAAGTCAAAAGTCAAGAAAAAATAAAATAAAACAAATCGTTTGGAATTATAATTATTATTGTACAATCGGTATTGAATTTAAAAGGTTGTCATTTTTATGTATGTACATATGAGAAAATCCTCTCATACAAAAGTGACCCAAAGACTGTTTTATCCCCATCATATGGAAATGACGTTTACACGGTAGATTGGTATTGTTATGATCTATCTGGCCATATATGCCACTATACGGATTTATCTCTAGGCTTGGCGGTATTGAATTTAAAAGATTGTCATTTTTATGTATGTACATATGAGAAAATCCTCTCATACAAACGTGACCCAAACAATATTTTATCCCCATCATATGGAAATGACGTTTACACCATTATAGTAGATTGGTATTGTTATGATCTATCTGGCCATATATGCCACTATACGGATTTATCTCTAGGCTTGGCGGTATTGAATTTAAAAGATTGTCATTTTTATGTATGTACATATGAGAAAATCCTCTCATACAAACGTGACCCAAAGACTGTTTTATCCCCATCATATGGAAATGGCGTTTAAACAGTAGATTGGTATTGTTATGACTTATCTGGCCCTATATGCCACTATACGGATTTATCTCTAGGCTTGGCGGTATTGAATTTAAAAGATTGTCATTTTTATGTATGTACATATGAGAAAATCCTCACATACAAACGTGACCCAAAGACTGTTTTATCCCCATCATATGGAAATGGCGTTTACACGGTAGATTGGTATTGTTATGACTTATTTGGCCATATATGCCACTATACGGATTTATCTCTAGGATTGGCGGTATTGAATTTAAAAGATTGTGATTTTTATGTATGCACATATGAGAAAATCCTCTCATACAAAAGTGACCCAAAGACTGTTTTATCCCCATCATATGGAAATGGCGTTTACACGGTAGATTGGTATTGTTATGATCTATCTGGCCATATATGCCACTATACGGATTTATCTCTAGGCTTGGCGGTATTGAATTTAAAAGATTGTCATTTTTATGTATGTACATATGAGAAAATCCTCTCATACGAAAGTGACCCAAAGACTGTTTTATCCCCATCATATGATAATGGCGTTTACACGGTAGATTGGTATTGTTATGACTTATCTGGCCATATATGCCACTATTCGGATTTATCTCTAGGATTGGCGGTATTGAATTTAAAAGATTGTCATTTTTATGTATGTACATATGAGAAAATCCTCCCATACAAAAGTGACCCAAAGACTGTTTTATCCCCATCATATGGAAATGGTGTTTACACCATTATAGTAGATTGGTATTGTTATGATATATCTGGCCATATATGCCACTATACGGATTTATCTCTAGGCTTGGCGGTATTGAATTTAAAAGATTGTCATTTTTATGTATGTACATATGCGAAAATCCTCTCATACAAAAGTGACCCAAAGACTGTTTTATCCCCATCATATGGAAATGACGTTTACACGGTAGATTGGTATTGTTATGACCTATCTGGCCATATATGCCACTATTCGGATTTATCTCTAGGCTTGGCGGTATTGAGTTTAAAAGATTGTCATTTTTATGTATGTCCATATGAGAAAATCCTCTCATACAAAAGTGACCCAAAGACTGTTTTATCCCCATCATATGGAAATGACGTTTACACGGTAGATTGGTATTGTTATGACCTATCTGGCCATATATGCCACTATACGGATTTATCTCTAGGATTGGCGGTATTGAATTTAAAAGATTGTCATTTTTATGTATGTACATATGAGAAAATCCTCTCATACAAACGTGACCCAAAGACTGTTTTATCCCCATCATATGGAAATGGTGTTTACACCATTATAGTAGATTGGTATTGTTATGATCTATCTGGCCATATATGCCACTATACGGATTTATCTCTAGGCTTGGCGGTATTGAATTCAAAAGATTGTCATTTTTATGTATGTACATATGAGAAAATCCTCTCATACAAAAGTGACCCAAAGACTGTTTTATCCCCATCATATGGAAATGGTGTTTACACCATTATAGTAGATTGGTATTGTTATGATATATCTGGCCATATATGCCACTATACGGATTTATCTCTAGGCTTGGCGGTATTGAATTTAAAAGATTGTAATTTTTATGTATGTACATATGCGAAAATCCTCTCATACAAAAGTGACCCAAAGACTGTTTTATCCCCATCATATGGAAATGACGTTTACACGGTAGATTGGTATTGTTATGACCTATCTGGCCATATATGCCACTATACGGATTTATCTCTAGGCTTGGCGGTATTGAGTTTAAAAGATTGTCATTTTTATGTATGTACATATGAGAAAATCCTCTCATACAAACGTGACCCAAAGACTGTTTTATCCCCATCATATGGAAATGACGTTTACACGGTAGATTGGTATTGTTATGACCTATCTGGCCATATATGCCACTATACGGATTTATCTCTAGGCTTGGCGGTATTGAGTTTAAAAGATTGTCATTTTTATGTATGTCCATATGAGAAAATCCTCTCATACAAAAGTGACCCAAAGACTGTTTTATCCCCATCATATGGAAATGACGTTTACACGGTAGATTGGTATTGTTATGACCTATCTGGCCATATATGCCACTATACGGATATATCTCTAGGATTGGCGGTATTGAATTTAAAAGATTGTCATTTTTATGTATGTACATATGAGAAAATCCTCTCATACAAAAGTGACCCAAAGACTGTTTTATCCCCATCATATGGAAATGGTGTTTACACCATTATAGTAGATTGGTATTGTTATGATCTATCTGGCCATATATGCCACTATACGGATTTATCTCTAGGATTGGCGGTATTGAGTTTAAAAGATTGTCATTTTTATGTATGTACATATGAGAAAATCCTCTCATACAAAAGTGACCCAAAGTCTGTTTTATCCCCATCATATGGAAATGGTGTTTACACCATTATAGTAGATTGGTATTGTTATGATCTATCTGGCCATATATGCCACTATACGGATTTATCTCTAGGATTGGCGGTATTGAATTTAAAAGATTGTCATTTTTATGTATGTACATATGAGAAAATCCTCTCATACAAAAGTGACCCAAAGACTGTTTTATCCCCATCATATGGAAATGGTGTTTACACCATTATAGTAGATTGGTATTGTTATGATCTATCTGGCCATATATGCCACTATTCGGATTTATCTCTAGGATTGGCGGTATTGAATTCAAAAGATTGTCATTTTTATGTATGTACATATGAGAAAATCCTCTCATACAAAAGTGACCCAAAGACTGTTTTATCCCCATCATATGGAAATGACGTTTACACGGTAGATTGGTATTGTTATGATCTATCTGGCCATATATGCCACTATACGGATTTATCTCTAGGATTGGCGGTATTGAATTTAAAAGATTGTCATTTTTATGTATGTACATATGAGAAAATCCTCTCATACAAAAGTGACCCAAAGACTGTTTTATACCCATCATATGGAAATGGTGTTTACACCATTATAGTAGATTGGTATTGTTATGACCTATCTGGCCATATATGCCACTATTCGGATTTATCTCTAGGCTTGGCGGTATTGAATTCAAAAGATTGTCATTTTTATGTATGTACATATGAGAAAATCCTCTCATACAAAAGTGACCCAAAGACTGTTTTATCCCCATCATATGGAAATGACGTTTACACGGTAGATTGGTATTGTTATGATCTATCTGGCCATATATGCCACTATACGGATTTATCTCTAGGATTGGCGGTATTGAATTTAAAAGATTGTCATTTTTATGTATGTACATATGAGAAAATCCTCTCATATAAAAGTGACCCAAAGACTGTTTTATCCCCATCATATGGAAATGACGTTTACACGGTAGATTGGTATTGTTATGATCTATCTGGCCATATATGCCACTATTCGGATTTATCTCTAGGATTGGCGGTATTGAATTCAAAAGATTGTCATTTTTATGTATGTACATATGAGAAAATCCTCTCATACAAAAGTGACCCAAAGACTGTTTTATCCCCATCATATGGAAATGACGTTTACACGGTAGATTGGTATTGTTATGATCTATCTGGCCATATATGCCACTATACGGATTTATCTCTAGGATTGGCGGTATTGAATTTAAAAGATTGTCATTTTTATGTATGTACATATGAGAAAATCCTCTCATATAAAAGTGACCCAAAGACTGTTTTATCCCCATCATATGGAAATGACGTTTACACGGTAGATTGGTATTGTTATGACCTATCTGGCCATATATGCCACTATACGGATTTATCTCTAGGATTGGCGGTATTGAGTTTAAAAGATTGTCATTTTTATGTATGTACATATGAGAAAATCCTCTCATACAAAAATGACCCAAAGACTGTTTTACCCCCATCATATGGAAATGATGTTTACACGGTAGATTGGTATTGTTATGACCTATCTGGCCATATATGCCACTATACGGATTTATCTCTAGGATTGGCGGTATTGAGTTTAAAAGATTGTCATTTTTATGTATGTACATATGAGAAAATCCTCTCATACAAAAGTGACCCAAAGACTGTTTTATCCCCATCATATGGAAATGGTGTTTACACCATTATAGTAGATTGGTATTGTTATGACCTATCTGGCCATATATGCCACTATACGGATTTATCTCTAGGCTTGGCGGTATTGAATTTAAAAGATTGTCATTTTTATGTATGTACATATGAGAAAATCCTCTCATACAAAAGTGACCCAAAGACTGTTTTATCCCCATCATATGGAAATGGCGTTTACACGGTAGATTGGTATTGTTATGACCTACCTGGCCATATATGCCACTATACGGATTTATCTCTAGGATTGGCGGTATTGAATTTAAAAGATTGTCATTTTTATGTATGTACATATGCGAAAATCCTCTCATACAAAAGTGACCCAAAGACTGTTTTATCCTCATCATATGGAAATGACGTTTACACGGTAGATTGGTATTGTTTTGACCTACCTGGCCATATATGCCACTATTCAGATTTATCTCTAGGCTTGGCGGTATTGAGTTTAAAAGATTGTCATTTTTATGTATGTACATATGAGAAAATCCTCTCATACAAAAGTGACTCAAAGACTGTTTTATCCCCATCATATGGAAATGGTGTTTACATTATTATAGTATATTGGTATTGTTGTGATCTATCTGGCCATATATATCACTATACGGATTTATCTCTAGGCTTGGCGGTATTGAATTTAAAAGATTGTCATTTTTATGTATGTACATATGAGAAAATCCTCTCATACAAAAGTGACCCAAAGACTGTTTTATCCCCATCATATGGAAATGACATTTACACGGTAGATTGGTATTGTTATGATCTATCTGGCCATATATGCCACTATACGGATTTATCTCTAGGCTTGGCGGTATTGAATTTGATCTCTAGGCTTGGCGGTATTGAGTTTAAAAGATTGTCATTTTTATGTATGTACATATGAGAAAAACCTCTCATACAAAAGTGACTCAAAGACTGTTTTTTCTCCATCATATGGAAATGACGTTTACACGCTAGATTGGTATTGTTATGAACTATCTGGCCATATATGCCACTATACGGATTTATCTCTAGGATTGGCGGTATTGAATTTAAAAGATTGTCATTTTTATGTATGTACATATGAGAAAATCCTCTCATACAAACGTGACCCAAAGACTGTTTTATCCCCATCATATGGAAATGACGTTTACACGGTAGATTGGTATTGTTATGACCTACCTGGCCATATATGCCACTATACGGATTTATCTCTAGGCTTGGCGGTATTGAGTTTAAAAGATTGTCATTTTTATGTATGTACATATGCGAAAATCCTCTCATACAAAAGTGACCCAAAGACTGTTTTATCCTCATCATATGGAAATGACGTTTACACGGTAGATTGGTATTGTTTTGACCTACCTGGCCATATATGCCACTATTCAGATTTATCTCTAGGCTTGGCGGTATTGAGTTTAAAAGATTGTCATTTTTATGTATGTACATATGAGAAAATCCTCTCATACAAAAGTGACTCAAAGACTGTTTTATCCCCATCATATGGAAATGGTGTTTACATTATTATAGTATATTGGTATTGTTGTGATCTATCTGGCCATATATATCACTATACGGATTTATCTCTAGGCTTGGCGGTATTGAATTTAAAAGATTGTCATTTTTATGTATGTACATATGAGAAAATCCTCTCATACAAAAGTGACCCAAAGACTGTTTTATCCCCATCATATGGAAATGACATTTACACGGTAGATTGGTATTGTTATGACCTACCTGGCCATATATGCCACTATACGGATTTATCTCTAGGATTGGCGGTATTGAGTTTAAAAGATTGTCATTTTTATGTATGTACATATGAGAAAATCCTCTCATACAAAAGTGACCCAAAGACTGTTTTATCCCCATCATATGGAAATGGTGTTTACACCATTATAGTAGATTGGTATTGTTATGACCTATCTGGCCATATATGCCACTATACGGATTTATCTCTAGGCTTGGCGGTATTGAATTTAAAAGATTGTCATTTTTATGTATGTACATATGAGAAAATCCTCTCATACAAAAGTGACCCAAAGACTGTTTTATCCCCATCATATGGAAATGGCGTTTACACGGTAGATTGGTATTGTTATGACCTACCTGGCCATATATGCCACTATACGGATTTATCTCTAGGATTGGCGGTATTGAATTTAAAAGATTGTCATTTTTATGTATGTACATATGCGAAAATCCTCTCATACAAAAGTGACCCAAAGACTGTTTTATCCTCATCATATGGAAATGACGTTTACACGGTAGATTGGTATTGTTTTGACCTACCTGGCCATATATGCCACTATTCAGATTTATCTCTAGGCTTGGCGGTATTGAGTTTAAAAGATTGTCATTTTTATGTATGTACATATGAGAAAATCCTCTCATACAAAAGTGACTCAAAGACTGTTTTATCCCCATCATATGGAAATGGTGTTTACATTATTATAGTATATTGGTATTGTTGTGATCTATCTGGCCATATATATCACTATACGGATTTATCTCTAGGCTTGGCGGTATTGAATTTAAAAGATTGTCATTTTTATGTATGTACATATGAGAAAATCCTCTCATACAAACGTGACCCAAAGACTGTTTTATCCCCATCATATGGAAATGACGTTTACACGGTAGATTGGTATTGTTATGACCTACCTGGCCATATATGCCACTATACGGATTTATCTCTAGGCTTGGCGGTATTGAGTTTAAAAGATTGTCATTTTTATGTATGTACATATGCGAAAATCCTCTCATACAAAAGTGACCCAAAGACTGTTTTATCCTCATCATATGGAAATGACGTTTACACGGTAGATTGGTATTGTTTTGACCTACCTGGCCATATATGCCACTATTCAGATTTATCTCTAGGCTTGGCGGTATTGAGTTTAAAAGATTGTCATTTTTATGTATGTACATATGAGAAAATCCTCTCATACAAAAGTGACTCAAAGACTGTTTTATCCCCATCATATGGAAATGGTGTTTACATTATTATAGTATATTGGTATTGTTGTGATCTATCTGGCCATATATATCACTATACGGATTTATCTCTAGGCTTGGCGGTATTGAATTTAAAAGATTGTCATTTTTATGTATGTACATATGAGAAAATCCTCTCATACAAAAGTGACCCAAAGACTGTTTTATCCCCATCATATGGAAATGACATTTACACGGTAGATTGGTATTGTTATGACCTACCTGGCCATATATGCCACTATACGGATTTATCTCTAGGATTGGCGGTATTGAGTTTAAAAGATTGTCATTTTTATGTATGTACATATGAGAAAATCCTCTCATACAAAAGTGACCCAAAGACTGTTTTATCCCCATCATATGGAAATGGTGTTTACACCATTATAGTAGATTGGTATTGTTATGACCTATCTGGCCATATATGCCACTATACGGATTTATCTCTAGGCTTGGCGGTATTGAATTTAAAAGATTGTCATTTTTATGTATGTACATATGAGAAAATCCTCTCATACAAAAGTGACCCAAAGACTGTTTTATCCCCATCATATGGAAATGGCGTTTACACGGTAGATTGGTATTGTTATGACCTACCTGGCCATATATGCCACTATACGGATTTATCTCTAGGATTGGCGGTATTGAATTTAAAAGATTGTCATTTTTATGTATGTACATATGCGAAAATCCTCTCATACAAAAGTGACCCAAAGACTGTTTTATCCTCATCATATGGAAATGACGTTTACACGGTAGATTGGTATTGTTTTGACCTACCTGGCCATATATGCCACTATTCAGATTTATCTCTAGGCTTGGCGGTATTGAGTTTAAAAGATTGTCATTTTTATGTATGTACATATGAGAAAAACCTCTCATACAAAAGTGACTCAAAGACTGTTTTTTCTCCATCATATGGAAATGACGTTTACACGCTAGATTGGTATTGTTATGAACTATCTGGCCATATATGCCACTATACGGATTTATCTCTAGGATTGGCGGTATTGAGTTTAAAAGATTGTCATTTTTATGTATGTACATATGAGAAAATCCTCTCATACAAAAGTGACCCAAAGACTGTTTTATCCCCATCATATGGAAATGGTGTTTACACCATTATAGTAGATTGGTATTGTTATGACCTATCTGGCCATATATGCCACTATACGGATTTATCTCTAGGCTTGGCGGTATTGAATTTAAAAGATTGTCATTTTTATGTATGTACATATGAGAAAATCCTCTCATACAAAAGTGACCCAAAGACTGTTTTATCCCCATCATATGGAAATGGCGTTTACACGGTAGATTGGTATTGTTATGACCTACCTGGCCATATATGCCACTATACGGATTTATCTCTAGGATTGGCGGTATTGAATTTAAAAGATTGTCATTTTTATGTATGTACATATGCGAAAATCCTCTCATACAAAAGTGACCCAAAGACTGTTTTATCCTCATCATATGGAAATGACGTTTACACGGTAGATTGGTATTGTTTTGACCTACCTGGCCATATATGCCACTATTCAGATTTATCTCTAGGCTTGGCGGTATTGAGTTTAAAAGATTGTCATTTTTATGTATGTACATATGAGAAAATCCTCTCATACAAAAGTGACTCAAAGACTGTTTTATCCCCATCATATGGAAATGGTGTTTACATTATTATAGTATATTGGTATTGTTGTGATCTATCTGGCCATATATATCACTATACGGATTTATCTCTAGGCTTGGCGGTATTGAATTTAAAAGATTGTCATTTTTATGTATGTACATATGAGAAAATCCTCTCATACAAACGTGACCCAAAGACTGTTTTATCCCCATCATATGGAAATGACGTTTACACGGTAGATTGGTATTGTTATGACCTACCTGGCCATATATGCCA
The DNA here is from genome assembly GCA_963932295.1 of Tipula lateralis. Taxonomy (NCBI): domain Eukaryota; kingdom Metazoa; phylum Arthropoda; class Insecta; order Diptera; family Tipulidae; genus Tipula; species Tipula lateralis. The sequence continues at coordinate 2,534,181 of OZ010739.1, read as the reverse complement.
CTATACGGATTTATCTCTAGGCTTGGCGGTATTGAGTTTAAAAGATTGTCATTTTTATGTATGTACATATGAGAAAATCCTCTCATACAAAAGTGACCCAAAGACTGTTTTATCCCCATCATATGGAAATGACATTTACACGGTAGATTGGTATTGTTATGATCTATCTGGCCATATATGCCACTATACGGATTTATCTCTAGGCTTGGCGGTATTGAATTTGATCTCTAGGCTTGGCGGTATTGAGTTTAAAAGATTGTCATTTTTATGTATGTACATATGAGAAAAACCTCTCATACAAAAGTGACTCAAAGACTGTTTTTTCTCCATCATATGGAAATGACGTTTACACGCTAGATTGGTATTGTTATGAACTATCTGGCCATATATGCCACTATACGGATTTATCTCTAGGATTGGCGGTATTGAATTTAAAAGATTGTCATTTTTATGTATGTACATATGAGAAAATCCTCTCATACAAACGTGACCCAAAGACTGTTTTATCCCCATCATATGGAAATGACGTTTACACGGTAGATTGGTATTGTTATGACCTACCTGGCCATATATGCCACTATACGGATTTATCTCTAGGCTTGGCGGTATTGAGTTTAAAAGATTGTCATTTTTATGTATGTACATATGCGAAAATCCTCTCATACAAAAGTGACCCAAAGACTGTTTTATCCTCATCATATGGAAATGACGTTTACACGGTAGATTGGTATTGTTTTGACCTACCTGGCCATATATGCCACTATTCAGATTTATCTCTAGGCTTGGCGGTATTGAGTTTAAAAGATTGTCATTTTTATGTATGTACATATGAGAAAATCCTCTCATACAAAAGTGACTCAAAGACTGTTTTATCCCCATCATATGGAAATGGTGTTTACATTATTATAGTATATTGGTATTGTTGTGATCTATCTGGCCATATATATCACTATACGGATTTATCTGTAGGATTGGCGGTATTGAATTTAAAAGATTGTCATTTTTATGTATGTACATATGAGAAAATCCTCTCATACAAAAGTGACCCAAAGACTGTTTTATCCCCATCATATGGAAATGACATTTACACGGTAGATTGGTATTGTTATGACCTACCTGGCCATATATGCCACTATACGGATTTATCTCTAGGATTGGCGGTATTGAGTTTAAAAGATTGTCATTTTTATGTATGTACATATGAGAAAATCCTCTCATACAAAAGTGACCCAAAGACTGTTTTATCCCCATCATATGGAAATGGTGTTTACACCATTATAGTAGATTGGTATTGTTATGACCTATCTGGCCATATATGCCACTATACGGATTTATCTCTAGGCTTGGCGGTATTGAATTTAAAAGATTGTCATTTTTATGTATGTACATATGAGAAAATCCTCTCATACAAAAGTGACCCAAAGACTGTTTTATCCCCATCATATGGAAATGGCGTTTACACGGTAGATTGGTATTGTTATGACCTACCTGGCCATATATACCACTATACGGATTTATCTCTAGGATTGGCGGTATTGAATTTAAAAGATTGTCATTTTTATGTATGTACATATGCGAAAATCCTCTCATACAAAAGTGACCCAAAGACTGTTTTATCCTCATCATATGGAAATGACGTTTACACGGTAGATTGGTATTGTTTTGACCTACCTGGCCATATATGCCACTATTCAGATTTATCTCTAGGCTTGGCGGTATTGAGTTTAAAAGATTGTCATTTTTATGTATGTACATATGAGAAAATCCTCTCATACAAAAGTGACTCAAAGACTGTTTTATCCCCATCATATGGAAATGGTGTTTACATTATTATAGTATATTGGTATTGTTGTGATCTATCTGGCCATATATATCACTATACGGATTTATCTCTAGGCTTGGCGGTATTGAATTTAAAAGATTGTCATTTTTATGTATGTACATATGAGAAAATCCTCTCATACAAAAGTGACCCAAAGACTGTTTTATCCCCATCATATGGAAATGACATTTACACGGTAGATTGGTATTGTTATGATCTATCTGGCCATATATGCCACTATACGGATTTATCTCTAGGCTTGGCGGTATTGAATTTGATCTCTAGGCTTGGCGGTATTGAGTTTAAAAGATTGTCATTTTTATGTATGTACATATGAGAAAATCCTCTCATACAAAAGTGACTCAAAGACTGTTTTTTCTCCATCATATGGAAATGACGTTTACACGCTAGATTGGTATTGTTATGAACTATCTGGCCATATATGCCACTATACGGATTTATCTCTAGGCTTGGCGGTATTGAGTTTAAAAGATTGTCATTTTTATGTATGTACATATGAGAAAATCCTCTCATACAAAAGTGACCCAAAGACTGTTTTATCCCCATCATATGGAAATGATGTTTACACGGTAGATTTTTATTGATATGACCTACCTGGCCATATATGCCACTGTACGGATTTATCTCTAGGCTTGGCGGTATTGAATTTAAAAGATTGTCATTTTTATGTATGTACATATGAGAAAATCCTCTCATACAAAAGTGACCCAAAGACTGTTTTATCCCCATCATATGGAAATGGTGTTTACACCATTATAGTAGATTGGTATTGTTATGAACTATCTGGCCATATATGCCACTATACGGATTTATCTCTAGGATTGGCGGTATTGTATTTAAAAGATTGTCATTTTTATGTATGTACATATGAGAAAATCCTCTCATACAAACGTGACCCAAAGACTGTTTTATCCCCATCATATGGAAATGACGTTTACACGGTAGATTGATATTGTTATGACCTATCTGGCCATATATGCCACTATACGGATTTATCTCTAGGCTTGGCGGTATTGAGTTTAAAAGATTGTCATTTTTATGTATGTACATATGAGAAAATTCTCTCATACAAACGTGACCCAAAGACTGTTTTATCCCCATCATATGGAAATGACGTTTACACGGTAGATTGGTATTGTTATGACCTACCTGGCTATATATGCCACTATACGGATTTATCTCTAGGCTTGGCGGTATTGAGTTTAAAAGATTGTCATTTTTATGTATGTACATATGAGAAAATTCTCTCATACAAAAGTGACCCAAAGACTGTTTTATCCCCATCATATGGAAATGACATTTACACGGTAGATTGGTATTGTTATGACCTATCTGGCCATATATGCCACTATACGGATTTATCTCTAGGCTTGGCGGTATTGAATTTGATCTCTAGGCTTGGCGGTATTGAGTTTAAAAGATTGTCATTTTTATGTATGTACATATGAGAAAATCCTCTCATACAAAAGTGACTCAAAGACTGTTTTTTCTCCATCATATGGAAATGACGTTTACACGCTAGATTGGTATTGTTATGAACTATCTGGCCATATATGCCACTATACGGATTTATCTCTAGGCTTGGCGGTATTGAGTTTATAAGATTGTCATTTTTATGTATGTACATATGAGAAAATCCTCTCATACAAACGTGACCCAAAGACTGTTTTATCCCCATCATATGGAAATGATGTTTACACGGTAGATTGTTATTGTTATGACCTACCTGGCCATATATGCCACTGTACGGATTTATCTCTAGGCTTGGCGGTATTGAATTTAAAAGATTGTCATTTTTATGTATGTACATATGAGAAAATCCTCTCATACAAAAGTGACCCAAAGACTGTTTTATCCCCATCATATGGAAATGGTGTTTACACCATTATAGTATATTCGTATTGCGATGATCTATCTGGCCATATATGCCACTATACGGATTTATTTCTAGGCTTGGCGGTATTGAATTTAAAAGATTGTCATTTTTATGTATGTACATATGAGAAAATCCTCTCATACAAAAGTGACCTAAAGACTGTTTTATCCCCATCATATGGAAATGACGTTATCACGGTAGATTGTTATTGTTATGACCTACCTGGCCATATATGCCACTGTACGGATTTATCTCTAGGCTTGGCGGTATTGAATTTAAAAGATTGTCATTTTTATGTATGTACATATGAGAAAATCCTCTCATACAAACGTGACCCAAAGACTGTGCTATCCCCATGGAAATGACGTTTACACGGTAGATTGGTATTGTTATGACTTATCTGGCCATATATGCCACTATTCGGATTTATCTCTAGGATTGGCGGTATTGAATTTAAAAGATTGTCATTTTTATGTATGTACATATGCAAAAATCCTCTCATACAAACGTGACCCAAAGACTGTTTTATCCCCATCATAAGGAAATGACGTTTACACGGTAGATTGGTATTGTTATGACTTATCTGGCCATATATGCCACTATACGGATTTATCTCTAGGCTTGGCGGTATTGAATTTAAAAGATTGTCATTTTTATGTGTGTACATATGAGAAAATCCTCTCATACAAAAGTGACCCAAAGACTGTTTTATCCCCATCATATGGAAATGATGTTTACATCATTTAAGTATATTGGTATTGTTATAAACTATCTGGCCATATATACCACTATACGGATTTATCTCTAGGATTGGCGGTATTGAATTTAAAAGATTGTCATTTTTATGTGTGTACATATGAGAAAATCCTCTCATACAAAACTGACCCAAAGACTGTTTTATCCCCATCATATGGAAATGGTGTTTACACCATTATAGTATATTGGTATTGTTATGATCTATCTGGCCATATATACCACTATACGGATTTATCTCTAGGATTGGCGGTATTGAATTTAAAAGATTGTCATTTTTATGTATGTACATATGAGAAAATCCTCTCATACAAAAGTGACCCAAAGACTGTTTTATCCCCATCATATGGAAATGGTGTTTACACCATTATGGTATATTGGTATTGTTATGATCTATCTGGCCATATATACCACTATACGGATTTATCTCTAGGATTGGCGGTATTGAATTTAAAAGATTGTCATTTTTATGTATGTACATATGAGAAAATCCTCTCATACAAAAGTGACCCAAAGACTGATTTATCCCCATCATATGGAAATGGTGTTCACACCATTATAGTAGATTGGTATTGTTATGACCTATCTGGCCATATATGCCACTATACGGATTTATCTCTAGGATTGGCGGTATTGAATTTAAAAGATTGTCATTTTTATGTATGTACATATGAGAAAATCCTCTCATACAAAAGTGACCCAAAGACTGTTTTATCCCCATCATATGGAAATGGTGTTTACACCATTATGGTATATTGGTATTGTTATGATCTATCTGGCCATATATACCACTATACGGATTTATCTCTAGGATTGGCGGTATTGAATTTAAAAGATTGTCATTTTTATGTATGTACATATGCGAAAATCCTCTTATACAAAAGTGACCTAAAGACTGTTTTATCCCCATCATATGGAAATGGTGTTAACATGATTTTAGTAAATTGGTATTGTTATGATCTATCTGGCCATATATATCACTATACGGATTTATCTCTAGGATTGGCGGTATTGAATTTAAAAGATTGTCATTTTTATGTATGTACATATGAGAAAATCCTCTCATACAAAAGTGACCCAAAGACTGTTTTACCCCCATCATATGGAAATGGCGTTTACACGGTAGATTGGTATTGTTATGACTTATCTGGCCATATATGCCACTATTCGGATTTATCTCTAGGATTGGCGGTATTGAATTTAAAAGATTGTCATTTTTATGTATGTACATATGGGAAAATCCTCTCATACAAAAGTGACCCAAAGACTGATTTATCCCCATCATATGGAAATGGTGTTCACACCATTATAGTAGATTGGTATTGTTATGACCTATCTGGCCATATATGCCACTATACGGATTTATCTCTAGGCTTGGCGGTATTAAATTTATAAGATTGTCATTTTTATGTATGTACATATGAGAAAATCCTCTCATACAAAAGTGACCCAAAGACTGTTTACCCCCATCATATGGAAATGGCGTTTACACGGTAGATTGGTATTGTTATGACTTATCTGGCCATATATGCCACTATTCGGATTTATCTCTAGGATTGGCGGTATTGAATTTAAAAGATTGTCATTTTTATGTATGTACATATGCGAAAATCCTCTCATACAAACGTGACCCAAAGACTGTTTTATCCCCATCATAAGGAAATGACGTTAACACGGTAGATTGGTATTGTTATGACTTATCTGGCCATATATGCCACTATACGGATTTATCTCTAGGCTTGGCGGTATTGAATTTAAAAGATTGTCATTTTTATGTGTGTACATATGAGAAAATCCTCTCATACAAAAGTGACCCAAAGACTGTTTTATCTCCATCATATGGAAATGACGTTTACACGGTAGATTGGTATTGTTATGAACTATCTGGCCATATATGCCACTATACGAATTTATCTCTAGGATTGGCGGTATTGAATTTAAAAGATTGTCATTTTTATGTATGTACATATGAGAAAATCCTCTCATACAAACGTGACCCAAAGACTGTTTTATCCCCATCATATGGAAATGGTGTTTACACCATTATGGTAGATTGGTATTGTTATGATCTATCTGGCCATATATGCCACTATTCGGATTTATCTCTAGGATTGGCGGTATTGAATTTAAAAGATTGTCATTTTTATGTGTGTACATATGAGAAAATCCTCTCATACAAAAGTGACCCAAAGACTGTTTTATCCCCATCATATGGAAATGACATTTACACGGTAGATTGGTATTGTTATGATCTATCTGGCCATATATGCCACTATACGGATTTATCTCTAGGCTTGGCGGTATTGAATTTGATCTCTAGGCTTGGCGGTATTGAATTTAAAAGATTGTCATTTTTATGTATGTACATATGAGAAAATCCTCTCATACAAAAGTGACCCAAAGACTGTTTTATCCCCATCATATGGAAATGACATTTACACGGTAGATTGGTATTGTTATGATCTATCTGGCCATATATGCCACTATACGGATTTATCTCTAGGCTTGGCGGTATTGAATTTGATCTCTAGGCTTGGCGGTATTGAGTTTAAAAGATTGTCATTTTTATGTATGTACATATGAGAAAATCCTCTCATACAAAAGTGACTCAAAGACTGTTTTTTCTCCATCATATGGAAATGACGTTTACACGCTAGATTGGTATTGTTATGAACTATCTGGCCATATATGCCACTATACGGATTTATCTCTAGGCTTGGCGGTATTGAGTTTAAAAGATTGTCATTTTTATGTATGTACATATGAGAAAATCCTCTCATACAAAAGTGACCCAAAGACTGTTTTATCCCCATCATATGGAAATGATGTTTACACGGTAGATTTTTATTGATATGACCTACCTGGCCATATATGCCACTGTACGGATTTATCTCTAGGCTTGGCGGTATTGAATTTAAAAGATTGTCATTTTTATGTATGTACATATGAGAAAATCCTCTCATACAAAAGTGACCCAAAGACTGTTTTATCCCCATCATATGGAAATGGTGTTTACACCATTATAGTAGATTGGTATTGTTATGAACTATCTGGCCATATATGCCACTATACGGATTTATCTCTAGGATTGGCGGTATTGTATTTAAAAGATTGTCATTTTTATGTATGTACATATGAGAAAATCCTCTCATACAAACGTGACCCAAAGACTGTTTTATCCCCATCATATGGAAATGACGTTTACACGGTAGATTGATATTGTTATGACCTACCTGGCCATATATGCCACTATACGGATTTATCTCTAGGCTTGGCGGTATTGAGTTTAAAAGATTGTCATTTTTATGTATGTACATATGAGAAAATTCTCTCATACAAACGTGACCCAAAGACTGTTTTATCCCCATCATATGGAAATGACGTTTACACGGTAGATTGGTATTGTTATGACCTACCTGGCTATATATGCCACTATACGGATTTATCTCTAGGCTTGGCGGTATTGAGTTTAAAAGATTGTCATTTTTATGTATGTACATATGAGAAAATTCTCTCATACAAAAGTGACCCAAAGACTGTTTTATCCCCATCATATGGAAATGACATTTACACGGTAGATTGGTATTGTTATGACCTATCTGGCCATATATGCCACTATACGGATTTATCTCTAGGCTTGGCGGTATTGAATTTGATCTCTAGGCTTGGCGGTATTGAGTTTAAAAGATTGTCATTTTTATGTATGTACATATGAGAAAATCCTCTCATACAAAAGTGACTCAAAGACTGTTTTTTCTCCATCATATGGAAATGACGTTTACACGCTAGATTGGTATTGTTATGAACTATCTGGCCATATATGCCACTATACGGATTTATCTCTAGGCTTGGCGGTATTGAGTTTATAAGATTGTCATTTTTATGTATGTACATATGAGAAAATCCTCTCATACAAACGTGACCCAAAGACTGTTTTATCCCCATCATATGGAAATGATGTTTACACGGTAGATTGTTATTGTTATGACCTACCTGGCCATATATGCCACTGTACGGATTTATCTCTAGGCTTGGCGGTATTGAATTTAAAAGATTGTCATTTTTATGTATGTACATATGAGAAAATCCTCTCATACAAAAGTGACCCAAAGACTGTTTTATCCCCATCATATGGAAATGGTGTTTACACCATTATAGTATATTCGTATTGCGATGATCTATCTGGCCATATATGCCACTATACGGATTTATTTCTAGGCTTGGCGGTATTGAATTTAAAAGATTGTCATTTTTATGTATGTACATATGAGAAAATCCTCTCATACAAAAGTGACCTAAAGACTGTTTTATCCCCATCATATGGAAATGACGTTATCACGGTAGATTGTTATTGTTATGACCTACCTGGCCATATATGCCACTGTACGGATTTATCTCTAGGCTTGGCGGTATTGAATTTAAAAGATTGTCATTTTTATGTATGTACATATGAGAAAATCCTCTCATACAAACGTGACCCAAAGACTGTGCTATCCCCATGGAAATGACGTTTACACGGTAGATTGGTATTGTTATGACTTATCTGGCCATATATGCCACTATTCGGATTTATCTCTAGGATTGGCGGTATTGAATTTAAAAGATTGTCATTTTTATGTATGTACATATGCAAAAATCCTCTCATACAAACGTGACCCAAAGACTGTTTTATCCCCATCATAAGGAAATGACGTTTACACGGTAGATTGGTATTGTTATGACTTATCTGGCCATATATGCCACTATACGGATTTATCTCTAGGCTTGGCGGTATTGAATTTAAAAGATTGTCATTTTTATGTGTGTACATATGAGAAAATCCTCTCATACAAAAGTGACCCAAAGACTGTTTTATCCCCATCATATGGAAATGATGTTTACATCATTTAAGTATATTGGTATTGTTATAAACTATCTGGCCATATATACCACTATACGGATTTATCTCTAGGATTGGCGGTATTGAATTTAAAAGATTGTCATTTTTATGTGTGTACATATGAGAAAATCCTCTCATACAAAACTGACCCAAAGACTGTTTTATCCCCATCATATGGAAATGGTGTTTACACCATTATAGTATATTGGTATTGTTATGATCTATCTGGCCATATATACCACTATACGGATTTATCTCTAGGATTGGCGGTATTGAATTTAAAAGATTGTCATTTTTATGTATGTACATATGAGAAAATCCTCTCATACAAAAGTGACCCAAAGACTGTTTTATCCCCATCATATGGAAATGGTGTTTACACCATTATGGTATATTGGTATTGTTATGATCTATCTGGCCATATATACCACTATACGGATTTATCTCTAGGATTGGCGGTATTGAATTTAAAAGATTGTCATTTTTATGTATGTACATATGCGAAAATCCTCTTATACAAAAGTGACCTAAAGACTGTTTTATCCCCATCATATGGAAATGGTGTTAACATGATTTTAGTAAATTGGTATTGTTATGATCTATCTGGCCATATATATCACTATACGGATTTATCTCTAGGATTGGCGGTATTGAATTTAAAAGATTGTCATTTTTATGTATGTACATATGAGAAAATCCTCTCATACAAAAGTGACCCAAAGACTGTTTTACCCCCATCATATGGAAATGGCGTTTACACGGTAGATTGGTATTGTTATGACTTATCTGGCCATATATGCCACTATTCGGATTTATCTCTAGGATTGGCGGTATTGAATTTAAAAGATTGTCATTTTTATGTATGTACATATGGGAAAATCCTCTCATACAAAAGTGACCCAAAGACTGATTTATCCCCATCATATGGAAATGGTGTTCACACCATTATAGTAGATTGGTATTGTTATGACCTATCTGGCCATATATGCCACTATACGGATTTATCTCTAGGCTTGGCGGTATTAAATTTATAAGATTGTCATTTTTATGTATGTACATATGAGAAAATCCTCTCATACAAAAGTGACCCAAAGACTGTTTACCCCCATCATATGGAAATGGCGTTTACACGGTAGATTGGTATTGTTATGACTTATCTGGCCATATATGCCACTATTCGGATTTATCTCTAGGATTGGCGGTATTGAATTTAAAAGATTGTCATTTTTATGTATGTACATATGCGAAAATCCTCTCATACAAACGTGACCCAAAGACTGTTTTATCCCCATCATAAGGAAATGACGTTAACACGGTAGATTGGTATTGTTATGACTTATCTGGCCATATATGCCACTATACGGATTTATCTCTAGGCTTGGCGGTATTGAATTTAAAAGATTGTCATTTTTATGTGTGTACATATGAGAAAATCCTCTCATACAAAAGTGACCCAAAGACTGTTTTATCTCCATCATATGGAAATGACGTTTACACGGTAGATTGGTATTGTTATGAACTATCTGGCCATATATGCCACTATACGAATTTATCTCTAGGATTGGCGGTATTGAATTTAAAAGATTGTCATTTTTATGTATGTACATATGAGAAAATCCTCTCATACAAACGTGACCCAAAGACTGTTTTATCCCCATCATATGGAAATGGTGTTTACACCATTATGGTAGATTGGTATTGTTATGATCTATCTGGCCATATATACCACTATTCGGATTTATCTCTAGGATTGGCGGTATTGAATTTAAAAGATTGTCATTTTTATGTATGTACATATGAGAAAATCCTCTCATACAAAAGTGACCCAAAGACTGTTTTATCCCCATCATATGATAATGGCGTTTACACGGTAGATTGGTATTGTTATGACCTACCTGGCCATATATGCCACTATACGGATTTATTTCTAGGATTGGCGGTATTGAGTTTAAAAGATTGTCATTTTTATGTATGTACATATGAGAAAATCCTCTCATACAAAAGTGACCCAAAGACTGTTTTATCCCCATCATAAGGGAATAACGTTTACACGGTAGATTGGTATTGTTATGATCTATCTGGCCATATATGCCACTATTCGGATTTATCTCTAGGATTGGCGGTGTTGAATTTATAAGATTGTCATTTTTATGTATGTACATATGCGAAAATCCTCTCATACAAAAGTGACCCAAAGACTGTTTTATCCCCATCATAAGAAAATGACGTTTACACGGTAGATTGGTATTGTTATGACCTACCTGGCCATATATGCCACTATACGGATTTATCTCTAGGATTGGCGGTATTGAATTTAAAAGATTGTCATTTTTATGTATGTACATACGAGAAAATCCTCTCATACAAAAGTGACCCAAAGACTGTTTTATCTCCATCATATGGAAATGACGTTTACACGGTAGATTGGTATTGTTATGATCTATCTGGCCATATATGCCACTATACGGATTTATCTCTAGGATTGGCGGTATTGAATTTAAAAGATTGTCATTTTTATGTATGTACATATGAGAAAATCCTCTCATATAAACGTGACCCAAAGACGGTTTTATCCCCATCATATGGAAATGACGTTTACACGGTAGATTGGTATTGTTATGATCTATCTGGCCATATATGCCACTATACGGATTTATCTCTAGGATTGGCGGTATTGAATTTAAAAGATTGTCATTTTTATGTATGTACATATGAGAAAATCCTCTCATACAAAAGTGACCCAAAGACTGTTTTATCTCCATCATATGGAAATGACGTTTACACGGTAGATTGGTATTGTTATGAACTATCTGGCCATATATGCCACTATACGGATTTATCTCTAGGATTGGCGGTATTGAATTTAAAAGATTGTCATTTTTATGTATGTACAAATGAGAAAATCCTCTCATACAAACGTGACCCAAAGACTGTTTTATCCCCATCATATGGAAATGGCGTTTACACGGTAGATTGGTATTGTTATGACCTATCTGGCCATATATGCCACTATTCGGATTTAACTCTAGGCTTGGCGGTATTGAATTTAAAAGATTGTCATTTTTATGTATGTACATATGAGAAAATCCTCTCATACAAACGTGACCCAAAGACTGTTTTATCCCCATCATATGGAAATGGTTATTACACGGTAGATTGGTATTGTTATGACCTACCTGGCCATATATGCCACTATACGGATTTATCTCTAGGCTTGGCGGTATTGAATTTAAAGGCGGTATTTAATCAAAGATTGTCATTTTTATGTATGTACATATGAAAAAATCCTCTCATACAAACGTGACCCAAAGACTGTTTTATCCCCATCATATGATAATGGCGTTTACACGGTAGATTGGTATTGTTATGACTTATCTGGCCATATATGCCACTATTCGGATTTATCTCTAGAATTGGCGGTATTGAATTTAAAAGATTGTCATTTTTATGTATGTACATACGAGAAAATCCTCTCATACAAAACTGACCCAAAGACTGTTTTATCCCCATCATATGGAAATGGTGTTTACACCATTATAGTAGATTGGTATTGTTATGATCTATCTGGCCATATATACCACTATTCGGATTTATCTCTAGGATTGGCGGTATTGAATTTAAAAGATTGTCATTTTTATGTATGTACATATGCGAAAATCCTCTCATACAAAAGTGACCCAACGACTGTTTTATCCCCATCATATGGAAATGGTGTTTACACCATTATGGTATATTGGTATTGTTATGATCTATCTGGCCATATATACCACTATACGGATTTATCTCTAGGATTGGCGGTATTGAATTTAAAAGATTGTCATTTTTATGTATGTACATATGAGAAAATCCTCTCATACAAAAGTGACCCAAAGACTGTTTTATCCCCATCAAAAGGAAATGACGTTTACACGGTAGATTGGTATTGTTATGACTTATCTGGCCATATATGCCACTATACGGATTTATCTCTAGGATTGGCGGTATTGAATTTAAAAGATTGTCATTTTTATGTATGTACATATGAGAAAATCCTCTCATACAAAAGTGACCCAAAGACTGTTTTATCCCCATCATATGGAAATGACGTTTACACGGTAGATTGGTATTGTTATGACCTACCTGGCCATATATGCCACTATACGGATTTATCTCTAGGCTTGGCGGTATTGAATTTAAAAGATTGTCATTTTTATGTATGTACATATGAAAAAATCCTCTCATACAAACGTGACCCAAAGACTGTTTTATCCCCATCATATGGAAATGACGTTTACACGGTAGATTGGTATTGTTATGACCTATCTGGCCATATATGCCACTATACGGATTTATCTCTAGGATTGGCGGTATTGAGTTTAAAAGATTGTCATTTTTATGTATGTACATATGAGAAAATCCTCTCATACAAAAATGACCCAAAGACTGTTTTACCCCCATCATATGGAAATGATGTTTACACGGTAGATTGGTATTGTTATGACCTATCTGGCCATATATGCCACTATACGGATTTATCTCTAGGATTGGCGGTATTGAGTTTAAAAGATTGTCATTTTTATGTATGTCCATATGAGAAAATCCTCTCATACAAAAGTGACCCAAAGACTGTTTTATCCCCATCATATGGAAATGGTGTTTACACCATTATAGTAGATTGGTATTGTTATGACCTATCTGGCCATATATGCCACTATACGGATTTATCTCTAGGCTTGGCGGTATTGAATTTAAAAGATTGTCATTTTTATGTATGTACATATGAGAAAATCCTCTCATACAAAAGTGACCCAAAGACTGTTTTATCCCCATCATATGGAAATGGCGTTTACACGGTAGATTGGTATTGTTATGACCTACCTGGCCATATATGCCACTATACGGATTTATCTCTAGGATTGGCGGTATTGAATTTAAAAGATTGTCATTTTTATGTATGTACATATGCGAAAATCCTCTCATACAAAAGTGACCCAAAGACTGTTTTATCCCCATCATATGATGATGGCGTTTACACGGTAGAATGGTATTGTTATGACTTATCTGGCCATATATGCCACTATACGGATTTATCTCTAGGATTGGCGGTATTGAATTTAAAAGATTGTCGTTTTTATGTATGTACATATGAGAAAATCCTCTCATACAAACGTGACCCAAAGACTGTTTTATCCCCATCATATGGAAATGGTGTTTACATGGTAGATTGGTATTGTTATGATCTATCTGGCCATATATGCCACTATACGGATTTATCTCTAGGCTTGGCGGTATTGAATTTAAAAGATTGTCATTTTTATGTATGTACATAGGAGAAAATCCTCTCATACAAACGTGACCCAAAGACTGTTTTATCCCCATCATATGGAAATGATGTTTACAAGCTACATTGGTATTGTTATGACCTACCTGGCCATATATGCCACTATACGGATTTATCTCTAGGCTTGGCGATATTGAATTTAAAAGATTGTCATTTTTATGTATGTACATATGAGAAAATCCTCTCATACAAACGTGACCCAAAGACTGTTTTATCCCCATCATATGGAAATGGTTATTACACGGTAGATTGGTATTGTTATGACCTACCTGGCCATATATGCCACTATACGGATTTATCTCTAGGCTTGGCGGTATTGAATTTAAAGGCGGTATTTAATCAAAGATTGTCATTTTTATGTATGTACATATGAAAAAATCCTCTCATACAAACGTGAACCAAAGACTGTTTTATCCCCATCATATGATAATGGCGTTTACACGGTAGATTGGTATTGTTATGACTTATCTGGCCATATATGCCACTATTCGGATTTATCTCTAGAATTGGCGGTATTGATTTTAAAAGATTGTCATTTTTATGTATACATAGGCGAAAATCCTCTCATACAAACGTGACCCAAAGACTGTTTTATCCCCATCATATGGAAATGACGTTTACACGGTAGATTGGTATTATTATGATCTATCTGGCCATATATGCCACTATACGGATTTATCTCTAGGCTTGGCGGTATTGAATTTAAAAGATTGTCATTTTTATGTATGTACATATGAGAAAATCCTCTCATACAAACGTGATTCAAAGACTGTTTTATCCCCATCATATGGAAATGGTAATTACACGGTAGATTGGTATTGTAATGACCTACCTGGCCATATATGCCACTATACGGATTTATCTCTAGGCTTGGCGGTATTGAATTTAAAAGATTGTCATTTTTATGTATGTACATATGAGAAAATCCTCTCATACAAACGTGACCCAAAGACTGTTTTATCCCCATCATATGGAAATGGTGTTTACAAGCTAGATTGGTATTGTTATGACCTACCTGGCCATATATGCCACTATACGGATTTATCTCTAGGCTTGGCGGTATTGAATTTAAAAGATTGTCATTTTTATGTATGTACATATGAGAAAATCCTCTCATACAAACGTGATTCAAAGACTGTTTTATCCCCATCATATGGAAATGGTAATTACACGGTAGATTGGTATTGTTATGACCTACCTGGCCATATATGCCACTATACGGGTTTATCTCTAGGCTTGGCGGTATTGAATTTAAAAGATTGTCATTTTTATGTATGTACATATGAGAAAATCCTCTCATACAAACGTGACCCAAAGACTGTTTTATCCCCATCATATGAAAATGGTGTTTACACCATTATAGTAGATTGGTATTGTTATGACCTATCTGGCCATATATGCCACTATACGGATTTATCTCTAGGCTTGGCGGTATTGAATTTAAAAGATTGTCATTTTTATGTATGTACATATGAGAAAATCCTCTCATACAAACGTGACCCAAAGACTGTTTTATCCCTATCATATGGAAATGGTGTTTACACCATTATAGTAGATTGCTATTGTTATGACCTATCTGGCCATATATGCCACTATACGGATTTATCTCTAGGCTTGGCGGTATTGAATTTAAAAGATTGTCATTTTTATGTATGTACATAGGAGAAAATCCTCTCATACAAACGTGACCCAAAGACTGTTTTATCCCCATCATATGGAAATGATGTTTACAAGCTAGATTGTTATTGTTATGACCTACCTGGCCATATATGCCACTATACGGATTTATCTCTAGGCTTGGCGGTATTGAGTTTAAAAGATTGTCATTTTTATGTATGTACATAGGAGAAAATCCTCTCATACAAACGTGACCCAAAGACTGTTTTATCCCCATCATATGGAAATGACGTTTACACGGTAGATTGGTATTGTTATGACCTACCTGACCATATATGCCACTATACGGATTTATCACTAGGCTTGGCGGTATTGAATTTAAAAGATTGTCATTTTTATGTATGTACATAGGAGAAAATCCTCTCATACAAACGTGACCCAAAGACTGTTTTATCCCCATCATATGGAAATGATGTTTACAAGCTAGATTGTTATTGTTATGACCTACCTGGCCATATATGCCACTATACGGATTTATCTCTAGGCTTGGCGGTATTGAATTTAAAAGATTGTCATTTTTATGTATGTACATAGGAGAAAATCCTCTCATACAAACGTGACCCAAAGACTGTTTTATCTCCATCATATGGAAATGACGTTTACACGGTAGATTGGTATTGTTATGACCTACCTGGCCATATATGCCACTATACGGATTTATCTCTAGGCTTGGCGGTATTGAATTTAAAAGATTGTCATTTTTATGTATGTACATATGAGAAAATCCTCTCATACAAACGTGACCCAAAGACTGTTTTATCCCCATCATATGGAAATGGTGTTTACACCATTATAGTAGATTGGTATTGTTATGACCTATCTGGCCATATATGCCACTATACGGATTTATCTCTAGGCTTGGCGGTATTGAATTTAAAAGATTGTCATTTTTATGTATGTACATATGAGAAAATCCTCTCATACAAACGTGACCCATAGACTATTTTATCCCTCATATGGAAATGACGTTAACACGGTAGATTGGTATTGTTATGATCTATCTGGCCATATATGCCACTATACGGATTTATCTCTAGGCTTGGCGGTATTGAATTTAAAAGATTGTCATTTTCATGTATGTACATATGAGAAAATCCTCTCATACAAACGTGACTCAAACACTGTTTTATCCCCATCATATGGAAATGGTTATTACACGGTGGATTGGTATTGTTATGACCTACCTGGCCATATATGCCACTATACGGATTTATCTCTAGGCTTGGCGGTATTGAATTTAAAAGATTGTCATTTTTATGTATGTACATAGGAGAAAATCCTCTCATACAAACGTGACCCAAAGACTGTTTTATCCCCATCATATGGAAATGGTGTTTACAAGCTAGATTGGTATTGTTATGACCTACCTGGCCATATATGCCACTATACGGATTTATCTCTAGGATTGGCGGTATTGAATTTAAAAGATTGTCATTTTTATATATGTACATATGAGAAATTCCTCTCATACAAACGTGACCCAAAGACTGTTTTATCCCTATCATATGGAAATGGTGTTTACACCATCATAGTAGATTGGTATTGTTATGATCTATCCGGCCATATATGCCACTATACGGATTTATCTCTAGGATTGGCGGTATTGAATTTAAAAGATTGTCATTTTCATGTATGTACATATGAGAAAATCCTCTCATACAAAAGTGACCCAAAGACTGTTTTATTCCCATCATATGGAAATTGCTACATCGCCAAATCCATTCTCAATCAACACATTCGGTCAAAGGGATTGAACCAAGGAATTGTAAACCTAGATAGCTCACACAATGAAACACAAACCAGTGAACCATCGCTAGTCAAACTGCCCAAGATTCACATTCCATCTTTCTCAGGGGACTACTCAGATTGGCGATCATTTCATGATTTTTTTACCACCACAATACACGAATCACCAAGTTTAAACGCGGTTCAAAAATTCCAATACTTAAAAGCTCTTCTTCGCGGAGATGCAGCCATATTACTACGTCACATCGCCGTAACCGAAGCTAATTACATAGGAACACTCAACAAATTGAGAGAGAGAGATATGACCGCAAAAAGTACATAATAAATTCGTTTATTCGGACCTTCATCGAGCAGACAAGGATACACACTTCCACAGTCGAAAACCTAAGGAGATTGATGGACACTTCGGATGAGGCAATAAGAGGATTGGAAGCACTGGGTAAAGAAAGCGAAACCCGAGATCCGTGGTTGATTTACATCTTGCTCCAAAAATTACATGATAAATCAAAAACGTTGTCGGCCGAACATTCTGCAGAAATTACTAATCCTGACTTTCCTGAATTCATCAAATTCCTATCTCGTCGTATAGATGCATTAGAGACCATAACGACTACGAGTAAAAAAATTATCCTGAAACGAGAATTGAAAAGCCATGTTGCGCTGGAAAATAAAGTGGTCGGAGAGGCCAGTGAATCTATACCGGTAAAGGTCACCGTGTACAAATGCGAAATGTGTGGCGACAAGGACCACTCTATATTCCGATGCCCTAAATTTCATTCGTTTAACGTGGAAGCAAGGAAATCATTCATAGAGAGCGGAAGGAGATGTTTCAACTATCTGAGCAGTCGCTATCCAATGTTTAGATGCCCTTCTAGACGTCGCTGTATGGTTTGCAGAAAAAAGCATAACTCACTCCTGCATCAAGAGGAAATATCCAACGAGGTTGCGGACGATAGCTCACACCAAAACAAGGGAGGAGCAAAACCAATTCAAAATCATCACGCACACAATGACAGTGGAGTAGCAATATTACCCACCGCGATCGTAAATGCAATTGATCACGGCGGAAACATAATACCATGCAGAGCCTTACTCGTCTCAGGATCGCAAACCAGTTTTGTCACCGAAGCCTGCGCTCAACGACTTTATCTACCGAGACGAAACGCTCGTATATCAGTGAGCGGATTAGGTGAATCTTAAGCAGGTACTTCCAAGGGTCTTGTGAACCTAGCGATAAAACCCGATGACGGTTCAATAATCACGATCGAAGCGCTTGTAATGTCAAAAGTTACAACCGACATACCATCTCAGAACGTAGTAAAAATTAAACCATATGTTGATTGTAAATTAGCTGATCCCGAGTACAATAAATCCAGCAAAATTGATATACTCATTGGGGCGGACCATTTCTTCAACGTGCTTAAAAATGAACAAATGAGAACCAATGCAAATGAACCGATACTTCAAGGGACCATATTTGGATGGATTGTTGCAGGGCAAACGAGAATCCTCAATAACGACACCCTGTCATCACTACTAGCTGTGCGAAATTGAAGAATAAGAACTAGAAAATATTGATCGATCCTTGCGAAAATTTTGGTAGATCGAATCCCTTGAGAATACGAAAAATCATCTAACCCCAGAAGACCAGTTTTGCGAAACGTTGTAGAAACTTTGTAGAAACAACAAAAAGGAATGCCAATGGTCAATTATTTGTGAGGCTTCCATTTAAAAAATCACCGCAGCAACTAGTAGGATCATTACAGTCTGCAATTCAAAGATTGTTAGCTATGGAGCGCCGTTTTGTTCGAGAACCAACATTTGCCAGTCAAAACCAAAACTTCAGGCAAGAATACGAACAGTTAAATCACATGGTACAAGTTTCCCCATTGCACTCTACTAAAGCTCATCACTACTTGCCACACCATGGTGTGTTCAAAAACACCAACGACCGAGACAAAATTCGAGTAGTTTTTGATGGCTCATGCAAGGCAACTGCGAACGGTTCTTTAAATGATTGCTTAGCCGTCGGACCAGCAATACAACCTTCATTATATTCCATTGTTTTAAGATTCAGGGAACACAAAGTTGCATTCTCTGCAGACGTTGAGAAGATATACCGCCAAGTCATAGTATCGTCAAGGGACACGCGTTACCAAAGGATTGTCTGGCGTACTGATCAATCTCATCCCATTCGGCATTTAGAGCTTTTCACGGTCACATATGGCCTCTCATCTTCTTCATTTTAAACCACGAGAGCGTTAAAGCAGATTGCAGACGATTGTCGATACATATCACCAAAGGTATCTACAGCCATAGCCGAGGACATTTACGTAGATGACCTGATGACCGGCGCTGATAGTGAAGAGGAAGCGCAAGAATTAATAGAAAAAATCGATAAAACACTGATCGGCTATGGATTCCATCTGAGAAAATGGAAGGCCAACGATACTTCAATACTGCCATTCGCACATGTAGAGCTTCATAACTACGAGAATAAGAGCATTTCATGGAATCCTAAATTCGATACATTCACATTTTTCACGAAGGTTACTGATATCATCCAATCAACAAAGAGAACAGCCCTATCCGAAGCGAGCCGATTGTTCGATCCTCTCGGTTGGGTATCGCCGGTAGTAGTAAGCTTTAAAATATTTCTTCAATCTCTGTGGGGAGAAAACTTAAATTGGGATGATCCACTACCACGTGATAAACAAGAGTTCTGGGACAAAAGGAACAGTTTAAAGTCAATTCGAACTATCTCAATCCCAAGATTCATCCAGACGACCAGATCTTCCAGAATCGACTTACATGGATTTTGCGACGCCAGTCAAACCGCCTATGCAACTGTAATCTACTTCAAAATAGCTAACGACCATTCTGAGGATCGGATCAAACTTATAACATTATAAACGAAGGTAGCTCCAATTAAACAACTAACACTTCCACGGCTAGATCTATGCGCCGCAGTTTTACAAATCAATCTCATCAAGATCGTTCAAAGAAGTGGATCGTTCAGAGAAACGGGTCTGCATATAAACGAAGTATACACTTAGGCCGATTCTCAAATCGTCCTCGATTGGCTAGGAAGTCACCCTAAGCGCTTTAGCACTTTTGTAGGAAATCGAACTGCTGCAATACTTTCTCACACATCAAGAAGCACTTGGCGACACGTTCCATCGGCAGACAATTCGGCTTATGGTGGAATGGTCCAAAATGGTTACCACAAGCAAAGGAATTTTGGCCACCTCAAAAGCAAAATTATGGACGATTCGACGAAGAATCAAAGAATGTAACCGTTACCACACACGTTAACACTCCTTCTAATAAATGGTTCGAGGAATTAACACACAATTATTCCTCGTTTCGTAAGCTACAAAGAGTGATGGCTTATATTAACCGATTCATCCACAACACTTCAATACGAAGGGACAGCCGAATAAGTAGTCCTCATCTACAACGAGAGGAATTATTTCGGGCATTACACATGATTTGCAAGCAAGAACAAAACCAGTTTTACCAAGACGAGGCAATCTCATTGAAAACCAAGGGAGAAGTGAGCAGGAATAGCAGCCTAAAATCACTAAATCCGTTCATTGATGAGGAAGGCGTTCTACGTGTAGGAGGTCGTTTACAGAACAGTACAAGTCCATATTCCACGAGACACCCGATTATATTACCTCCGAAGTCGCCGATTACCCAATTAATTCTCCGAGATCTACATATGGAAAACAAACATGCTGGTCCATCATTACTGTTATCAATCGTATAACAAGAATATTGGGTCCCACATTGGAAGATCAAGGCAAAGAAAGTGATTCGAAAATGCGCCAAATTCAAGGCCCAATGCCAGCAGCAATTGATGGGCAGTTTGCCACGATCTCGAGTCAATCTGTCACGTCCGTTCCTAAAAACCGGTTTAGATTACGCCGGTCCTATTTCGATTCATCTTACCAAGGGCCGAAGACATAAAACGTATAAAGAATATATATGCTTATTTATATGCCTCAGCATAAAGGCAGTTCATTTGGAACTGGTCACGGATTTAACTAGTGAGGCTTTCCTGGGAGCACTGAAAAGATTCGTTGGTCGACGAGGAGTTGCGCTGAACTACACTCAGACAACGGTACCAACTTCGTTGGTGCTGACCGCAAACTGATGGACACATTTAACAAACTCATTAAAGAATCAAATAATATTTGCAATTATCTTTCCAAAAATTATATATCATGGCATTTTATTCCACCGAGCTCTCCGCACTTTGGGGCCTATGGGAGGCGGCTATAAAATCAACGAAATTTCATTTGAAGAGAGTGATTGGAAATACGATTCTAACCATGGAAGAGATGGTTACTCTACTAGCTGAAATAGAGAGCATCCTAAACGCACGCCCGCTGTGCGCCATAAGTGAACCAGGACTGGATCCTCTAACACCATCACACTTTCTCATCGGGCACCAACACACAAAAATTGCCGAGCAAGACATATCTCACATGAAAACATCTCATCTTACTAGATGGTTAACCGTTCAACAGATGAGCCAACATTTCTGGAGAAGATGGTATGTGGAATATCTTACTTCTCTCCAACGACGCACTAAATGACAGACGTAACATGAACCAATAAAGGTAAACGACATCGTCTTAATCAACGACAAATATCTGCCAGTGAACAAATGGCTAATGGGCAGAGTAACAAAACTTCACCCGAAGCCGGATGGATTGGTTAGAGTTGTTACAAAAACAACCCGCCATAATGAATTAAAGCGTCTTGTGCACAAGTTATGCGTGCTCCCAATATCTCAGGATAATGCAGTCAACAAATAAGTTAATTCCGTCATTCACATTTTAATACTTTGATATCTATTGAACCGGCTGGTTCAAGGGCGGTGGCATGTTGAAGCGATTACGAAATAAAAATTATTCATCTTTATACATACCAGAAATATCATATCAGAAATACATAATCATCGTCATCGCACGTTGAATTGCGCACATAGTTAATAAATTTTGAATTGGATTATTTATGCGCGCGGTCGAGCGATTGCAACCAAAATATTGTCAAATGTAATGGTTGAAATATGCAAAATATTACTTACTTCACGAAAGATCGATCATTATCTTTTGTGCAGTCTTATTTTGGCTATTCAAAAGCAAACACAACAAATAAAATACATAAAATTAATTCTTGGAAACAAATAAATATATTAAAACAATACTTGGAGATTAATCCAACAATGCCAGTGGAGGTTTTTGCTAATGCATCAAAAACTACACGAAATTTCGATTTCAGGATGCCATGGTGTGGTTGAAAATTTCAGA
Organism: Tipula lateralis; assembly: GCA_963932295.1. Taxonomy (NCBI): domain Eukaryota; kingdom Metazoa; phylum Arthropoda; class Insecta; order Diptera; family Tipulidae; genus Tipula; species Tipula lateralis. The sequence continues at coordinate 2,510,766 of OZ010739.1, read as the reverse complement.
TATGATTTTGCATGTTCTGGACTTGCACCACATGACCCAATTATATGACCCAATTATATGTACTCTTGCATAAACTGTATGTATAAGCGTTTAAAATTGGTATCTTTTTGAAATCTTTTTTAAATAAATTTACAAAAAAGGCGTTGCAAAAATATTTTTCTATTCAAATTTCATTCATAAAAAAATAAATATATTTTTCTCATTTCCCTCCAAACACTTCCTAAGATCTATATTTTGAAACTTTTATTAAATAAACTCAACAATTCAAAAACAATTGTAGGCAATATATCGTCGAGGAAAACTAGACGGTGTTAAAAAAACAATGTAGCGACGACACGAAATTTTGTTTTAGGAAAAAAATACTGTTTTTGTTTTGTGTTGCAGCTGAATACAGAAATAATATTTTTTTAGAGAAATACACACACATGTATTACATAATCAATTTACACATTACACACATTCATATGTACCTATTTCATATGCCTATACATAAAGAATCCTCTATAAAATCCTAAAAATGAGTTTTGTAAATAAAAAAAAAATACATTATTATAGATAAATTTTTAATGAGTATGGTTCCTCGATAAACAAAAATAATGGAGATCAGATATAGAGTTCATTAGAATATCCAAATAATAATATGGTTTTTACAGGTAATTGTTGGCCCGTACCGAGTCAACAATCTGACACCGTATCAACCATCTGGCTTTTGATGCACTATTTTTGTTCCAACAAGCCAGCATACTTGCGATCCTTTTAGCTAAATAGTGATCAAATATCTCTCTCATTTCACGTCACTTAGTAAAATCACAAAGATATCATCTAGATGTACTTGAGGTTTGTTGATTTGTAGGAATAAAATGTTATGTTTCATTTTTAGGAAGAGAATGAGACTGCTTTCAAATTCGACTCAAATATCATTTTATACAGACGAATGCGTTTGGTTGGTATTTCCAAATATTCAAGCACATACCACAACTCTTCACTTTCGATTAATTGACTCGCTAGAGAAGTGGTTCTTCACATAAACAACCGTAAGATGTAAGATGTTATTTGAAAGAAATCTTTTCCACGACAATTTTTCCGTTTTAAGTGATCGTCTTTTTTGGAGATGGTGCATAACACGACAACAGCTTTGAGTTAATGAGAACTACAAGTGAATTATTATTTTAATCTGAATCACCTACGGAGATTTATTGCTTATCTATTAGACTCAGAAGATAGATCATCAATTAAGTCTTCATAAATACAAAATATTATCTTTTTTGTATACTATATCTAGTAGTTTCAACAACTCTACGGTCTGTATTTGAGAATATTCAATTACATCTTATCACACATGTTCAGAAAGCGTTTTTCACCAAATATCTTGTAACAAATCTTAATGTAAACATTAACTATAGTTATTCGTTTATGATCGGAATAAAATACATAAATGTTTAAGCTGATTAGAATTTTAAAGCTTATGTTGGAGCTGATGCTAATGTACTTTTATTTTTATTATTTGAAAATTGACTTTTTAAGAGAGACCATTTGAAATTTTTTTCTTTCAATACTAAAATACAAAAGTTTATCAGAGTTCTTTGATGTTCGTAACATGGTCCTTCTGAAGAGAGAATCCCAAACGTTTCAGTTGCTCGTTCACAAACATTTGCAAGATGTAATTCATTTTAACATTTTTGTTCAAGTACTAACCAGTACTTCCAACATCAACATATTCTGTTGCTAGGGCTTTCACGGAACTAAAGTTTGAGGATTGTTTTGTTAAAAAAAAATTTCGATTATAAATGTATCAGACTGGTATTTTATTAATTTCCTTGAGCAATTTAATTCGACACCAACTCCAAGCAATTTTTGAAATGCACTATATCCATTATAGTATGAGATCGCATTTTGTTTGATTCCAATGAAGTTAGGAAAGATTTAAATTTTCATCCTAAACTAAAACGATTTCAGACTCTTTTTCATGCTTTACTAAATATTCTTTGTACAGGTGTTGAAAGTTGTCCCATTCTAATTTGATTATTTTGCTGTCAATAAGTTTGATCACAGTTATATTCGCAAAGTGAATTACGATTTCATTACTGCTGGGTGTATTATCGAAACTACCTACACCGCGAAGTTGAGGAAAAGGTTTTCTAGACCGCCTTGGTTTGTTTTATCTGTTTAAACATAATCGAGATCGTTAACTCGTCGATTAACATTATCTGAACATTGATAGTTAAGCAAATTCCTTAAGTAAATTTTTTGAAATAATTTTCATTATTAGAAACAATTTTAATTTGATTAGAAAACCTAAACTACTAGATAATTATAAATGTCATTTTCTTGTTTTAATAGTTTTTCTAACGGTGATTTAAAATTAAAATATCGGCAATTGAGACAATCAAAAATGTTGCTCAATCTTTCAACGAATTTCGATAGGGATAGTCGGTTGTTCGCCAAACAGAGAAGACGTGTTTTTTCTGCTCTGTTTTTGTTTTATTTATTTTTCTTAGTATGAAAATTTAATAATATAAATGGTGAAACCTGTAAATTTAAGATAAGTCACATTATATTTTTTAGTTTATATATTATTATATATGCTTTACATTGTGTATTGGTATTTGTTTTTTATATACATAATTGCAGTTGTTGAAAACACAAATACACATGCTATAGTCTTAATTTTAATGTCCTTGAAAAACGTTATAAATTTTTGTTAAATGTTATATAGCACGGTTTTTGTTTTATTCTCTATTCAAATGTTTCTATTATGTATTAACATGAACACCTGCAACGTCAAAAAAAATTCTCTTTTGTTTTATATATTTTGCTTATATATAATTATATACAAACATGATTTTGTTTTATATCTATGCACATGCATACATATATAATATATCAATGCATACAGTAAAACCTTCTTTGTGTATAACTGGTTTTGCTATTTGATGGTTATGCATATAATGCTCTAATATTCAATTATTTTATGAAAATTTAAATTTAATTTATGGCTGCACTATTATTAAGGTTTTACTGTAGTGCGATGTATATTAATGGTCAAAGGGACAGTTTTTATACAATAATCATATTACAATAATATAAATGGTCAGTAAAAATTACCTATTTATTGGTAAGATTTTAATTGGCTAGAGTGTTGAAGTTTTTACATGTCGATTCAACATGTTTGTGTAATATATTGGAAGTTAATCTGATCCATATTTAATTAAATGGTTTTTGATTATTATTAGCGGTTATTTATATTAAAAAAAAATTTATAGAAAAGGTTTGGTTTTATTTATTTATATAAGTGTAAATAAATATAATTCTTGATTAAAGTTAGTTGAGACTTACAAGGAAAGTTTACTTGATTTTAAAAAGAATTTGCATTATTTTGGAATGTAAAATGTTTTCAGATATCTCTTGATTTTCTCACAAACATATTCTAGGATTATGGTATCATCAGCGTGGTTGACTGGTACTTTATCTAGCATACCATATTAATTTAATTTATTGTTAATTTTTTCTATTGTATTGATTGAGAGTTTTGTATTTATGTTTTAACTATTATTGGTGTGCGGACTGGAAAAATGCATTTTCCAACGAAGAATTTTAATTGAAAAAATGATCATTTGTATAACGACTCGAATTGCACATCTTACAGCAGTGTTGCTTAATAACTGTACGTCGAATTAATTATTGCAAAGGAATTAAAGTATAAGCGTTTTCATCCGATTGTGCTGTAAATTTGATACGGATAAATTAAATATTTATTATTTAAATAATTATTATCCTAAACCGCCAATTGTCAGTTAAGTTAGTACGCACACCGAAAAAAATATTTAATTTGTTATTACTCAGCAAAACTCTAATAACATAAAATATTTTGAAAATTATTATTATTTAAAATAATTATTTTGCCATCGAACATTTCTAAAAATATAATTAAACAAAAAAACTTTTATTTTGGTTTTTGGTCTGTTGGAAAATTAAAAACAAAACTAAATACCGAAAAATAGAACTATAGTAATAAAATTTGTTGCGTGGAAGAAAGTTTTATCGAATTAATTTGAACTTGTTAGATTTCGTGAAAAAAATAATATCGACAAAAAATTGCGAGTAGAAAACATATTTGTCGATAATTTAATTGAAAAGACGCTAGATTTAGCGAATTGGAAACACTGAGCATAAGAGAATTTTTAAATGGATATATTTTTGTTTATAAAGTTTTGACGTGTAATTCCTTTATTATTTAAAATTTGAAAAATGTTTCAAATGAATTTGTTTCAAAAATTTAACCATAAAATAATTTTATTTTTAAATATGGTTTGTAAAATCAGCAGATAAAAGTTAATAGATGTTTGAGTGTAACACAAAACTGTATATTATTAAATAAAAAATATCTATAAATGATATAATTAATTTGGCATTTTTCTTGATTTAATTGTTCCATAAAATCTATTTCTTTAGTGTTCGAAAATTGTCCAAAGTTGCCATTATTACTATTCTCACTATTAGTTTTACGAAATTTCATTTATAACTCGAACCGTTTATTAGTTCGTACGGTGATAACATTTTAGGTGCTGGGGTTCGTTGCTTAACATTAGGATTCGGCCTGTCTTTGTACATCGATATATGTTTTGTTGCCGCTCCTTTCCGTTATCCACTTGATTTTCTTTTGTTGGACAAATTGAAATCAGTGTTTTCGGTTTTGCGCTCATCATTAATTGTGATCGATTCAGTTTGGTTGTATTTTGTGCTGGTTTTGTCTTCATTTGGTGCAGTTAAAATTGATAAATTGCGTTCCGGTTGAGAAATTCTTGTAACTTTGGAATTTCAATTTTGCTGGTCGACTAACAGCTGGTTTTGTAATGTTTTTAATAAGAGTTTTTAGATTATCGCGTAACCAATTATGAGAGTTCCACCACATCTCATGCTTTAATATTTCAGAACGTAGAATCCTTCGTGACGCACAATCAGCGGGGGTTTGACTTAGTAGGAACGTGACGCCAGCCATTTTGTTTGACAATATCGAGAATTTGTGATGTTCTGTTTCCTACAAATATTTGCCAACGAACTGGAACATCAGGTAACCAGTCGGGTACGATGGTTGAATCAATCCAGCAAAAACTTGATGATATGTGCACTGTCAGTATACTCATGACTGATCTAGAAGTTGTGCTAATAGATGAGCTGCACACAATTCCAATCTCGCCACCGATAATTGTTTTACTGGCTCAATTCAAGATTTTGCAACCAATACACTGTAAAGCCATTCCAACGGATGGAAAATTTGACTGCTCTCGGATAGTAATTTTCTCTTTGTGAATACTGGCTCCCCCATATTCACGTGATATGAGAACAGATCAAGTTTTGGATTCCACTGTAATACCATAACCTTAACAGTAAGGTCATTTTGTGTAAAGTCTTTAATTGAATTTACTCTTTCATCCAGTCATGTAGTTTGCAACAACTCGTTAGAGTTGGAGACCCAAGGTATCTGCTCCGGTCATAGATCATCTACATAAGTGCTTTCGTGTATTGCTGCACATTCGGATGGGAACTTTTCTTTATAGATGTCTGCTAACTCATTAAGTACTCGTATCGCTAGATATGGAGCTGATGCAGTACCAAACATAAGTGTGGTTAGTTCATTTTATTTCATGGGGTCTGTGTCGCTTGATCTCCAGACTATTGCTTGCAACCTATGATCTACAGTTTTGACTAGAACCTGTCGGACCATTTTCTCCACGTCGGCACTAATGGCAATTTTATTTAAGCAAAACCATAGTTGTATTGCTAATAAAGTTGCTTGCACAGTAGGGTCAACAATAAGTACATCACTCATTTAATGATATGCCAGTGGAGGTTTTCGCTAATGCATCAAAAACTACACGAAATTTCGATGATTTCAGGATGCCATGGTGTGGTTGAAAATTTCAGATATGATTTTCCTTTTCCCGGACTTGCACCATATGACCCAATTGAATGTACTCTTACAAAAACTGTATGTGTAAGCGTTTAAAATTCGTATCTTTTTGGAATCTTTTCTTCATTGATATCTGACGACTTCGTGCTAAGCTTAAAGAATATCCAAGTTCCACCGTACTTTTTACAAAGGCAACTGAACCACAAATCTCCCTTCTGCTGTTCTATGATTAGTTTCTACAACTAATTTTGCACACACTGCTTGCTCCGATGTCATGGTTATTGTGCCTGGAACTGTTTCAATCTCCCAAAATAATTTTAAAATTTCCTTAACCCTTGTTTGTTCTGTTTCTATTCGTGCCGTGTTGCTCAAAACCATGTTTGTATTATCCAGGTCTGACTGGCCACCAACAACCCATCCAAATATGGTTTCTATAGCAACGTATATGGTTGTACTCCTAAAATTACATCAATTTCTTAGGTAACGTTGAAGTTGGGGTCAGCTAGAAATATATCATATTTGTCCAGGTTTATTTCGAAGGAATAGGAAGGTAATCTTGAACAAAGTTTCGCCATTATTAACGCTTCGACTTTGATTTGTTGATGATAATTTTGGCGGGATCTTAACGTTAGAGTAGTCGTTCCTCTAGAAACTTGTTTTCCTGTCCCACTCATCCCAGATACCACGATGTGATTTTGCTGTCTGGGAATCCTTATTCTCTTGCAAAATTTATCGGTCACCAGAGTTGACATGGAGCCTGAATACAGTAACATGCGGCATTTATGTTCAACTCCATTTTCATAACTAACCATTACTACAGCCGTCGGTAGAGCGCAACTTGATAACATGTTGTAATGTGCCGTTATTTTTGTTGTTTTATCTACAATAACTGATGTAGTTGGTTTGGCCTCGTCTTGGTGAAGTAGTGAATGATGTTTTTTCCACAATTTCCACATCTTGATCTAAACATGCATCAGAATACTGGATGATTAGCTCGCATACAATTGAAACATCGATTATCTGATTTGATGCATTGGCGGCGTCCCGTCACTGACGTATACTTTTGTTGCTTTTGGAACTGTATAACGTTTGGTTTGAGGAGGCCTCAACGACTCTAATGCGTCTGCACGGTTCAGCAAAAATTTAAAGAAACGTTCCAAATTGGGAAGGTTTTCTTCACACGATGTTTGTGCCCATAACGCCCTTGATTCAGCATCTCTTCCTAATACTTTCAATCCTCTTACGACCTCTTCATAAGTATCCATAAGTTTCCTTACGTTGGTAGAGTTAGCCTGATGAATGGTTGGTTGATAGGCATATCTTGCACACAGCTTACGAAACGTCTCAAAATAATTAGATTCAGTTATAAAAATGTGCTTTAGAAGGTTAAACGCATCTCCTTTCAAGAACCTCTTCAGGTATTGAAATTTTTGTGCAGGTGACAAATTACTATTTTCATGAATGGTTTTAATGTACAAGTCAAAGAATGACTGCGATTCCGTATACTCACCTGAAAAGGGTTCGATATTGATCTTTTGAAGCCGAACATCAATTGAATGCGCCATTGTTGCATTCATGCTATTGTTGCCCGGATTTATAGTTTCATCTGGATTCTGTGCATTATACTCCCGTATATATCGGTTGAGTAGTGACTCAACAACATAAAATTGTTTCGAGATGCCTATAATGGCACTTTCGTGACTTGGATCCAAGTCAAAAAGTAGGTTTCCAACATCTCTAAACTGCTTTAGTAACACCTTAGCACTTGCAGGCTTAGATTGAAACCCATCGATGTCTTTTTTATCGACTGCTGCAAGGAAATAATTATAGAGTTTGGTCATTTGTCCCTTTATTGCTCCGCAATTGCTTTTAAGATATTTCAATTTAGCTTCTGAGTCCATTTTAACTTCTTGGGCGTCTATGATTCAACACAATTCATTTCACACTGCTTCACAAGATTTCGTAAACGCACAATATTTTGTCTCTGATGAAATCAAACGCACGCTTTGTCAGATGCTACTTGGCATCCAAAATGTCTTCCTTCTGGTAAGCAGCTTTCTCCAAATGACTAGTATTTACAGATGAATAATACTCGTAGGTGATATTCACTGCACAATAATTTCCTAACTAAGCCTAATTACAATAAGTACCATAATCTATTACATATTGTTTACTATTTGAATATTGAATTAATTGATTTGACATTGATAAACATTACAACAAGTGGTACTAGTGTGTTTGGAGTTAGAGAATTTAATATTAATTGTAATTCAAATAAGACAAGTATAAAACTAAACTATGAACTCGATTCTATGTGTAAATTTGTTTTATTCTGCTCCTTTCAGGTTACACCCAGCTTCCAACAGGGTTTCCTCTCGAAATTTATCGAAAGCCGAGACTAAATATTCGACATTCGTTCGAGAGTTATTAGCCATTTAGCAATTAAACATTTTCGTTACTTTTTAGAACGTTGTGAGTTTAGAATTTACACCGATCATAAGCGTTTGACTAAAACATTTCAGTCTAATACTGAGGACTATCCTGAAGTTTCAAGATACTTGTAATATATATGTCAATTTACTACGGATAGTAGACATGTGAGTGATAAATATAATACATTGGCGGATTGTTTTTCCCGCATTTATGATGACATCATTTTTTTGTCGTCCGTTGATGGAACTTTTGATTGTCACTTAATTATATCGTAACAAAAAGCGAACTTGGAACTTCAGAATTTACTTTCTGGTTCCGGATGTCCTACCAAGTAGTTAAACCTATTTTAATTTCCTGGTTTGAAGATTTATTGCGAACCGCCCATACATCGCATCACCTCTTCATAAGAACAGTTTTGAAACTTTACATTATGTCTCACACCCAGAGGTCGATGGAAACCGTAAATTGATTTCGAATCGTTATTTTTGGCCAAGTTTAACAAAGATGTTGACAATTGGTCATGATCTTGTTTAGCTTGCCAACGTTCGAATACATACTAGGTCACCCTTAGATGAATTTAAAATTCCTTATGCCGATATGTTCATAGCCATATGGATGCGGTTGTTTCTTTGCCAACTTCTAACAATTATAATTATATACTTACAGCTGCTTTGATCGTTTTATTCGTTGGTTTAAATCGTTTTGTTGGCTTATAAACTATAGTAACGACTTTTGTGCATAATTGTTCTTCCGTTTTGGTGTACCTTCAACAATCTCAACCGATCAAGGAAGCCAGTTCGAGTGCAAGCTTTTTACAGAATTAATTAAACTTCTTTGCTCAAATCGTATACGCACCACAATACGCACCCTTTCATCATCCTCAAGCAAATGGTTTGGTAGAGCGCTACTGAAATACCAATCATTTTATTCAGTAGTCAAGCAACGGTGAAGGAAGGTTTGAATTACTTAATGGCAGAATTAGTATATGGTCAAACCAATAATCATTTTATGTTATTTTTACTGAACAGTTTTACTATGCGTTTGTAACCTAAAACAATGAATAGTTAATTTTCTTATTTCTCATTAATCTAATACATAATTGACTTATCTTATTCAAATACATAAATTATTTTCACTCCAATTAAATCATATTTTCCGAAACTATTGTTCATCTCAAATTAAATAAATAGAATTATGTCTGTATAAACATTGTATTTTTCCACTTATAGTATTGCTTGTTTACCGTAGCTTGACAGTCAAAGATGAATTCTTGTGTTTAATTATAATTAGTATTAGTATTTATTGTATGTAAAATTAATTGCGGCGAAAATACGAAGACTCCTACAACATCTAGATGTTACCATAAAACATAATGGCGTACCTTGGAAAACAACAAAAACTAAAAAGAATCGCGACAGTCATTCTTCTTATAACCATCACTCGGAAAGTATATCAATTTAATAAAATTGTATTTTTCAAAACAATACAGTGAGTATCAATTACAACGTACACAATACACCCAAACATATACAGATTCTACGACTAAAAGTACGTATGATTTAGTTCATAGATGGCGTTGTAATCGACGAAATTTAATATTTTCAATTTCTTCTTCTTAAAACACACGCATTCGATTCTGCAATACAGAGCAGATAGGTGTTGCGGACTGGAGAATGCTGATTGGCAATTGCAGACTAGTAGATTAGAATTGTGATTGTCTTGTGATAGTAGTAGTTTAGTATCGACTGTCATGGTGTCTGTAACCGGGTCGCTCTTTCCTAACTAACATACCTTCCTATCCTTACCTATCGTTTTATGTAAACGGCTGTAGGAATAGGCCCGGTGTTATCCGGGAATATTGCCTAGCGCTTGATCCTACAGTCCTATCAATCAAGCATGATTATTTTGATTTAAGTATACAAAATTACTAAACTGATTATGTTTATTTTTATACTCAATATACTTACTTTCAATTTCAGTAAAAGCGTCATCCATGGCTAAATTATAACTTAACTGTACTTGTCTTGCATTTTATATCAAGGTGTGAGGCACTCGTTCTCCTAATCAATAGAATGTTAAAATAAAAATTGAAGTATAACTGATAAATTCTTTGTTAAACTATTGTTGGAATTTATTCTCACCAGAGCGAATCAAATTGTGCTGAACATATAAAGAAAGATAGCCAACAAAAAAATTTAGTTTACATAAAAAACTTAATATGACCAGAAAACATTTCAGTTTTTACAGGCCATTATTGGCCCGTACCGCGTCAACAATCTTACTCCATCGGTTCCGATCACGAGCTACGAGCCAGCTCTTCATACTGTCGCAAGCAACCAGAAGATGCCAGATCGCTCTCTACGCCGGTGGAGCCATCTGTAATGGTGACCATTTGTACTTGAAACATATGGTAACATTAGCAATAAATTATTCTATCAACCGTAAAGGAGGTCCCTCGCATAGCACGTATCCGGCTAATGACCCACGGTGATGGGGTGGGATTAAATAACTTAAGGGTTCATTTACTGTCATAATCAAGCTATGCAATGCCGGTTTGAATCAGTCCTATTCTAATTAGCCACTCACAATTCTTATGATTTAACAATTACTCATAATAAATATTTAATTATAAAAACAAAATATTAGAAGACAATAAAATAACTTAAAGAATTGAAAAGTAACAAAAAAAATTATCTGAAAGCAAGAAAATCAAAAGCATTAGATTGATCTATACTTACCTCATGCTGGATCATGTGGTTGTATATTATATATATAAAATCTCCAATCCAATACTCTCGAACACAAAAAGGCTGGAACGTGGGACTGCAACACCAAAACAAATCCAAGCTTACACCACTCTCATTATGATGCACGAAATAACTCAATGATCAATGATCGTTAACATTACAGCAAATATTTCCATTCCAAATTAGAATATACACCAAAAGGTGTTATCCCACACAAATAAGTTGAAAATTATAAAGTAAAACAATAATTTTATAATTTAGATTATAATAACATATTTTTATTAATTGATTGTTAAATTATTATTGTTTGTTAATTAGAATTTTAACAAATTGAAATGAATACACTAATTCACATAACCAAAACTTAATTTTTATAAAAATATTCAAACTTAATATTATATTTATATTTCATCAATAGTCATGTTTTCTATTGATTTCAAATTTGGGTATAACAGCAACTAATAAACTATGTTGCTCACCCGAAATTTCCAACATTAGTGATTGACATTCGCATCAATTAACGATTATCACCCAAGATTCTCTACTATCCTCCGTTAAAACCAACAATCATTTCAGGTATTAAAGAATAAACCTGTTATACATAAAAAAATATACTTGTATTAATTTGCACTAAACGAAAAATACCGTCAGTACAGTACCGTCAGTTAAGTTTAAGTTGTAAGGCAACATGTTGCAATACAACCCAACATTTATACGAATGAAAAAAAAAAAATAGAAATGCAGAGGTGGATACACTTCAGGTAGCGTCGCTTTGTTTTTGAACATATAGTTTGTGACGGCTCAAAAATCAGCCGTTACACATCGTCGTCGACAATGACCTCTTCGCCTACCAAAAGGCGGCTCTCCCTTCAAAGATCGCTGTATCATTCGTTTCGGATCCGCACGCAGAACGTGACCGAGCAAGCTTACTCGCGTCCTTTGATTTCATGTACGATATCAGGAATTTGCATTAAATTCCTGATCTCGTGGTTAAAACGAACTCGGTATGTGCCATCAACGTCGCGTTTTGGGCCATATATCACACGCATGATTCTTCTCTCGAATGTTAGAAGTCATCTTTCGTACTCACCCGTCAGGGTCCAACTCTCACATCCATACATGACAACGGGTCTGATCAACGCTCTGTACAATTTTAGCTTATCCATACTTGCAAAATATTTTGATTGCACCCGTGGACGTAGAGGATATAAAGCCTGATTGTCGGCGGCAAGCCGAACTTTGATATCGTCGCCCACACTATCATCGTGAGTAATGAGAGATCGAATGAATCGTGAGTAATGAATCTCATTACTCCTTCAAACGTGTGGTTAACACTACTGAAATCACTTGCGTCTTGGTCTCGAAAACCCGAGATTAGATATTTGGTTTTTGAACTCATTGATTTTGAGACAAACACAAGCTGAAAACTGTTTCAGTGGATCAAGTATCTCTTTCACTCCGTTGCCATTTAACCCAATCACACAGATATCATCTGCATACGAAAGAAGTTGATTGGATTGTCGGAATAAGATATTGTCTTGAGGTGTTTCACTTTTACGAAGAATGTATTCCAACATGAGATTAAAAAGTATCGGGGACAGCACATATCCTTGTCGAACACCAATAGTAATTGCAAATGTTTGTTACGGTCGCCCGATGAAATGTATATTCTCGCTAATGTTTTTGATGATACAATTTTCAAACAAATATTATAATTTCGGGTTATGCTGTAAACCCATCCTTAATAATTATGGTAAATTGGTGTATTAGTTATTGAATTGGCAATAGGTAATAGATCTTAATAATTGCGAAAAAAAAGTGAAAGCGAAAAAGGTGGAAAAAAAATGGGAGAATAAATGTGGACAAGAAGATGGTCGCATAAGTCAAAAGTCAAGAAAAAATAAAATAAAACAAATCGTTTGGAATTATAATTATTATTGTACAATCGGTATTGAATTTAAAAGGTTGTCATTTTTATGTATGTACATATGAGAAAATCCGCTCATACAAAAGTGACCCAAAGACTGTTTTATCCCCATCATATGGAAATGGCGTTTACACGGTAGATTGGTATTGTTATGACTTATTTGGCCATATATGCCACTATACGGATTTATCTCTAGGATTGGCGGTATTGAATTTAAAAGATTGTGATTTTTATGTATGCACATATGAGAAAATCCTCTCATACAAAAGTGACCCAAAGACTGTTTTATCCCCATCATATGGAAATGGCGTTTAAACAGTAGATTGGTATTGTTATGACTTATCTGGCCATATATGCCACTATACGGATTTATCTCTAGGCTTGGCGGTATTGAATTTAAAAGGTTGTCATTTTTATGTATGTACATATGAGAAAATCCTCTCATACAAAAGTGACCCAAAGACTGTTTTATCCCCATCATATGGAAATGGCGTTTACACGGTAGATTGGTATTGTTATGACTTATCTGGCCATATATGCCACTATACGGATTTATCTCTAGGATTGGCGGTATTGAATTTAAAAGATTGTCATTTTTATGTATGCACATATGAGAAAATCCTCTCATACAAAAGTGACCCAAAGACTGTTTTATCCCCATCATATGGAAATGACGTTTACACGGTAGATTGGTATTGTTATGATCTATCTGGCCATATATGCCACTATACGGATTTATCTCTAGGCTTGGCGGTATTGAATTTAAAAGATTGTCATTTTTATGTATGTACATATGAGAAAATCCTCTCATACAAACGTGACCCAAAGACTGTTTTATCTCCATCATATGGAAATGACGTTTACACGGTAGATTGTTATTGTTATGATCTATCCGGCCATATATGCCACTATACGGATTTATCTCTAGGCTTGGCGGTATTGAATTTAAAAGATTGACATTTTTATGTATGTACATATGAGAAAATCCTCTCATATAAAAGTGACCCAAAGACTGTTTTATCTCCATCATATGGAAACGACGTTTACACGGTAGATTGGTATTGTTATGACCTATCTGGCCATATATGCCACTATACGGATTTATCTCTAGGATTGGCGGTATTGAATTTAAAAGATTGACATTTTTATGTATGTACATATGAGAAAATCCTCTCATATAAAAGTGACCCAAAGACTGTTTTATCTCCATCATATGGAAACGACGTTTACACGGTAGATTGGTATTGTTATGATCTATCTGGCCATATATGCCACTATACACGGATTTATCTCTAGGCTTGGCGGTATTGAATTTAAAAGATTGTCATTTTTATGTATGTACATATGAGAAAATCCTCTCATACAAACGTGACCCAAAGACTGTTTTATCCCCATCATATGGAAATGGTGTTTACACCATTATAGTAGATTGGTATTGTTATGACCTATCTGAACATATATACCACTATACGGATTTATCTCTAGGATTGGCGGTATTGAATTTAAAAGATTGTCATTTTTATGTATGTACATAGGAGAAAATCCTCTCATACAAAAGTGACCCAAAGACTGTTTTATCCCCATCATATGGAAATGGTGTTCACACCATTATAGTAGATTGGTATTTTTATGATCTATCTGGCCATATATGCCACTATACAGATTTATCTCTAGGCTTGGTGGTATTGAATTTAAAAGATTGTCCTTCAGGGATTATGTGAAGGAGCGTTTGTTGGTGCTAGCCGTCATTGACAGGAGTCATGAAGATGGGAACATCATCATGGGAAAATGGAACTTGGTGTACAATGCACTAAACTCCGTTTTCCTTAGGATCCTGAGAGAAATTCCAGGACCCCCTCCATCCTGCAGAGATGCGGGTTGGCATCAAGGGCGCGTTAAACGTATAGCGTTCTCTGATGCCAGATCAGTGGAGCTATATAAAAAGGCTGTAGCGGAGGTAGGAGAGGTGTGGCGAGGCGCGAAGCTGGCGGCTGTAAGCAGGGAAGAGATTCATTGCAGGCCTAGAGCACGCGTCTGGCTGCCAACTGAACCGGCTAGCCCAGAAGAAATTCTTGAGAGAATCAGAATCAGCAACCCCGATCTTCCGACAGGAAACTGGAAGATCGTGAGGCAAGAGGATGCAAAGGGGGGCTCCAGATTATCAACTATGATAATCAACACGGAGTCCCTGGCGCTGCTTGCCGCGATTAAGGGAGTAATCGACTTCGGTTTCGGGTCGATTACTCTCAAAGTATATAAAACAGACGAGGCTGAAACACGAGAGGAAGGCAGCCCGTCCACAACTGATGCAGTTCCACTTGGAGGAGAGACAGCCCAACCAATGGAGCTCTCCGAGGTGATTGCACTTGGAGAAGAGATGGGTAGCCGACTGTCCCTGGTGTCAGACGAAGAAGACCTGTCGGACCCAAGGGACGGGAGGACTGCAAACGTCGGGGTACTCATCAAGAAGCACACGTACTGTTCATAGAAGATATCGTAACCAAAGAACGGATCCTATGGGCAATTGAAGGGTTCAAACCCTATAAATCGGTGGGTCCTGACCGTATTATTCCCGCGGAACTTCAGAACAACTCGAGGATTATGCTCCCCAGGTTGGAGGTAATCTTCAAAGGGTGTTTAAAACTAGTCTGTACTTCGCGGGAGTGGATGAAGGTCAGAGTGATCTTTTCTCCGAAAGCGGGTAAAGGCTCGCAGGGCTACCCAAAAGACTTAAGACCAATAACTCTATCATCCTTTCTACTGAAAACCTTGGAAAGGCTGATCGATATCTACATACGCTCAAAAATTAGACCTAGTGACTGGGCTCAGACTCAGCACGCTTACTGTAAAGGGAAGTCTGTGGACACAGCTCTGCATGCCCTGGTTAGTACAATTGAGAAATCATTATTCTCGCAAGAGTTTTGTATGGTGGCGTTTCTTGACATTGAGGGCGCCTTTAACAATGTAAGGAAGGAGGCAATTCTGGAGGGATTGTCGCTACTAGGTGTGGATTACTCTATAAGTGGGTTAATCAATCATATGCTTGGGTGCAGGATGATTAACTCAGAGCTGGGGGAATCCACCATCAGGAGACGGGTGACTAGGGGAACCCCACAGGGAGGTGTTCTGTCTCCTTTCCTCTGGAACATAGCAATCAATGAGCTGCTATTAAAGCTGGAGAGAGAAGGGATCGGAGTGATTGCTTATGCAGATAATGTAGCGATAGCTGTCTCTGGGAAATACATAAGCACAGTGGCGGAGGTAATCCAAAATGCCCTCCTAATTATAACGAGGTGGACCACCAAATGTGGACTGGCAATTCGCGCGTCTAAAACTGAATTGGTACTATTTACGAGGAAATATAAAATCCCTGTAGAAGATCCACCTCTCCTAAATGGCAACAGACTAGCTTTTACGGACAAGGCAAGATTTCTAGGCGTAATCTTGGACAGTAAGCTAAGCTGGAAGCCCAACATTCTGGAAAGAGTAAACAAGGCCAATATAGCTTTGTACTCGTGTAGGAACGCCATCGGAAAGAGATGGGGCGTGACGCCGGAGCTGGTACACTGGCTATACACTTCCGTAGTAAGACCGTGTGGTGGCCAGCTCTTGATAAAATAACATACAGGAAAAGGATTGAGAAGGTGCAAAGAACGGCCTACATGCTTATAAGCGGGGCACTGAGGACAACACCTACAAGTGCCTTAGAGGTCTTGTTTCACCTTCTCCCCGTGGACATTTATGGTAAGCAGATGGCGGTGATTACGGCCACTCGACTATCAGCCATATCTCAGTGGAAATGTCTTCAAATAGGACACTCGACGATAGTCAGATCGCTGAGGAAAGAACTGGCGAATCTAGACTATGTTACACCGACTCTGTGCTTCGAGAAAAGGTTCGGAAAAACCTGCCCCTCAAGGGAATCCTGGATAAGCGGGTTGGCAGCTGAAACGGGAGCATTGCAGTTCTTTACGGATGGCTCCGAGCTAGACGGTTAAGAAGGAGCTGGAGTCTTCTGTGATAAACTAGAGGTAGATAAACTAGAGATAGTTAAAAAACTGTGATAAACTAGAGATAGTTCGCCTCCCTGATTACTGCAGTGTGTACCAGGCAGAGGTGATAGCGATTGAAGAGGTCCTGAACTGGTTGAGATATAATGCGGTATCCTCGACTGATATCGCAATTTATGTGGACAGTCAGGCGGCAATCAAGTCGCTGGTTTCTGTTTCTCTAACGTCTAGAGTGGCGTTGGGTTGTCGCTCGTCTCTAAATGAGATGAGTGAGCATTTCAACATCCAGGTAGTCTGGGTCCCTGGCCACTCAGACATCATGGGAAACTGCAGGGCGGACGAACTAGCGTGGCACGGTACAACTCTCCAACTACTACCGGAAAGGACAAAGTTGGGAAGACCCATTAACGCACTCAAAACTGTGCTTAAAAAAGAGGCGGAAGCCTCTGCGAACAATAGGTGAACGAACACCCTCTCATGTAGAGTGGCAAGACAAGTCTGGCCAAAGCTGAACTTGAAACGCTCAAAGGCACTTATCTCCCTACGAAGACGTGAACTTAAAACGATCGTGGGGATACTCACAGGACACTGCCTTCTTGGAGAACATGCGAGAAGGCTGGGTCTGGAAGTAAATGACTTTTGCAGAAGCTGTAGGGACGAGGAGGAGGAAGAGACGTAAGTCCACCTCCTATGCTCATGCCCCCAAAGCCAGGCAAAAGACATGTATATTTGGATAAGTTTTTAATAGACTGCCATTCCTATCTCGAAAACTGTAATGTGCGAGACTTATAACGCTACGTGAGCAGCTCTACCTGGTTCTCATAGGGGAAAAAGATGAGTAAGATCCTGTGGTATCACAACGGGCCGTTGCCGGTCTAAATGTGCTGTAGCAGCAACTCAACCTAACCTAACCTAACCATGTATGTACATATGAGAAAATCCTCTCATACAAACGTGACCCAAAGACTGTTTTATTCCCATCATATGAAAATGACGTTTACACGGTAGATTGGTATTGTTATGACCTACCTGGCCATATATGCCACTATACGGATTTATCTCTAGGCTTGGCGGTATTGAATTTAAAAGATTGTCATTTTTATGTATGTACATATGAGAAAATCCTCTCATACAAACGTGATTCAAAGACTGTTTTATCCCCATCATATGGAAATGACGATTACACGGTAGATTGGTATTATTATGATCTATCTGGCCATATATGCCACTAAACGGATTTATCTCTAGGCTTGGCGGTATTGAATTTAAAAGATTGTCATTTTTATGTATGTACATATGAGAAAATCCTCTCATACAAACGTGATTCAAAGACTGTTTTATCCCCATCATATGGAAATGACGTTTACACGGTAGATTGGTATTATTATGATCTATCTGGCCATATATGCCACTATACGGATTTATCTCTAGGCTTGGCGGTATTGAATTTAAAAGATTGTCATTTTTATGTATGTACATATGAGAAAATCCTCTCATACAAACGTGACCCAAAGACTATTTTATCCCTCATATGGAAATGACGTTAACACGGTAGGTTGGTATTGTTATGATCTACCTGGCCATATATGCCACTATACGGATTTATCTCTAGGCTTGGCGGTATTGAATTTAAAAGATTGTCATTTTCATGTATGTACATATGAGAAAATCCTCTCATACAAACGTGACCCAAACACTGTTTTATCCCCATCATATGGAAATGGTAATAACACGGTAGATTGGTATTGTTATGACCTACCTGGCCATATATGCCACTATACGGATTTATCTCTAGGCTTGGCGGTATTGAATTTAAAAGATTGTCATTTTTATGTATGTACATAGGAGAAAATCCTCTCATACAAACGTGATTCAAAGACTGTTTTATCCCCATCATATGGAAATGGTGTTTAAACCATTATAGTAGATTGGTATTGTTATGACCTATCTGGCCATATATGCCACTATACGGATTTATCTCTAGGCTTGGCGGTATTGAATTTAAAAGATTGTCATTTTTATGTATGTACAAATGAGAAAATCCTCTCATACAAACGTGACCCAAAGACTGTTTTATCCCTCATATGGAAATGACGTTAACACGGAAGGTTGGTATTGTTATGACCTATCTGGCCATATATGCCACTATACGGATTTATCTCTAGGCTTGGCGGTATTGAATTTAAAAGATTGTCATTTTTATGTATGTACATAGGAGAAAATCCTCTCATACAAACGTGACCCAAAGACTGTTTTATCCCCATCATATGGAAATGGTGTTTACAAGCTAGATTGGTATTGTTATGATCTACCTGGCTATATATGCCACTATACGGATTTATCTCTAGGCTTGGCGGTATTGAATTTAAAAGATTGTCATTTTTATGTATGTACAAATGAGAAAATCCTCTCATACAAACGTGACCCAAAGACTGTTTTATCCCTCATATGGAAATGACGTTAACACGGAAGGTTGGTATTGTTATGACCTATCTGGCCATATATGCCACTATACGGATTTATCTCTAGGCTTGGCGGTATTGAATTTAAAAGATTGTCATTTTTATGTATGTACATAGGAGAAAATCCTCTCATACAAACGTGACCCAAAGACTGTTTTATCCCCATCATATGGAAATGGTGTTTACAAGCTAGATTGGTATTGTTATGATCTACCTGGCTATATATGCCACTATACGGATTTATCTCTAGGCTTGGCGGTATTGAATTTAAAAGATTGTCATTTTTATGTATGTACAAATGAGAAAATCCTCTCATACAAACGTGATTCAAAGACTGTTTTATCCCCATCATATGGAAATGACGTTTACACGGTAGATTGGTATTATTATGATCTATCTGGCCATATATGCCACTATACGGATTTATCTCTAGGCTTGGCGGTATTGAATTTAAAAGATTGTCATTTTTATGTATGTACAAATGAGAAAATCCTCTCATACAAACGTGACCCAAACACTGTTTTATCCCCATCATATGGAAATGACGTTAAAACGGTAGGTTGGTATTATGATCTATCTGGTCATATATGCCACTATACGGATTTATCTCTAGGCTTGGCGGTATTGAATTTAAAAGATTGTCATTTTTATGTATGTACAAATGAGAAAATCCTCTCATACAAACGTGACCCAAAGACTATTTTATCCCTCATATGGAAATGACGTTTACACGGTAGGTTGGTATTGTTATGATCTATCTGGCCATATATGCCACTATACGGATTTATCTCTAGGCTTGGCGGTA
Source organism: Tipula lateralis (assembly GCA_963932295.1). Lineage (NCBI taxonomy): Eukaryota > Metazoa > Arthropoda > Insecta > Diptera > Tipulidae > Tipula > Tipula lateralis. The sequence goes on along the minus strand of OZ010739.1, from coordinate 2,490,471 downwards.
TTGAATTTAAAAGATTGTCATTTTTATGTATGTACATAGGAGAAAATCCTCTCATACAAACGTGACCCAAAGACTGTTTTATCCCCATCATATGGAAATGACGTTTACACGGTAGATTGGTATTATTATGATCTATCTGGCCATATATGCCACTATACTGTTACGTCCATCGACTACAAGTTTATATAACACTGACAAATATATATTTTGTTTATAGACTTCTCGATTACGATCACTTCGAAGTCAATAAACGCATTATTTTAATAATTAATTTATGGTAGTCATAAATTAATTACCTGTACCAAAACAAAAATCGAATAATAGGTAACTCTCATCGATGAGTAATACTTGTATATACGAATACTTCCTATACCTATAACATACATAAGCAGAAGTACATAAGCAAACATTGGGAATATTTACATTACAAAGGTACTGAAACTGTACAAAAAGTACATGTTAATGTAAGTGTATCTAAAACCTTATATTTTTTATATAGAAGCATTAATTGTCATCGAGAGCAATAATAATCTTTCATTTAACGTGAGGCCGTCATAGCCACCTGAATATAAAACGATCGAATAGAAAAAATTTCCAACCAGAAAATTGGTGAACATTAAATATTTAATTCGATAATCGAATTATCGATCATTTAATAATTTTATTCATTTATACTTATAAAGTATATACCATATTTAATTTTTTTTGGTGCTAATTAAAACGGTAGGCAAATAATGATCTTATAGAATATGGATGGAAAATAACCTTAAGATCGATTCCAGATTGTTAGATCCCGCATCGCAACCAACTAAGAGAATTAGTGGCAAGGCCTCACAGAGGAACCGGCGCCTGCCCACGTGAATAACGTAGCTGATCTGGATTCAATATAAATAAAATATATATATAGGAAAAAGGGATTATCAGTGCGATCATTCTTGTGAAATTATTGATTCGAGCAGACATATTGTTATTATTATTATTTCGCGTATTGTGATTATTAATCATATTTAAGGAATAAGTCAGTTTCGCCACGGCATAGAAAATTGTGGTTTGAATTAAAGTTATTTATTTCAATTTACTAAAGGAAAAAAATTATATATGTTGTAAATTTTAATATATGTAGTGTGCACGTGGCTAACATTTTTTTTCAGCATCCCATAAAAATCTAAGGAGTACTCTGCAGTTCTTTATGAGGTGAGTAGATTAGTTTAATAATTGTTCGCCCGAATATTCTTGTGCCACGTATATATAAAAATATTTTTGTTTTTTTGGACCGATCATATATGATTTTGGTTTTTGTTTATAAATGTTTCCTTTTGAATTAAATCAATAAAAATGTTAAACATAAATAATTGAATTTCTAATGTGTGATGGTGATGTGTAGATAAAATGAGTGAAAATAGTGATTAGTGATTTTTAGTTTTTAATCAACACAAAGTTTGTAGTATCCCAACAATTTACGCGACAAAGGACCCCCCAATATCCGGATGGAGCTACCCTTAAGAAAGTGTGTTGGTCGGCGAAAAGGGATACGTAACAAAATGGCGCCGAAACAGGGACCAGAAAGCATGTGTTTTTTTAAGTGAAAGAAAATGTGTCTTAAAGGTCATCCAGAAAATAAGGTAAAACAGTTTTGAATAACGTTGCTAATTATTTTAAGTTTTATAATGTTTTTTTAATAGCAGTTGCTGTGATACATGAACTAAGTTAATAGATAATTTTTTTTGTTTAATAAGGTAGTCCTAATAAGACATCCAAGTGGCTTCTCCACTCAACAATGGTGCCGTTAATAACCACGTTTTAGTAAAATTTTCAATAATTATAAATCCATAAGTCGAATATTTCCTTTTTTTAATTTTCTTTATAGTGGTTTGGTACTTATATAGATAACAAAATTTCATTTACTTTGGTTTTTAAATTTTTCTACTGAAAGTTTACTAGGTTTTTTTTAATTATTACAGGTTGACACATTATGAATTAATGAATTCTCTGTCTTAATTTTTGGAAATCTGGTGAACTGCTCGTTTCTATCCTTCCTTAACTCTTTCCATTATATTCCCATCGTGAAATATTGTGTTGATCTAGAGTGAGAATATCAATAGTTGACATATGGTGATACCATAGATTCCTGTCGATGTTTTTACCCTGAGTTCTGCAATGAAATGTTCATATCCCATAATTTTTCCCTTACTAAATAAAACATTAAGTTAAGATAGTGTGCGATGATCGACTGTTCGAATTACTTTGTATCAAAATCTTCGGTTGAAGTTCAAAGATTCTGAAAAGTATCTCGTAGATGTTTTGATAAAGTGTATTTTATCATAGTGACATTGCATGCTATTTGAGATTTGGATTTTTTTCATGTTATTTTTCATGTATCACGGTATAAATATATTCAAAATTGTTTTATCAATTACACTAATAATAACTCATTTTGTCACATCACCATCACACTTAATACCTATTTATTTTGAATACATTCTTTAAATTTTCTTAAAGTTAAATTATTACTTCTATGTAAAGTATTGATAGATTCATTTCTCATTTCCGATTTATATTTGTCGATAACAGCATAAATATTGACTGTCGATAATATAAATTTTTTATAAATCAATTACAATGGATCCCATTATTTATTTACAACATTTGACTGAATCTGAGCTTGAAGTCGAATATCACATTAGGAGTTTGTCACCGAATAATCCCGAGGCAAGAAATTTGTTAATTATTGCTTTACGAGCAGAACAACTAGACCACAACTTGGTACGCAAAAATTCGCACCTTAAAGAAAATCCTGAATTAGAAATCGAAATATGTCAAAACCAACTCGACGATTTATTAAAAGCCGGAGAAGATCAAGGCAATACACCAACTCTGCGATTTGTAACGATTGCCTACGTTAAATCGAGACACTATAAAGAAAGAATTCGAAGAGCTATTGGCACATTTGGAGAATCAGGAAATTTTGCAAAACTCCATCGTAACTGGCGACACACCTTTAATATTTACCACAAGTTGTGGAACGACTATCAAGACTCAGATATAAGAGATATCTCATCCCATGAAAGAGAAGAGGACAGAAGCTCTCTATCGGAAAAATTAGAACAAATGGTTTCGTCGGTATCGTTTTCAAGTGACACCTCACCAAAGACACAGATGAATCTTCACAATCGCAAACTTTCACAACCAGGACCTAGTAACCTAAGAAATTCAGTTGCAGATTTTTTCTCACAAGTGGGATATCAAAAAACTGTTGAATCTCCAAATAATAGGCAGACATCAGTAACAAATATACCAAACACAATTCATACAGGACCTGCTGTGGAACGACAGTATACAAATCATCATGATTTAGAATCAAATGTGCAACATCCAACACCACCCCATTCTGTTCAGCTTCAGCTTGAGAATTTTTACAAAATTCGGCGACGGTGGAACTTAACATTCGATGGAGCAGAGACTTTAAACGTGCATGATTTTGTCTATAGATTGGAACAGATGGCTGACAATGATGGATTTCCAAAAGAATATTTATCAAAAGTACTGTACCTGTTTTTAACAAAGAAAGCAGAGGATTGGTATTGGGTGTACAAGTCCAACCATCCAAATACTTCTTGGACTAGTATGAAAATAGCCATTCTCTCATTCTTCAGTAGCTCCAACTATGAAGAAGAGCTTAAAGAACAAATTTTAAAACGGCATCAGGGTTCACGAGAAACATTTTCGGACTTTGCACTCAACATCCAGAAGATGAACGCCAGACTACAATGTCGACTGTCAGATAAACAAATTATTTACCGCCTTTGCCAGAATATGTATCCAGCATTAAAAAATGTGACCCTCCCATACCATCATTCTGTCAGAACAGTGGACGAATTGAGGATACTATGCAGCGACTACGAACGTTTATGGGAGCAGTCTGGTTATGACCCACGGCGATTTGGAGATGCATCCGTAAAACGACGTCACGTAACTGAATTAGACTGTGATATTACTCACCAGATATCTAATCAAGATGATTGTTTTGAGCAAAACACCAAAATTCCAGCTGTAGACGCTATTACGCAAGGCGTAAGGGAAGCAAACCATTTTATATGCTGGAACTGTCATGACATCGGCCATAAGTATCAGGATTGTGAAAAAGCCATTCTTGATGTATTTTGTTTTGGGTGTGGGACACCTAACGTCAGAAAGCCGTCGTGTCAAAACTGTTATAAGTTTGCAACGGGAAACGGCAAACCGAGTGTGATCTATTCGAGGGGTTCACATCTCGGGATGAGCAACCAACAACCTGTGGAAAATCGCAATACCAACAACAGCAGGAAACCCTCGTAACAAGTTCCAATTTAATACAAAATAATGAATTTTTAAATGTTTGTAATGTCTCTCGTTTGAATTCAAAGTATAAATATAATAGACGAATAAGGAGTGTGAACTATTTTCGGGGAAAACGTCAATTGCTAAAATCTTGTATTGATACTTTAATTAAGTTTAGCCATTCGGATCCTCGGCCGCATGCGGATGTTCTGATAAATTCAGTACCAATGAATGGATTACTTGACAGTGGAGCTTCTGTAAGTGTACTAGGGAAGAACTCGCTCACATTTTTAACAGAAAATAAATTAACTTATCATCCTTTGATTTCACAAATTAGAACTGCGGACGGTACTGCTCAGAAGATAGAAGGATACATTTGGCTACCAGTCACATTTGGAAATCAAACCAAGCATATCCGGTTTTTTATCGTGCCATCACTGGAGTTGCAGTTATACCTAGGCATCGATTTCTGGAGTAAATTCAACATCCTACCAAACTTGTCGATTTGTGAAATTTCAAATGTAAATGAAAAAAACGATAATTCGCATCTTTTGAATAAAGATGATCAAATAAAATTAAATAACATAATAGATTTGTTTCCATCATCCGCAAAAGAGGGTTTAGGCAAAACGACGTTGCATGAACATAATATAGAGCTTATTAAGGATAGCAAACCGATAAAGCAGCGATACTACCCAGTCTCACCGGCCGTACAGAAGGACATTTACAGAGAAATAGACCGCATGTTGAGTTTGGGAGTCATTGAGATAAGTAACAGTTCATGGAGCTCGCCAGTCACTGTAGTGAAAAAAGCAAATGGTAAAACACGACTCTGTCTCGATGCTCGCAAGCTCAACTCGGTTACGGAAAAAGACGCATACCCCCTACCAATCATAGACGGACTTTTGGATAGACTGACGGAGACTAAGTACATCACAGCACTAGACTTAAAAGACGCGTTTTGGCAGATACCGCTTGCGGAATCTGCCAGAGACAAGACAGCATTTACAGTTCCAGGTCGTCCACTCTATCAGTTCAGGGTGATGCCGTTTGGGCTGTGCAATGCAGCCCAGTCAATGTGCCGCTTAATGCACAAAGTAGTTCCCCATGAGCTACACGATCGTATATTCGTTTATCTAGATGATCTGCTGGTCATAAGTGGCACATTGAACGATCACCTTGAGCTGTTAGAGCTGGTAGCGAATTTACTACGAGATGCTGGGTTAACTATCAATATCGAGAAAAGTAGCTTCGTAATGAAGGAAATCAGATACTTAGGTTATTTGGTAGGTGAAAAAGGTCTTAGACCTGACCCAGACAAAGTCGAAGCGATAGTTAACTTGGCATCTCCGACAAGTACGAAACAGATACGTAGACTGATTGGGATGGCTGGGTGGTATCGTCGTTTTATTGGGAACTTCGCAAGTCTTACTAGTCCTATTACAGACTGCCTGAAAAGAGGAAAATTTCAGTGGACGGAGGATGCTCAACAAGCTTTCGTAAAGCTGAAACATTATCTAACATCAGCTCCGGTTCTTATAACACCCGACTATAATGCTCCGTTTTTTATTCGTTGTGATGCGTGTACCGAAGGAATTGGCGCAGTTCTATTCCAGAAAGATACAGATGAAAATGAAAGGCCAATTTCCTTTATGTCAAAAAAATTAAATCAAGCGCAAAAAAATTATTCAATAACGGAACTGGAATGTTTAGCTGCAATATTGGCCATTAAAAAATTTCGCGCGTATGTAGAAGGACACGACTTCACCTTGATAACAGATCATGCCAGCCTAAAGTGGCTAATGAACCAACGGGATCTAAGTGGTAGGTTAGCAAGGTGGAGTCTGAAACTTCAAGGGTTTCGGTTTGAGATACAACACCAAAGAGGGAAGGATAACGTGGTACCAGATATGTTATCAAGGATCTATTGCGATGAATTGGAAGAGTTCAGTGAAAGTTCTGTAAAAGTACTAGAATATAATGAAGCTATAAACTTCAATAATGTTAACGACTTTGAAGAGGAAGAGTACGTCTCGCTGCGCAATAAAATTACAAATATGCCTGATAATTACCCAGCTTTTAGAGTCAAAGAAAAGCTTATCTTCATTCGTCTAGAACCAAAAAAACGAGACGAACTATGTGACGTATCAATATGGAAGCTGTGGGTTCCAAAAATCTTGAGGTTGGATCTGATAGGGAAAGAACACAACGACCCGTTGGCTGCGCACGGTGGAATAAAGAAAACTTTGGAGCGTCTTAGGCGTTATTATTTTTGGCCAGGAATGGCCAAGCAAATTCAAACTTACATAAGCAACTGCGTAGTTTGTAAAACTACCAAAGCACCAAATAAACTATTAAGACCACCAATGGGAAAAGAGTTTATCGTTGAAAGACCATGGCAACGGATTTATATTGACCTACTAGGCCCGTATCCAAGATCAACCCAAGGAAAAACAATATTATTCATCGTACTCGATCACTTAACAAAATTCGTATTGTTGAAACCTTTAACCCAGGGAACCTCTAAAAATATAATAAACTTTCTAAAGGATGACGTGTTTGGTGTGTTTGGTGTTCCGCAGACAATTCACTCAGACAACGGTTCGCAATTTCAGAGTGCAGAATATAAAAACTTATTAAAACAATTTGGAATAAAAAACTCAAAAACAGCTGTGTATTCGCCACAGTCTAATGCTTCTGAGAGGGTGAACCGTTCGGTTATATCAGCTATTAGGGCATATGTTGGAGACAAGCACAACACATGGGACAAATACATTGGCGAAATTGCTGCAGCACTTCGAAACGGAGTCCATGAAACTGTAAAGTACTCACCGCACTTTCTCTTATTTGGGTACCACAGAATCAACCATGGGAATGATTACCAACTTCTTCAACATATTGGAGAAATTTCAGAAGGTGAAATAATGCTACCGTTGCCATCCAGACTCGCACTGGTGCATGAAGAGGTGAGAAGTGACATTACAAAAGCATACGAAAGAAGTGCACGGCGTTATAATCTTAGGACTAGACCAGTGGAATTTCAGCTTGGACAAACTGTGTACGCTAGAACGCACCCACAGAGTGACGCTACAAAGAAGTTTTGTGCTAAATTTGCACCACAGTTCAGCAAAGCTATAGTTTCACGGAGGATAGGAACTGTCAATTATGAACTAAAAGACTCGACTGATAAAATCTTGGGGGTGTTTCACGGGAAGGACATTCGACCTTAAAACGAAACAAAAAGAAAAGTTGTATTCGATGTCGTTCTTCAGTTTCATTGTTTCACACCTATGGCGAAACCAAAGAATCTGCCCTGTTACGTCCATCGACTACAAGTTTATATAACACTGACAAATATATATTTTGTTTATAGACTTCTCGATTACGATCACTTCGAAGTCAATAAACGCATTATTTTAATAATTAATTTATGGTAGTCATAAATTAATTACCTGTACCAAAACAAAAATCGAATAATAGGTAACTCTCATCGATGAGTAATACTTGTATATACGAATACTTCCTATACCTATAACATACATAAGCAGAAGTACATAAGCAAACATTGGGAATATTTACATTACAAAGGTACTGAAACTGTACAAAAAGTACATGTTAATGTAAGTGTATCTAAAACCTTATATTTTTTATATAGAAGCATTAATTGTCATCGAGAGCAATAATAATCTTTCATTTAACGTGAGGCCGTCATAGCCACCTGAATATAAAACGATCGAATAGAAAAAATTTCCAACCAGAAAATTGGTGAACATTAAATATTTAATTCGATAATCGAATTATCGATCATTTAATAATTTTATTCATTTATACTTATAAAGTATATACCATATTTAATTTTTTTTGGTGCTAATTAAAACGGTAGGCAAATAATGATCTTATAGAATATGGATGGAAAATAACCTTAAGATCGATTCCAGATTGTTAGATCCCGCATCGCAACCAACTAAGAGAATTAGTGGCAAGGCCTCACAGAGGAACCGGCGCCTGCCCACGTGAATAACGTAGCTGATCTGGATTCAATATAAATAAAATATATATATAGGAAAAAGGGATTATCAGTGCGATCATTCTTGTGAAATTATTGATTCGAGCAGACATATTGTTATTATTATTATTTCGCGTATTGTGATTATTAATCATATTTAAGGAATAAGTCAGTTTCGCCACGGCATAGAAAATTGTGGTTTGAATTAAAGTTATTTATTTCAATTTACTAAAGGAAAAAAATTATATATGTTGTAAATTTTAATATATGTAGTGTGCACGTGGCTAACATTTTTTTTCAGCATCCCATAAAAATCTAAGGAGTACTCTGCAGTTCTTTATGAGGTGAGTAGATTAGTTTAATAATTGTTCGCCCGAATATTCTTGTGCCACGTATATATAAAAATATTTTTGTTTTTTTGGACCGATCATATATGATTTTGGTTTTTGTTTATAAATGTTTCCTTTTGAATTAAATCAATAAAAATGTTAAACATAAATAATTGAATTTCTAATGTGTGATGGTGATGTGTAGATAAAATGAGTGAAAATAGTGATTAGTGATTTTTAGTTTTTAATCAACACAAAGTTTGTAGTATCCCAACAATTTACGCGACAAAGGACCCCCCAATATCCGGATGGAGCTACCCTTAAGAAAGTGTGTTGGTCGGCGAAAAGGGATACGTAACAAAATGGCGCCGAAACAGGGACCAGAAAGCATGTGTTTTTTTAAGTGAAAGAAAATGTGTCTTAAAGGTCATCCAGAAAATAAGGTAAAACAGTTTTGAATAACGTTGCTAATTATTTTAAGTTTTATAATGTTTTTTTAATAGCAGTTGCTGTGATACATGAACTAAGTTAATAGATAATTTTTTTTGTTTAATAAGGTAGTCCTAATAAGACATCCAAGTGGCTTCTCCACTCAACAATGGTGCCGTTAATAACCACGTTTTAGTAAAATTTTCAATAATTATAAATCCATAAGTCGAATATTTCCTTTTTTTAATTTTCTTTATAGTGGTTTGGTACTTATATAGATAACAAAATTTCATTTACTTTGGTTTTTAAATTTTTCTACTGAAAGTTTACTAGGTTTTTTTTAATTATTACAGGTTGACACATTATGAATTAATGAATTCTCTGTCTTAATTTTTGGAAATCTGGTGAACTGCTCGTTTCTATCCTTCCTTAACTCTTTCCATTATATTCCCATCGTGAAATATTGTGTTGATCTAGAGTGAGAATATCAATAGTTGACATATGGTGATACCATAGATTCCTGTCGATGTTTTTACCCTGAGTTCTGCAATGAAATGTTCATATCCCATAATTTTTCCCTTACTAAATAAAACATTAAGTTAAGATAGTGTGCGATGATCGACTGTTCGAATTACTTTGTATCAAAATCTTCGGTTGAAGTTCAAAGATTCTGAAAAGTATCTCGTAGATGTTTTGATAAAGTGTATTTTATCATAGTGACATTGCATGCTATTTGAGATTTGGATTTTTTTCATGTTATTTTTCATGTATCACGGTATAAATATATTCAAAATTGTTTTATCAATTACACTAATAATAACTCATTTTGTCACATCACCATCACACTTAATACCTATTTATTTTGAATACATTCTTTAAATTTTCTTAAAGTTAAATTATTACTTCTATGTAAAGTATTGATAGATTCATTTCTCATTTCCGATTTATATTTGTCGATAACAGCATAAATATTGACTGTCGATAATATAAATTTTTTATAAATCAATTACAATGGATCCCATTATTTATTTACAACATTTGACTGAATCTGAGCTTGAAGTCGAATATCACATTAGGAGTTTGTCACCGAATAATCCCGAGGCAAGAAATTTGTTAATTATTGCTTTACGAGCAGAACAACTAGACCACAACTTGGTACGCAAAAATTCGCACCTTAAAGAAAATCCTGAATTAGAAATCGAAATATGTCAAAACCAACTCGACGATTTATTAAAAGCCGGAGAAGATCAAGGCAATACACCAACTCTGCGATTTGTAACGATTGCCTACGTTAAATCGAGACACTATAAAGAAAGAATTCGAAGAGCTATTGGCACATTTGGAGAATCAGGAAATTTTGCAAAACTCCATCGTAACTGGCGACACACCTTTAATATTTACCACAAGTTGTGGAACGACTATCAAGACTCAGATATAAGAGATATCTCATCCCATGAAAGAGAAGAGGACAGAAGCTCTCTATCGGAAAAATTAGAACAAATGGTTTCGTCGGTATCGTTTTCAAGTGACACCTCACCAAAGACACAGATGAATCTTCACAATCGCAAACTTTCACAACCAGGACCTAGTAACCTAAGAAATTCAGTTGCAGATTTTTTCTCACAAGTGGGATATCAAAAAACTGTTGAATCTCCAAATAATAGGCAGACATCAGTAACAAATATACCAAACACAATTCATACAGGACCTGCTGTGGAACGACAGTATACAAATCATCATGATTTAGAATCAAATGTGCAACATCCAACACCACCCCATTCTGTTCAGCTTCAGCTTGAGAATTTTTACAAAATTCGGCGACGGTGGAACTTAACATTCGATGGAGCAGAGACTTTAAACGTGCATGATTTTGTCTATAGATTGGAACAGATGGCTGACAATGATGGATTTCCAAAAGAATATTTATCAAAAGTACTGTACCTGTTTTTAACAAAGAAAGCAGAGGATTGGTATTGGGTGTACAAGTCCAACCATCCAAATACTTCTTGGACTAGTATGAAAATAGCCATTCTCTCATTCTTCAGTAGCTCCAACTATGAAGAAGAGCTTAAAGAACAAATTTTAAAACGGCATCAGGGTTCACGAGAAACATTTTCGGACTTTGCACTCAACATCCAGAAGATGAACGCCAGACTACAATGTCGACTGTCAGATAAACAAATTATTTACCGCCTTTGCCAGAATATGTATCCAGCATTAAAAAATGTGACCCTCCCATACCATCATTCTGTCAGAACAGTGGACGAATTGAGGATACTATGCAGCGACTACGAACGTTTATGGGAGCAGTCTGGTTATGACCCACGGCGATTTGGAGATGCATCCGTAAAACGACGTCACGTAACTGAATTAGACTGTGATATTACTCACCAGATATCTAATCAAGATGATTGTTTTGAGCAAAACACCAAAATTCCAGCTGTAGACGCTATTACGCAAGGCGTAAGGGAAGCAAACCATTTTATATGCTGGAACTGTCATGACATCGGCCATAAGTATCAGGATTGTGAAAAAGCCATTCTTGATGTATTTTGTTTTGGGTGTGGGACACCTAACGTCAGAAAGCCGTCGTGTCAAAACTGTTATAAGTTTGCAACGGGAAACGGCAAACCGAGTGTGATCTATTCGAGGGGTTCACATCTCGGGATGAGCAACCAACAACCTGTGGAAAATCGCAATACCAACAACAGCAGGAAACCCTCGTAACAAGTTCCAATTTAATACAAAATAATGAATTTTTAAATGTTTGTAATGTCTCTCGTTTGAATTCAAAGTATAAATATAATAGACGAATAAGGAGTGTGAACTATTTTCGGGGAAAACGTCAATTGCTAAAATCTTGTATTGATACTTTAATTAAGTTTAGCCATTCGGATCCTCGGCCGCATGCGGATGTTCTGATAAATTCAGTACCAATGAATGGATTACTTGACAGTGGAGCTTCTGTAAGTGTACTAGGGAAGAACTCGCTCACATTTTTAACAGAAAATAAATTAACTTATCATCCTTTGATTTCACAAATTAGAACTGCGGACGGTACTGCTCAGAAGATAGAAGGATACATTTGGCTACCAGTCACATTTGGAAATCAAACCAAGCATATCCGGTTTTTTATCGTGCCATCACTGGAGTTGCAGTTATACCTAGGCATCGATTTCTGGAGTAAATTCAACATCCTACCAAACTTGTCGATTTGTGAAATTTCAAATGTAAATGAAAAAAACGATAATTCGCATCTTTTGAATAAAGATGATCAAATAAAATTAAATAACATAATAGATTTGTTTCCATCATCCGCAAAAGAGGGTTTAGGCAAAACGACGTTGCATGAACATAATATAGAGCTTATTAAGGATAGCAAACCGATAAAGCAGCGATACTACCCAGTCTCACCGGCCGTACAGAAGGACATTTACAGAGAAATAGACCGCATGTTGAGTTTGGGAGTCATTGAGATAAGTAACAGTTCATGGAGCTCGCCAGTCACTGTAGTGAAAAAAGCAAATGGTAAAACACGACTCTGTCTCGATGCTCGCAAGCTCAACTCGGTTACGGAAAAAGACGCATACCCCCTACCAATCATAGACGGACTTTTGGGTAGACTGACGGAGACTAAGTACATCACAGCACTAGACTTAAAAGACGCGTTTTGGCAGATACCGCTTGCGGAATCTGCCAGAGACAAGACAGCATTTACAGTTCCAGGTCGTCCACTCTATCAGTTCAGGGTGATGCCGTTTGGGCTGTGCAATGCAGCCCAGTCAATGTGCCGCTTAATGCACAAAGTAGTTCCCCATGAGCTACACGATCGTATATTCGTTTATCTAGATGATCTGCTGGTCATAAGTGGCACATTGAACGATCACCTTGAGCTGTTAGAGCTGGTAGCGAATTTACTACGAGATGCTGGGTTAACTATCAATATCGAGAAAAGTAGCTTCGTAATGAAGGAAATCAGATACTTAGGTTATTTGGTAGGTGAAAAAGGTCTTAGACCTGACCCAGACAAAGTCGAAGCGATAGTTAACTTGGCATCTCCGACAAGTACGAAACAGATACGTAGACTGATTGGGATGGCTGGGTGGTATCGTCGTTTTATTGGGAACTTCGCAAGTCTTACTAGTCCTATTACAGACTGCCTGAAAAGAGGAAAATTTCAGTGGACGGAGGATGCTCAACAAGCTTTCGTAAAGCTGAAACATTATCTAACATCAGCTCCGGTTCTTATAACACCCGACTATAATGCTCCGTTTTTTATTCGTTGTGATGCGTGTACCGAAGGAATTGGCGCAGTTCTATTCCAGAAAGATACAGATGAAAATGAAAGGCCAATTTCCTTTATGTCAAAAAAATTAAATCAAGCGCAAAAAAATTATTCAATAACGGAACTGGAATGTTTAGCTGCAATATTGGCCATTAAAAAATTTCGCGCGTATGTAGAAGGACACGACTTCACCTTGATAACAGATCATGCCAGCCTAAAGTGGCTAATGAACCAACGGGATCTAAGTGGTAGGTTAGCAAGGTGGAGTCTGAAACTTCAAGGGTTTCGGTTTGAGATACAACACCAAAGAGGGAAGGATAACGTGGTACCAGATATGTTATCAAGGATCTATTGCGATGAATTGGAAGAGTTCAGTGAAAGTTCTGTAAAAGTACTAGAATATAATGAAGCTATAAACTTCAATAATGTTAACGACTTTGAAGAGGAAGAGTACGTCTCGCTGCGCAATAAAATTACAAATATGCCTGATAATTACCCAGCTTTTAGAGTCAAAGAAAAGCTTATCTTCATTCGTCTAGAACCAAAAAAACGAGACGAACTATGTGACGTATCAATATGGAAGCTGTGGGTTCCAAAAATCTTGAGGTTGGATCTGATAGGGAAAGAACACAACGACCCGTTGGCTGCGCACGGTGGAATAAAGAAAACTTTGGAGCGTCTTAGGCGTTATTATTTTTGGCCAGGAATGGCCAAGCAAATTCAAACTTACATAAGCAACTGCGTAGTTTGTAAAACTACCAAAGCACCAAATAAACTATTAAGACCACCAATGGGAAAAGAGTTTATCGTTGAAAGACCATGGCAACGGATTTATATTGACCTACTAGGCCCGTATCCAAGATCAACCCAAGGAAAAACAATATTATTCATCGTACTCGATCACTTAACAAAATTCGTATTGTTGAAACCTTTAACCCAGGGAACCTCTAAAAATATAATAAACTTTCTAAAGGATGACGTGTTTGGTGTGTTTGGTGTTCCGCAGACAATTCACTCAGACAACGGTTCGCAATTTCAGAGTGCAGAATATAAAAACTTATTAAAACAATTTGGAATAAAAAACTCAAAAACAGCTGTGTATTCGCCACAGTCTAATGCTTCTGAGAGGGTGAACCGTTCGGTTATATCAGCTATTAGGGCATATGTTGGAGACAAGCACAACACATGGGACAAATACATTGGCGAAATTGCTGCAGCACTTCGAAACGGAGTCCATGAAACTGTAAAGTACTCACCGCACTTTCTCTTATTTGGGTACCACAGAATCAACCATGGGAATGATTACCAACTTCTTCAACATATTGGAGAAATTTCAGAAGGTGAAATAATGCTACCGTTGCCATCCAGACTCGCACTGGTGCATGAAGAGGTGAGAAGTGACATTACAAAAGCATACGAAAGAAGTGCACGGCGTTATAATCTTAGGACTAGACCAGTGGAATTTCAGCTTGGACAAACTGTGTACGCTAGAACGCACCCACAGAGTGACGCTACAAAGAAGTTTTGTGCTAAATTTGCACCACAGTTCAGCAAAGCTATAGTTTCACGGAGGATAGGAACTGTCAATTATGAACTAAAAGACTCGACTGATAAAATCTTGGGGGTGTTTCACGGGAAGGACATTCGACCTTAAAACGAAACAAAAAGAAAAGTTGTATTCGATGTCGTTCTTCAGTTTCATTGTTTCACACCTATGGCGAAACCAAAGAATCTGCCCTGTTACGTCCATCGACTACAAGTTTATATAACACTGACAAATATATATTTTGTTTATAGACTTCTCGATTACGATCACTTCGAAGTCAATAAACGCATTATTTTAATAATTAATTTATGGTAGTCATAAATTAATTACCTGTACCAAAACAAAAATCGAATAATAGGTAACTCTCATCGATGAGTAATACTTGTATATACGAATACTTCCTATACCTATAACATACATAAGCAGAAGTACATAAGCAAACATTGGGAATATTTACATTACAAAGGTACTGAAACTGTACAAAAAGTACATGTTAATGTAAGTGTATCTAAAACCTTATATTTTTTATATAGAAGCATTAATTGTCATCGAGAGCAATAATAATCTTTCATTTAACGTGAGGCCGTCATAGCCACCTGAATATAAAACGATCGAATAGAAAAAATTTCCAACCAGAAAATTGGTGAACATTAAATATTTAATTCGATAATCGAATTATCGATCATTTAATAATTTTATTCATTTATACTTATAAAGTATATACCATATTTAATTTTTTTTGGTGCTAATTAAAACGGTAGGCAAATAATGATCTTATAGAATATGGATGGAAAATAACCTTAAGATCGATTCCAGATTGTTAGATCCCGCATCGCAACCAACTAAGAGAATTAGTGGCAAGGCCTCACAGAGGAACCGGCGCCTGCCCACGTGAATAACGTAGCTGATCTGGATTCAATATAAATAAAATATATATATGTATAGGAAAAAGGGATTATCAGTGCGATCATTCTTGTGAAATTATTGATTCGAGCAGACATATTGTTATTATTATTATTTCGCGTATTGTGATTATTAATCATATTTAAGGAATAAGTCAGTTTCGCCACGGCATAGAAAATTGTGGTTTGAATTAAAGTTATTTATTTCAATTTACTAAAGGAAAAAAATTATATATGTTGTAAATTTTAATATATGTAGTGTGCACGTGGCTAACATTTTTTTTCAGCATCCCATAAAAATCTAAGGAGTACTCTGCAGTTCTTTATGAGGTGAGTAGATTAGTTTAATAATTGTTCGCCCGAATATTCTTGTGCCACGTATATATAAAAATATTTTTGTTTTTTTGGACCGATCATATATGATTTTGGTTTTTGTTTATAAATGTTTCCTTTTGAATTAAATCAATAAAAATGTTAAACATAAATAATTGAATTTCTAATGTGTGATGGTGATGTGTAGATAAAATGAGTGAAAATAGTGATTAGTGATTTTTAGTTTTTAATCAACACAAAGTTTGTAGTATCCCAACAATTTACGCGACAAAGGACCCCCCAATATCCGGATGGAGCTGCCCTTAAGAAAGTGTGTTGGTCGACGAAAAGGGATACGTAACAATACGGATTTATCTCTAGGCTTGGCGGTATTGAATTTAAAAGATTGTCATTTTTATGTATGTACAAATGAGAAAATCCTCTCATACAAACGTGACCCAAACACTGTTTTATCCCCATCATATGGAAATGACGTTAAAACGGTAGGTTGGTATTATGATCTATCTGGTCATATATGCCACTATACGGATTTATCTCTAGGCTTGGCGGTATTGAATTTAAAAGATTGTCATTTTTATGTATGTACAAATGAGAAAATCCTCTCATACAAACGTGACCCAAAGACTATTTTATCCCTCATATGGAAATGACGTTTACACGGTAGGTTGGTATTATTATGATCTATCTGGTCATATATGCCACTATACGGGTTTATCTCTAGGCTTGGCGGTATTGAATTTAAAAGATTGTCATTTTTATGTATGTACATATGAGAAAATCCTCTCATACAAACGTGATTCAAAGACTGTTTTATCCCCATCATATGGAAATGACGTTTACACGGTAGATTGGTATTATTATGATCTATCTGGCCATATATGCCACTATACGGATTTATCTCTAGGCTTGGCGGTATTGAATTTAAAAGATTGTCATTTTTATGTATGTACAAATGAGAAAATCCTCTCATACAAACGTGACCCAAACACTGTTTTATCCCCATCATATGGAAATGACGTTAAAACGGTAGGTTGGTATTATGATCTATCTGGTCATATATGCCACTATACGGATTTATCTCTAGGCTTGGCGGTATTGAATTTAAAAGATTGTCATTTTTATGTATGTACAAATGAGAAAATCCTCTCATACAAACGTGACCCAAAGACTATTTTATCCCTCATATGGAAATGACGTTTACACAGTAGGTTGGTATTGTTATGATCTATCTGGCCATATATGCCACTATACGGATTTATCTCTAGGCTTGGCGGTATTGAATTTAAAAGATTGTCATTTTTATGTATGTACATAGGAGAAAATCCTCTCATACAAACGTGACCCAAAGACTGTTTTATCCCCATCATATGGAAATGACGTTTACACGGTAGATTGGTATTATTATGATCTATCTGGCCATATATGCCACTATACGGATTTATCTCTAGGCTTGGCGGTATTGAATTTAAAAGATTGTCATTTTTATGTATGTACATATGAGAAAATCCTCTCATACAAACGTGACCCAAAGACTGTTTTATCCCCATCATATGGAAATGGTGTTTTCACCATTATAGTAGATTGGTATTGTTATGACCTATCTGGCCATATATGCCACTATACGGATTTATCTCTAGGCTTGGCGGTATTGAATTTAAAAGATTGTCATTTTTATGTATGTACATAGGAGAAAAATCCTCTCATACAAACGTGACCCAAAGACTTGTAGCGTAGACCGCATGTCCGGATGATGGAGCGCACATGCTTGCTATCAGTTTTTTCGAGATGCTCACGGTTGGGAGGGTCTGCCTCACCATCATTTCACGAACGGTCCACTACAAAAACTATATCAATTCATGTGCAAAAAAAAAAAAAATCCTGCTTAGGTATATAAAGTTAGGTGTATATGCACCTGCTAACATCTACCATATTGCTTCCCTATATCTTTTATTTATCTACTCATTACTATTCGTAGTTAATGAAATCAAAAAAAAATATTCAAGAAAAATTTGGCGTGATTCAACTATAATATAAATTTGTGTTAAACCGCGATAATGCACGAGTATAACTATATATGTATATATATGAAACGGAATTATGAAGTTAGCTATTTTTGTTCTTTTTTTCTAACTCCAATACATAAAATTATTCCCTTAAACCTAACATAATATATAGTAATGTTATAATTTAGAAAAAAAACCTTACCATACAACGGTTCCAAAAAAAATAACAATTCACCGCACGCCGACGATCTCCAATTCGAGGATTACTGCAGGAATCACGTTCATCCCCCAAAACTCGGCTTTGAACAACTCCACAACACTCGACGTCGAACAACAATCTAACTCCAACACAAAATACCCATCAGCCAACCAATCAGCTAACCAATCAGCAACTAATCCACTAGCAAACGCTATGGACAACCAAACGCAACCAGTTAAGCACGAATTTGCATTAGGTATCAGCAACAGTCGCGGAAAACACCATCAATTTAACAGAAACTCGCCAATAATAGTATTAGAAACAGTATTTATTGATAACATTTTTTTTTTATTTTTAACTCTAATTTCCAAGTTCATCAATTAACATTAGTTATCTTATAAGTAAGACAGACTTAACACTATTTAACAAATACTGAATTATAATTTGATTTATTATATAACATATATTATTATTGTTTTTTATTTATTTATTTTTTTTTTTATTTTTATTTAAGTTAGACAACAATCTGTGATTGTGCCACAAAAAGAAATTCACTTAACTATTGTTAACGCTATATACATTTTTTTTTCAGTTCTTGAGATATTCGATCTCATTTAAATATCAATATATATATATATATATATAGTTATAACTTTATGGGTTTCTACCCATCACTATTATTTTTATTTTTTTTTTGTTTTTAATCACTTAAACATTTTTTCTTGACTGACTATCAATTTTTTTATCTCTCAACAAATTTTATTCTCCGTCTCCTATGAAAACTTTCCAATCTTTATATAGCCACAATTTCGCGCCAAATTTCTCTCTAAGTCATAATTAATATATTCATTTCATTCTCCCCCGTAATATATATCTTTCTACTTGCTATAGTTAATTTTTGGTACTGTGTACCAAAAGTAAGTAACTAAGCCATAATTAGACACTAACCCATAACAACGAAAATAAGTTGGTTTGAATACTAAATATGTAGATCTATTAAATGTCGCAAGGTAGATGGTGTTAACATCACAAAAAATGAAATCTAGTGAAAGTTTACTAAGGAAATTTTTACTTTGGAAAGAATTTGAAATAAATAATTGTACGACCTAAATTTGGAATTAGACGAACGTTACAGCACAGGTTGGTTTGGGTTGTGTCACACCACATAGACAAACAAAGCTGAATCAAAATAGTCTAATTCATCAAACCTTAATATCTTTAGTGTGGAATACACCGAGTATTTTACCATCCGGAGATTCAACTTCATAATTCACCAGGCCTATCTTTTTACGAATTATTGCCTTTTTGAATTGCGGAGCCAATTTAGCGTTGAAATGCTTACTCGCATCACTCTGAAGGTGCTCGCGAATAAAAACAGTCTGACCTGGTTGAAAATTAATATTTCGGGTTCTCAAATTATAGTGGTGAGCATATTTTTTAAAGGCTTGTGATAAATTTGTTTGAATTTCACTGTGTAGTTTTTGTAAGCGTTCGGGTAGTGAGTTTACTAATACTTCGCCTTCATTGAGACAATTGAGTTCACGAAGTAACCTATAATCATTCCCATGACTAATGCGATGATAACCGAATAGTCCAAAATGTGGTGAATATTTTGACGAGTCATGTATAGAATTCCGAATGGCAGCACTTATAGCACCTAATTGTACATCCCAATTACGATGATCGGCGTTGACATAAGCTCGTATAGCAGCAATAATTGACCGATTAACACGCTCTGACGCGTTTGATTGTGGGGAATAAACAGCGGTTCGAACATGATGCACCCCGAACTCTTTTACTAAACTTTGAAATTCCTTACCCACAAACTGGACTCCATTATCCGAATGTATCACTTCCGGTACCCCATATACGAAAAATATTTCATCTCGCAGATATTCCGTAATTTTGATTGCGATTCCTTTAGTTAATGGCTTCAACAAGACAAATTTTGTTAGTTGATCGACCACAATAAGAATGACGGTTTTACCACTCTTTGAACGAGGATACGGCCCGAGCAGATCAATATATATTTTCTGAAATGGTCTTTCTGATATTTTTATTGGGTTAATCGGTGGTTTTAGAACATGATTTGGCGATTTAGTAATTTTGCACGTTTCGCATGATTTAATGAAGTTTGTCACTTGAGTACGAATTCCAGGCCAAAAGTAGAATCTACGCAAACGTTCAACTGTTTTGTTAATTCCGCAATGAGAAGCCAGTGGATCAACGTGTTCTTGTTCAATTAATGACATGGTTAACTCGGTAGGAACCCACAGTTTCCATACTGGAATATCAGTAAGCTCACTGTTACGTTTCGGTTCGAACCGAATATAAATTCGATTATCATGAATTTTATGCTGTGGATAGTTATTCGGGTTATCCTTGATCTTATTCAAAAGCAACAAATAGGTCTCATCGAGAAAACATTTGGAATTCAAATCAATAGCGTTTACTAACAACGGCAGATCATGCAATAATTCCTCCATTCCATCACAGTGAATACGCGAAAGTGTATCGGGTACTACATTCAAAGACCCTTTCTGATGTTCGATCACGAAATCATAACCTTGGAGTTTAAGACTCCAACGGGCGAGTCTTCCACTAAGATCTTTTTGCTGCATCAGCCACTTTAAACTGGCATGATCCGTGATCACGGTAAACCGATACCCATCGATATATGGATGGAATTTTTTATGCTCACAATCGCAGCTAGGCATTCTAATTCTGTAATAGAATAATTTTTCTGAGCACTATTCAATTTTTGAGAGACAAATGCGATCGGTCTTTCGTCTCCAAGCTCATTCTTCTGGAAAAGAACCCCTCCTATGCCTTCAGTGCTGGCGTCGCATCGAATGAAGAAAGGTTTAGTAAAATTAGCATTGACTAACACAGGTGCAGACGAGAGAAGATATTTTAAAGTATTTAACGCAACTTGTGCGTCCTTATTCCATTCGAATTTCGATCCCTTTTTTAATAAATTCGTTATCGGAGCGGTTACTTCTGCAAAGTTTGGAATAAATCTCCGGTACCAACCTGCCATTCCTAATAAGCGACGGGTTTGTTTAATTGTATTAGGCGCAAGGAAATTACAAATTGCGTCTACTTTACTCGGATCGGTACGGAGTCCATCCTCACCAACAAGGAAACCTAAGTATCTGATCTGGCGCATCACGAATTTACTTTTAGCGACGTTTATAGTCAACCCAGCCTTTCTAAGCAGTAGAGCTACGGTCTTGAGTAGTTCAAAATGTTCATTTAGACTAGCAGAAACAATTAACAAATCGTCTAAGTAAACGAACACTTTGTCTCTATACTGATGTGGGATGACTTTATCCATAAGCCTGGACATAGTTTGTGGCGCGTTGCACAGGCCAAATGGCATCACCGTAAAATGGTACAAAGGCCTGCCTGGTACTGTGAATGCCGTTTTGTCGCGGGATTCCTTGGCTAGAGGGATCTGCCAAAAGGCATCTTTCAGGTCAATTGAGGAAATAAATTTGGTTTCATGCAACCGCCCTAGTAACCCATCAATATGCGGCAGAGGATAAGCGTCCTTTTTAGTGACTGCATTCAGTTTTCTTGAATCAAGACAGAGCCTGGAAGAACCATTTGATTTAGGTACTAAGACAACTGGTGAACTCCAACCACTATTGCTTTCCTCTACGACCCCCAGATTAAGCATTCGATCTAACTCGGCATATAACAAATCTTGTTTCACTGGAGAAACGTTATAATAGCGTTGTTTAATTGGTGGAGTTTGGCCTACATCTATAATATGTTCCAGTAAGCTGGTACGTCCCAGACCGTTGTCATGTGAAGATGGAAATAAATTTTTAATTTTAACCAACTCTGCTTGATTGTCAGGTGATAGTTTATGTTGATTATTATCCGGATCGATCTTAAACACTTCACTAATAATCGTTGGTGCAAGATTGAACTTTGACCAACAATCAATGCCCAAGTATAATTGACCTTCTAAGGTTGGAACTACAAAGTACCGTATGGAATGAAGTTTGCCCTCGTAAGTTGTGGGTATGTCTACATAGCCTAAGATTCGCTTAGCTGTTCCATCTGCTGTTTTGACACAAGAGTTAAGTTTGCGTACTTTAAAATCTAATTTAGCTAGTAGTTCTTCTGCTCCTTTCCCCAAAATGCTCACAGATGCCCCACTATCCAAGAGACCAGTAACAGGCTCTCCATTGAGTGATATTAGTAAATGCGGACGAGGATCATTACCCAATTTTAAAATAGCAGAACAGCAAAGTTTGTTGATAAATTTACGTTCTTTCCAATAAGTTAGATTACGTCGAGGAATAATGGGTGTATTATCTCTAATGGATGAAAATGGATGGAGTGAAAATTTGAATGTTCTACAGTTTGAGTGCTATTATTAACCATCGTATTTGAAATGCTAGATGTTAATTGATTTGGAGTTTCAGTTTTACAGGTTTCCTCGATAACGTTGGAAAATAAAGAACCTGTACCATTATTATCTACTTGGATGGGCTCCTGTGATAGTTGACGGAAGTCTCCGAACGCATTCCCACAGGACGAAAAGCATTCGGCAACCTGTTTAAAGTCAGTCTACTAGTGCACTTAGGACAATTTGGTTTTCTGACTTTAGCCTCTCCGCAACCGAAACAAAAAATATCGACAAACTCTTTAGAGCAGTCTTGGTACCGATGACCGATATTGTGACAGTTCCAGCAAATTATATTTGTCGGTAATTTATCACTGTTTAATTTTAACCCCGCTACAGAGGAAACCACTTCGCTGTTATCAAAATCCGAAGCTTTAGAATTTTCAGGTTCGATGTTGTGAATTTCACTTATCTGACGAGATCTGCTGGTGTCGCCATGAAACTTGTGATCATAACCAGAACTAGACCAAATTCTCTCATATTTATGACATATGGCTCTCAAGTCTTCGATGCAACTAAAACTCATTTGAAGGGTTGACGTCTGCAAAGCAGTACTCATATTTTCACGGATTATTTCTAATAGCTCAGTTTCGGAAAATCGATTCGATAAACGCCCATTCAAGGTTTGTAATTCAAGTACGAAATCATTAATCGGCTCTCGATATTTCTGAGTGCGTCTTTCGATAAGCCTTCTTTTTTCTCTTTCTGTTTCTGGACCTGAAAATCTAGTAACAAAAGCACTTCGAAGGTTATCCCATGAGGAATTTGGATGGTCACGAGTGTAAACCCATAACCATTTTTCGGCAGTTTCCGAAACAAAAGCATGGATAATTAAAGATAACCGATTTTCTGGAAACCCATCGCGCCTGGCAAAAGTTTCTAAACGAAAAAGAAAGTCGAATACATTTAATCCTCGAGGACTACCATCAAAAGAGAGTTTCCACTTAGGCATAAAAAAACGTGTGTTATCTCTTTCGATTCGTTTACCTAGTTCAATATAGAAATCAGCAGAGCCACCTTGTAAATTTTCGCGTCGAGAACCAAACGTAGGAGTTAGATTTGCACCACCACGAGAAACTGATTCGCGATCTGATATACTGTTAGAAGGTTTTGGGACTTCCCTAGAGAGTCCTGATAGGAAATTTTCAGGCCAAGATATCTGAAGTTTTTCTTCGCTTTTACCAGATAATTCGTCGGCAGATTCCAAAGCATTATCATCTTTGCCATGGACAGTATCGCTTACTTCCTTTTGCAATGAAGCTTGCCTTAACAAATCAGCTTTTAACTTATCTAGTTTACTCGGGACTACCTGAATAACTTGGTTAAATCTATCCAAAGTAAGCGAGAGTTTTAGAAGATCACCAAATTTATTTTTCAACCGCTCTAATCGTAATTTCCAATGGATTGCACGATAATATACCTCAGTCAGAGCGTCATGCGTTACATCTTTCGGCTTTATAAGTTTTTCGCAAAGAAACAAAACTTCTCGTCCTTGACGTATTTCTGTTTCTGGGTTGCTAGTTACGTGAGAACTCAAAGGAACTAATGAAGGATCTTTTAACTCATTTTGAATGGCGATCTTTAATTCATTAATATAATCTTCGCGATCTCTATCAATTTCCCGAATAGTTAATTCTACGCCAATTTCCTCCTCCACTAAAAACTTCGTATAACTATGCATCTCCATTATGTAAATTTATATTTTTAATTATTTATTTATTTAATTTTAATTTTTCTTAATGCAAATATAAAATGATAAAAAAAATTCAATACAACCTAATATTCAAACCAATTTATAAATCGAGAAAAAAATATATATATAATGTATAGCAAAAAAAATTAGAAAGAAAAGACAATACAAAACGTGAAAGAAAAAAATAATAATCATAATATGAAAATAGATAGACAAATGAAAAAATCGAGAGAAAGAAAAAATTATCTTACTATATGATCGTTATTACGCAAAAGAGACAAAAAATTTAATACGATAAATATTTTTGTTATATTTTATTACAATTCGGCAAACAGCGAATTAATAAAATTAATATGTAATTTTCTTTTTTTTTTTTTTTCTAAAATCAATAATAATTCAAAACGGGAAGCAATATGACGTATAGCTGATTACATGTGTCATAACTATAAATTTACTGTACTACTAAAAATTTAATTACCAGTTAATAATTAACAGGATAGCATTTTAATTTAGGATTGATGATTGGTGGGATGGCTAAGAGTCACTTAGATTCGACCACCAATCGCAACAACCAAATTCAAAACTGCTATTCATACTATTGTTAGCTACAAGAAAAAAACATGATACTGTCATAAGCACTCAACACTATGATTCAGACAGAGAAACAAGCATGAAAACCACTGGGAAACACTGAATCACAGCCAATCAACCAATAGATTTAAATGTTGAAATCAATCCGCCATCCTCAAGCGAATAGTGTTAATAACAGTATAATAAGTGAATGGAAATCAAAAACCAGAAGGGTCAAATTACAAAAGATAGTTTACCGCATGTTGAAAACTAAAAGTATAATAGAGGCGGCTACTAAACTATCTATGGTTAAGGAGTGAGGCTCCCTGGATGCTCTATTAAAGCCACCAAAATAAATTTAAAATAAAATTAACCATGTGTTAGTAACATTTACTGTTTGACCAACACGGGTCCCTGTTTCGGCGCCATTTTGTAGCGTAGACCGCATGTCCGTATGATGGAGCGCACATGCTTGTTATCATTTTTTTCGAGATGCTCACGGTTGGGAGGGTCTGCCTCACCATCATTTCACGAACGGTCCACTACAAAAACTATATCAATTCATGTGCAAAAAAGAAAAAAAAATCCTGCTTAGGTATATAAAGTTAGGTGTATATGCACCTGCTAACATCTACCATATTGCTTCCCTATATCTTTTATTTATCTACTCATTACTATTCGAAGTTAATGAAATCAAAAAAAAATATTCAAGAAAAATTTGGCGTGATTCAACCATAATATAAATTTGTGTTAAACCGAGATAATGCACGAGTATAACTATATATGTATATAAATGAAAAGGAATTATGAAGTTAGCTATTTTTGTTCTTTTTTTTTCTAACTCCAATACATAAAATTATTCCCTTAAACCTAACATAATATATAATAATGTTATAATTTAGAAAAAAAAAAACCTTACCATACAACGGTTCCAAAAAAAATAACAAGTCACCGCACGCCGACGATCTCCAATTCGAGGATTACTGCAGGAATCTCGTTCATCCCCCAAAACTCGGCTTTGAACAACTCCGCAACACTCGACGTCGAACAACAATCCAACTCCAACACAAAATACCCATCAGCCAACCAATCAGCTAACCAATCAGCAACTAATCCACTAGCAAACGCTATGGACAACCAACCGCAACCAGTTAAGCACGAATTTGCATTATGTATCAGCAACAGTCGCGGAAAACACCATCAATTTAACAAAAACTCGCCAATAATAGTATTAGAAACAGTATTTATTGATAACATTTTTTATTTTTAACTTTAATTTCCAAGTTCATCAATTAACATTAGTTATCTTATAAGTAAGACAGACTTAACACTATTTAACAAATACTGAATTATAATTTGATTTAATTGTACATATATTATTATTATTTTTTATTTATTTTTTTTTTATTTTTATTTAAGTTAGACAACAATCTACATGATTGTGCCACAAAACGAAATTCACTTAACTATTGTTAACGCTATATACATTTTTTTTCAGTTCTTGAGATATTCGATCTCATTTAAATATCAATATATATATATATATATAGTTATAACTTTATGGGTTTCTACCCATCACTATTATTTTTATTTTTTTTGTTTGTAATCACTTAAACATTTTTTCTTGACTGACTATCCATTTTTTTTATCTCTCAACAAATTTTATTCTTCCTCTCGTATGAAAACTTTCCAATCTTTATATAGCCACAATTTCGCGCCAAATTTCTCTCTAAGTCATAATTAATATATTCATTTCATTCTCCCCCGTAATATATATCTTTCTACTTGCTATAGTTAATTTTTGGTACTGTGTAATTAAGTAACTAAGCCATAATTAGACACTAACCCATAACAACGAAAATAAGTTGGTTTGAATACTAAATATGTAGATCTATTAAATGTCGCAAGGTAGATGGTGTTAACATCACAAAAAATGAAATCTAGTGAAAGTTTACTTAGGAAATTTTTACTTTGGAAAGAATTTGAAATAAATAATTGTACGACCTAAATTTGGAATTAGACGAACGTTACAGAATCACCGAATTGCACCATACCTTAAGATCTCGGTCAACTTCCATTCGGGACCAGGATGGAAACCTCTGTGTTAACGTCGATGCGGTACTCGATACATGGCGTGAATATTTTTCTGATTTACTTAATGTTCCACATGTATCACAAGCTGTGTTTGAATACCCTCAAATACAGACCGCGGAGATGTTCATTGAGGATCCATCCTATGAGGAATTCACAATGGCCATGCAGAGATTAAAGAAAAATCGTTCACCAGGGGTTGATTGCATTAATTCAGAGCTCTTGATATTCGGAGGGCTAACTTTGTGGAACTGTCTTTTCGACCTTGTTCGATTGGTATGGCGAAATGAAGTTATGCCTGACGAAAGGAAAGTGGCTGCGTTATGCCCAATATTTAAAAAGGGTGATCGCATGAAATGCGAGAACTATCGCGGTATAGCTCTC
Organism: Tipula lateralis; assembly: GCA_963932295.1. Lineage (NCBI taxonomy): Eukaryota > Metazoa > Arthropoda > Insecta > Diptera > Tipulidae > Tipula > Tipula lateralis. The sequence goes on along the minus strand of OZ010739.1, from coordinate 2,462,964 downwards.
CTTTGCACAGCATACAAGTACTTCTCTAGTGGAGGAAATTGTCAGTGACTACCAAGGAGGATTCCGTCCAAATCGGTCAGTCACTGATCAAGTTTTTTCACTACGGATGATTCTTTCCAAGTACTATGAAACATCTCCTGATGTACACCAGGTGTTCCTAGATTTCAAGCAAGCCTATGACTCGATCAATCGAGAGAGGCTATGGTATGCGCTTGAATATTTAGGAATAACACAAAAATATGTACATCTGTGTAAAATGACAGTAACGCAGTCACAATGCTGTGTTAAAGTTGAGAACAGGCTATCGAGAATTTTTGCAATTACTTCTGGTGTTCGACAAGGAGATGCGCTGTCCCCGATACTTTTTAATCTCATGTTGGAATACATCCTTCGTAAAAGTGCAACACCTCAGGACAATATCTTATTCCGACAATCCAATCAACTTCTTGCGTATGCAGATGATATCTGTGTGATTGGATTAAATGGCAACGGAGTGAAAGAGATACTTGATCCACTGAAACAATTTTCAGCTTCCGTTGGTCTCAAAATCAATGAGTCCAAAACAAAATATATGATCTCTGGTTTTCAAGACCAAAACGCAACCGATTTCAGTAGTGGTAAAGTAATGAGATTCAAGAATCTCTTATCACTCACGATAATAGTGTGGGAGAGGATATCGAGTTTCGGCATGCCGCTGGCAATCGGGCTTTGTATCCTCTACGTCCACTGTTGAAATCAAAATATCTTGCAAATGCGGATAAGCTGAAGCTGTACAGAGTGTTTATGAGACCCGTTGTCATTTATGGATGTGAGAGTTGGACCTTGACGGATGAGTACGAAAAATGGCTTCTAACATTCGAGAGAAGAATCATGCGTGTGATATATGGCCCAAAACGGGACGATGATGGCACTTACCGAGTTCTATTCAATCACGAGATCAGAAATTTAATGCAAATTCCTGATATCGTGCATGAAATCAAAGGACAGCGAGAACGCTCGCTCGGTCACGTTCTGCGTGCTGATCGGAACCGAATGATACAGCTTTAAATGGAGAGCCGCCTCTCGGTAGGCGAAGAGGTCACTGTCGGCGAAGATGGCTCAACGGCGTAGAGAGCGATCTAAAATCTTCAAACTGTCTACAACGGCTTTTCACAATATGGAAACAAATCAAATTTAGGGGTCTACTGTATCGAAGATTACCCAACTCACAGTGATTTCCAACTGACATGGCATATATGGTTAGTAAGGATAAGAAACGCTCTATAATAAAATATCAATCCCATTTCCATATGATGGAGTTGAACCTTTTGTTGATGACTTGGTACATGAGCCATTTTCACAATATTCAAACAAATCGAATTTAGGGGTCTACTGTATCGTAGATTGCCCAACTCACAGTGATTTACAACTGACATGGCATATACGGTTAGTTAGGATAAGATACGCTCTATAATAAAATATCAATCTCATTTCCATATGATGGAGTTGAACCTTTTGTTGATGACTTGGTACTTGAGCCATTTTCACAATATTGATGATTGATTGATTGATAGGACTGTAGGACCAAGTGCTAGGCAAAATTCCCGGATAACGCCGGGCCTATTCCTACAGTCGTTTACATATAACGATAGGTAAGGATAGGAAGGTATGGTAGTTAGGAAAGAGCGACCCGGTTATAGACACCATGACAGTCGGTACTAAACTACTGTTAGCAATCACAAGACAATCACAATTATAATATAAAGGGTCATCCAAATGTGACGCCTAGATGTCAGCAGTATATAATTTTTACACGTGACATCTTTTCAAATGACATAAGCCATTTTTTTTTATTAGAAGGTAGTACAGTTTTAACCATGGTCAGGTACACATTGCAACAACGCGTTTACATCATTAAAACTTATTATGAAAATGGGCGTTCTTTGAAAAATACCCATCGCAAAATTCGTGATTTTTTTGGTGTAAATAATCGGCCAAAGCAATCTTCAATTCAAAGATTAGTGAAAAAATTCGATGAAACTGATTGTGTTACTGATAAAACAAAAAGTGGAAGACCAAAAACTGTACGCACAAATGAAAATATTGCTGCTATTAGTGAAAATGTAGAAAATGAACCGACAACATCAATTTCGCGTCGTTCGCAAGAATTGGGCGTATCTTATGGCTCCTTATGGAGGATTTTGCATAAAGATTTGCATTTACACGCTTAAAAAATTCAATTAACCCTGAAATTGAAAGAAAGAGACCATTTACAACGTCGTAATTTCGCTAGTTGGATTATTGAACAACGAACGACAGATCCATTGTTTTCAAGCAAAATTTTGTTTAGTGATGAAGCTCATTTCACAATGGATGGATTCGTCAATAAGCAAAATTGTCGTATCTGGGGTGATGAAAATCCTCGTGTTATTCATGAAAAATCTCTACACCCACCAAAAGTTACTGTTTGGTGTGCATTTTGGGCAAATGGAATCATTGGGCCATTCTTCTTCGAAAATGACCACTACGATAATGTTACAATACTTCTGCAACATGCTCCTCAGAAAATCACACTAGACATCTGAAAACTTACATTCCAAAATATGCAAATGAATCACCACACTGGAGGTTCTTAGCAAAGGAATGTTAGTCATAGAAAAGACTAAGGCGACAATCAGCGGCAGAACCTTTTTCCTATTACATATTAGTAATTAGTTAATTAGTAGTCTAATACAATTTGTTAGTAAAAATATATATCATTTTCACACTATCGATCTTAGACATTAGTTATTATTGTTATTTGGATAGGTAATGACATTTCCAGTTTCATCACACGTACCTATGTCACCCCAACAATTGTATTAAGGTTACATATCCTGGGGTCTTCTAACCATATGTCGCATGTAAAGTTGGTTCCGTATATTTCTAAATCCATCACCATCTAACGCGACGGGTAATCGTTCTTTTTTTTAATGGCCCGACAGCATTTTATACATACATTATGATGACCTAATAAACTGTCAATTCGTTTTCAGGGTGAATTATTAAAATAAATAAATTATTTAGTTATAACCTGAATCTTAGCTATAACCTATTTAAATTAAAACATTTATACCAAATTCTACAAATAAATTTATTAGTTAGTCTGTAAATTTAGGAATATTTGGAATCTGTAACTTAATAATAATTTATTATTTATTTCAACTCCAGTCCGCACATCTAGTCTATTTAAAACAAAAATACTACTCTAAAAGAAAATTTATTAACTTATGTCTCAGGAATCTAAAACAATTAATTTAATTAATATGGTATAATATTAAGTACCCGTCAACCACCACGATGATGTTACCATAATCCTAGAATATACACATCAGAAAATCAAAATACATAACTACAAACTTCGTTATATTAACCCATTACATTCCTAAATTATTCAACTTACATCCCAACACTAAAGGTCTTAAGAAAAAAAAAAAGGAAAGAAAAAATTTAGTCACAGAAAAAATCTTACTACATTATTAGTAAATTATATAACTCGTTAGCAAAATACATCAACGATTTAAGATCGTTAGACATTGATTGTTTTTGTTATTGTGATAGGTTAGTCTATTTGTCTTATTGCATCGTATGTATTTGTGTCACCTCAAAAGTTGAAACTAGAGCACTTAAGATACATAGCGTGAGGTCCTTCCCATCTTACGCTGTTTGTAAAGTTGTGTCTCTATATTTTCAGATCCATCACAATCCAACATCCAACAACAATCCGACACAATCCAACATCCAAAATTCTTTTTCGTAATGACTCGACAGCGTTTCACATACATACACTATGACGATTGACGACCCAATAAACTAATTTATTAAATAGTTAAGCTATTTAATATTTAAAAGTTTAGCTCTAGCATTCATTCCACTTCTAATGCAGCCCATCCCTATGTTGGTTTTTAAATTTTAGAACAACACTCAAAAAGTAATCGTTCTGTACAATACACCACAATACAATGAAAGCAATCACCAAGGCGGCCATCCATTTCAGAAAGTTTTGACAGTTGTAAGAGAATGGTTTTGACAGCAAAGTATCCGCTTATTAAAGCAAAATAAATCTTTTGGTCAAGACCAACGACCAAATAAACCCCTCTATCAGCATGCCACTTCAGAATTTCCATACATTTACACTTCTATAAACAAATTAAACTAACCCATTTCAACAATCATCCCATTTACAGAATTAATTAAGTGTAGTGATACCAAAAATACATACCCAAGGGCATATAGCTTATAGTGAAATTTATTGACAAAATCAAATCAAGAGGGGTATAACGCTAATAATAATCAAAAAATCCACTTAATCAAATATAAATCAAATTAGCTCTTAATGTACTCCCTCATATGTTAAATCGAAAACAACACACCAGACAACCAATATCTTACCAATAAACAGGTAGGTTAGGTTGAGTGGCTGCTACCGCACACTTAGTCCGGGACGGTCCGTTGCAGGTAATTTTCACCGATTATTCGTCCTTTTGTAATACATTCACTGTGTTTAGACGAGACACAACCGCACAACGGAACGATACCAGACCTCATGTACACGAGAACAAGCTGACGATGCCACTCGCGCGCAAATCCACTCCCATCCCACATTCGGCCCTTCCCGAGCCATGCCAAAACCGTCGCCACTGCCACTCCACACCGAGCTACTCCCAAACCCACAGGTCAAAACAAGAAAACGCTGTCGACTCAAGAAAACCTTCCATTATCTACATGGTTCCCTAGATCCCTCCCCACAGTCAACGAACCATCCGCTATGACACAGAAGCACACAACCAGATCAAAACACATCTCACGAATACACCGATTGCTGAACGAAATAGTCCGAGCAACAACACCACTTAAAAATACGTCCCCCGTTCACGTAACTCTGCAATAAACAGCGATTCGCACATGCACACCGAGGACAAAGACCACAAAATGTAGATATCCTTGTCCTCGCAGAGGAGCGAAACGCCACAAAAAACCTCGCCCAGATGAAGTTCAATATCCAAGTCCCACACCTAGGCAAACCCAATCCTATCCAAACGAGACATATTTCACTAACCCCTGCGTAAACACCTGGCTCCAAATTGCTCGTTTCCAAATCTAAACATCGACCCCAGAAAGGCAAAACCCACCCCAACCTTATTTGTTCGATCGACCATTCAACCCAATCCAACACTGGCAGAAACACTCTACACTAAACAAAACAAAAGCATCCTACACTAATTGTTAAACTTAATTTAAACTATTTAGTTCACAAGTCACTCGAAAAATTCTAAAACAGACGTCTAAAAACGGTAACGCAAAACTATCAGTTAACAAAACCACAACACTTCCCGGCGGCGGCGACATCTACTCGTCAAAACAAAAACCGAAAATAAAAGCAGAAACTATCATCATAATCAGTTTTTCACGGTTTCATGTTCATGCCATCAAACTTCCAATCGCTCCTTAGCCAAACCCTGCACCGAAAAAGAACACCAAACTTCCCCCCTCAGACGCAGGGGAAAACATCAGATGCTCCTCCGATATATACACATACACACACACATACATACATATGTATATGCACATACACATATATACATACTCATATACACATATATATACATACATACATACATACATATACACATATATAAATATATACATATACATACATATACATACACATATATACACATATATACACATATATATACATATATATATACATATATATATATATATATATATATATATATATATATATATATACATATATATACACATATATATACATATATACACACATATACACACATACATACATACACACACATATACATGGGTTGGCAAGCCCTGTCCTAAAATGGAGCTAGTTAATATTTGCTCTAAATTAAAAAAAATAAAGTAAAATAGAAGATACACATTATAATGGGTAAAAGTTGTTGTGAACATGTGATAACTAGTGAAATAGTGAAACAGTGATAAATGAAAAAGACTTGAAGAAGAAATATGATCTTATTCAAAAATTAAAACATTTGTCAAATGTGAATAATATCTACGTGTACACAATTTAATTTCTTGTTGTTGTGTTGTGTAATGTTTTTTTTTTATTTTGTTTGGTGCAATAACTTCATTATGTGTATTTTACTTAACACGTAATAAAGTCAGGGCAGTATAACTTAAAGTAAAAGAAAACCAAGCGCGGCGGACCCACATTGGGCGGCTCCTTGGTCAGCGTCTGTTTTGTGGACCAAAACATGCAGAAGCGTCTGCTCACCAGGAGGTGCGGCTTCAAACAGCGTCTGTTCCTCATGTTAGAGGCGGCTGAATCTTCTTCTACCTGGCAGTAGGTATAAAATGCTAGGGGAAGGATACCCCGATCAAAAAACCAAGATGGAAGAAAAAGGAAAGAAAACTTTTACGGTGCAGGGAGTCGGAAACCCAGTACCGGCGGAATTGTTGAGTGAGCAAGCGGGCTCAACACCGTCGAGATCAAACAACCGCAATTCACCAGTGAAGGTGCCATTGACTCCCACGTTAGTCGCAGTCATGGCCGAGGCAAGCGTAGCTGCAATGAGGAATAGCACGCTTACTGACAATGGGAAAGCCACCGTAGGCGTCAGTGCAAGTGGGGGAGTAATGTTAAGTCCGTTTGAAAGGAGCAATATTATGCAGAGGTCGCCAATTAAAGGAATGCCTGACAGCAGCAAAAGAGCGAGGTCGTCACCACCAAACTTTAATGGAGCAAACGAGCACCAAAGTGAAATTCAAGTGCACAAACGGCAGTGTGACAACGATAGGAGAAATAACTATACGGGAGGGCCATCTTCAGTACCAAGTACTCTAACAAATTTTCAAAAGCTAGGGGCGCAAATAAAAAGCCTAGCTGACATGTTAGAAGATGGCAAACGGCGTTCTATACACCAGCCAATGAGGGATGCAATCGAAAGCATCAAAAATTTCTACAAACTTGTAGAAATGGAAGCGCATGTTGGAGCCACTTCGGTGGAACGGAAAACTAGTTTCTCCCAAACATCTCCCTTGCAAAAACAATTGCAAGTACCCAAGAAAAAGGAGATAAGTCGTTGTGAGGCTGCCGAGACAGCATTCCATATTCCGAGATATAATCCTGCGTCTCGGGTAAGAAAAGCATTACCAGCGGAGGTTGGGAGACTTAAGGTACCAACGCCGGAAAAAGCTAAACCGACGGAGACAAATGATGTTCAGGCGAACCCTCACGATAGTGAAACAAAGAAAGCACCCCAGACATCAAACGTTGAGGGTTGGCAAACAGTCCGGAGGAAAAGGGGGAAAATGAAAAAAATGGTCCGATCGCTGGAAGTACATGCGACTAAACGGCGATGGAAAACACCGCGTCCAGATGCTATTATCATCTCAAAAACTGGTGTTGATTCGTACGCTGACATCCTTAAAAAGATGAAAGCTAACTCGGAGCTGAATGAACTTGGGGAACAAGTTAATAAAATCAGAAAAACCGCAAAAGGAGAACTGCTACTCGAGTTAAAAAGAGGTAATTGTGGAGGGCACGACCAGCTTCGGCAACACGCTGAAAAAGTACTTGCTAACTTAGCGAACGTCAGATCTGTCAGCCAAGAAATCTTGATTGAATGTCATGATATTGACGAAGTGACCACACAGGAAGAGATTTGTACTGCAATTCAGGACCAATTCACAACAATTGGCCCTGTGAATAGCAGTGCAATCAAATACCTAAGGCCAACGCGATACGGTACCCAAACAGCACTCATCAGTCTTCCCGCTCGGTCGGCCCAAATACTCATTAAAGCCGGACGAATCCGAATTGGCTGGGTGAGATGCAGGCTTCGGGAACGAATTACGTTAACGCGTTGCTTTAGATGTCTTGAATATGGACACGTAGCAAGAGCCTGCAAAGGTGAGGTTGACCGAACCGGAGTGTGCTTCAAATGTGGAGAAAAAGGTCATGTAGCCAAAGCGTGCGAAAAACCACCAAAGTGTGTCCTATGCAAACCAGACTGCGCAGGTGGCAACAAGCATCCTTCGGGGAATATGAAGTGCCCGGCGTACAAAAAAGCGCTGGAGGTTGTTACTATTCGCAATGATTAAGTGTATACAAATAAACTTAAATCACTGTGAAGCGGCTCAAGATCTTTTGACGCAAACAGCGAGAGAACAAAAGGCGGATGTGGTACTTATAAGTGAGCAGTACAAGACTCCTACTGGGAATGGAAACTGGGTGGAAGACAAGGCAAGCAAAGCAGCCATCTGGACTTGTGGAACATTGCCGTTTGAACTCAAATCTAACAGACAGCATGAAGGGTTTGTTCATGCCAAAATTAGGGGAATTCATTTTTACAGCTGCTACATTCCACCAAGTGCACAACTGCAAGAGCTTGAGGAAGTGCTCGATCATTTAACGAGAGATGCGATGGGAAAAACGCCCATTATCATAGGCGGTGATTTCAACGCGTGGGCAGTAGAGTGGGCCAGTAAAAGAACCACTCCAAAAGGAATGGCAGTACTAGAGGCACTCGCAAGGTTGGATCTAGTGCTTCTTAATCATGGAAATGTGGACACATTCTCCAAATGAGGATGTGGCTCAAAAGTGGACATCACCTTTGCGAGCAGGGCCCTTTCCAGAGTAATGCAATGGAAAGTGGCTGATGTCTATACTCACAGCGACCATCGAGCCTTAATCTATGAAACCCGAATGCCGACTAGATTTCACCTAAGTCAAGCGGCGCGGAAAGCACAGGAAAAAGGCTGGAAAGTGAAAGAATTGGACATGGAAATGCTAGACTTCATTGTAAATAATATCGAAGCTCCAAAAACAGATGCAGTGGATGGGGCAAAGCAGCTTGGGAAATATCTTACAAAGGTCTGTGATGCAACAATGCCACGCAAAGGGAAAGGGAATGGACGACCTCCGATATTCTGGTGGAATGAAGCTATTGCTAACCTGCGGAAAGACTGTTTAAAACTCCGCCGGAAATGTACTCGTCGAAGGAATCACACGAATTATGAACAGATTCACAGTGAATTCAAGGGAAAGCGTAAAGAACTTCGAAAAGCAATCGCACATAGCAAGAGCCAATCGTTCAATCTACTCAGAGATGAAGTACAGAACAACCCATGGGGCAGTGCATATAGGATTGTGTTAACCAGAGTCAAGGGAATACATGCAGTAGCACCAGTATGCCCGGAAATTATGGCCAGGCTAGTGTCTGGTCTCTTTCCTCAACATGAACTCTCTTTGTCTACTCGCGTGATGCAAGTTGACGACCAAAGTATTCCTGCGGTCACTGTTGATGAGGTCATACAAGCAGCATCGAGAATAACTACAAATAGCTCGCCTGGGCTAGATGGTATTCCAAACATTGTGATAAAGACTGCAATCAACAAAAACCCGGCAATATTCAGGGATATTTATGATTCATGTCTGAAGCAAGGTATATTTCCTGAGCAATGGAAACCGCAACGACTGGTACTAATCCCAAAAGGTGACAAACCACCGGAGGAGCCATCATCCTACCGGCCACTATGCATGCTGGACACAGCAGGAAAAGTATTTGAAAGGATAATTTGCAACCGACTTGAAGAATTCTCTGAAGGTGACAGTGGTCTCTCTCAACGTCAGTTTGGCTTTAGAAAACAGCGGTCTACCATAGATGCAATTAGCTTAGTATGTGACTTAGCGCAGAAGGCGTTAGCGGGTGAAAGGTGGCTTGGCGGTAAGAAACAGTATTGTGCTGTTATCACTCTAGACGTCAAAAATGCATTCAACTCTGCTAATTGGAGTAAAATTATGCGTGCCTTAAACGAGATGCATGTTCCTGAGTACCTTATCCGGATAATAGCCAACTACTTTGAAGGAAGAATTCTGATATATGACACCGAGGCAGGACCCAAGACGTACAATATCACAGGAGGCGTACCTCAAGGATCAGTGCTAGGACCTCTCTTGTGGAACGTCATGTATAATGATATTCTCAAAGAGTGAACGCAGCATGACACCACGATTGTCGGAT